>JAJJWW010000398.1:0-279100 GCA_023531295.1 Papaver armeniacum
GATGATATAGTCGTTTTGATTCATCTTAATTGGGCTGAGATGAAAAGCCTTGTGGACAAAACACTAGGTTACATTCAAGCAGAGCGTGTAATATTTCGTATGAAAACTAAGATTATTATGAGTTTACTTCATCAGAGAATGGCGAAGATTTGTGCTTTGCAGAGTGGCAGATAAATCTTGTGTGGAGTGTCTGTGTTTGGAGCACCTGTATTTGCAGGTTATCAGTGTGGAAGAAGAAAAGGAAAGAAATATTCGTGTAAATGATTGAAGAGGATTATATGGAGTTAATTCATAATATAGTTCTGCGGTGAGGTATAAAAGGGTCTTGGATGTTGAGAAAGGATATCGAGAGTTGGAGAAGTATCTGAACTCAATAGAAGTTGAAACTAATCTTTGTGATAGAAGGCGAAGAACACACTCATTTTTCTGATGTCATTATGAACAATTATGTTCCCATCTATCTAATAAGTTGATAACAGTTTGCTATGATTACATGTGACGTTTCAACGTGAACGGTGATTTATAACAACTCATTAGTCGTTTAAAAATTGATTATATTTATTTTTCTCCTTTTTCTCATTTAAACACCATTGAGCTAATAAAAATATTTTTGAAGGTCATCGCGGTACTTAGCCCTACCTTTGAATTAATGAGGAGAGATAAGTTTTATCAATGATGTTTAAATTAATTCGCTGTTTTTATATTATTAAATTATGATTTAAAAAGCAGATTTATCATTTATTTTTATTAGATGGTCATGCTTGTAGATGTTTGATATACATGCTTGATTTATAACTAATATTTGAAAATCTACATTGGAAAATAAGAGTCTATTACATTGTTTATATTCTCATTGTTGAAGAATAATAATTAGATATTGATATAAATTGGGTGATCAGACCGTGCTCTATTTTATTACTGTTGAACATTTAGATTTAATCTTTACAACGTCAAGTGACAATAACTACTTACCTATATAGCGACCAATTAAAGCTTTCTTATCTTTAATGAATAATTTAGAGGAAGCGTTATTTCACGAGGTAATGGATCAATATAGTTTTGTCAATATGAGCGGACAAGGTGCTTAACAATATTTAGCCATAGATCATGGAAGTTGTACATTGATGTTGTATGGTAAGTGAACAATGCTTTTAACAATAATAGATCGTTTATTATTAATGGTTTTAAAGTTCGGTTGGTTAAGCACTTTACATTGCATGCAGAGCTCATTGGTTGAAGCTCATCGATATTCAAAATATAACAATTTTAGTATTTTGTTCTTATTATTAAAAAAATGATTGAGTGACAACTAGGCACGACACTACCATTCATTAACAAACTAGATCTAATAATTAAGGTGTAAATCTAATAAATACATAAAAACTTAAAATGGATTTGTAGAAATACTTTATATGTTGCAATTTTAAAAATCAACCTCTATTTCTCTCTCGACTGATCGTCACTACTTCATCTCATATTTTGTACAAATTGAATAAGCTGATCTGTACAAAGTTAACTTTGTATTTCAAAGCCTTAACTCTTTAAAAGTATATGTATGTGTTAAACAGAGACTTAACAAACAAATGCAAATGTTGAAGAAGAGGAAGAAGGTTTGGTTTTATTTTATTTAGTATTAACGTTTTGGATTAATGGTGATTGATGGTGATGTTGAATTGATGATAGGAGGTGATTATTATTGGGAAGGGTAATGATTAGTCAATTGAAAAGATAAATATTAATTATTCGACGAAGTAGTACTATTAACAGCATCATGTAAAAATAGCCCATTATAATTTCCGTGATTTTAAGCTCACCATCTTCTTCTTCTTTTAAAATTTTTATTTTAAATTAAGGTTCTTATACATTGAACAAAATTTTGTAGTCTATGAACGCATTTCCCCATGCTATACTAATAATCTCAAAATCACCTGTGATAAGAACAATGGAAAATGGTAGATTTGTTGAATCCGTCTCGATTTTTCTATAATAAATAGGACGACCATAACACCATTATAATTTAAATACGAAGCATTAGACATACATCATATGGAATTTGCTGGAATAATTCCGATGGGTTATCACTTCGAAAACCCATTGAAATATGGTACCAAACAGAAAACGAGATTGAAAATCAATATTAATATCAGTAGCATCTTTCTTCTCTCTTGAAGTTTTTTTTGAGAATCTTATAAATGGCTTACAAAATGGCAAAACGACATAGCTGAATTACGAAAATATTACATCTGTTCAATGACAAAATTTGGTTGTTTGATTTATCTTTAGTGTCGTCGTATTGTTGTTCTCTTACTATCAGCTATTTTTTGCTAAGTCTATTCTTTAGTGAAAATTCTTAACTTGATTCCATACACCTTAAGCAAAAACGAGAAGAATTATGTGATCGGATCCGTGATTAATTGCAAAAGGCATCACTTGTGAAGAAACGAATAGAGTCTAAAGGTGTCACCCGTAAGTGCATTTATTATTACTAAAGTTCCCACATGAAATTATAAATGGTAGATGCCTCGTCGTTAAAGTACAATAACCATCAAATACGGTGCATCAGAATACAGGGAAGTGAATTAAATCTCTATGGCTCTGAAAACTCTAAAATATTAGTTGTCTGGAAAAGATATTGGTGCAGTAACGAAATTTCTTCTCTTCAGTCATTATCTAATTCTGAACCACTATCCTTCTATTTAACGTCCTCGTTGGTTGATTCTAGAATGTGCATAAACAGGTAACATCTTTGATCAACTGGACATTTTCTAAATAAAACACAAATAAAATAATTAGTGCTTCTTGGATTTATCAGCCCAGTCTATGCAGTATAGTTTATTTGGAGAAACTTTCTAAGAACATCAGTCTAGTGACGTGAGGAAATTTCGCAACTTCATGTGAGGTGAAGCTTAGTAACTCTGTATCACAATTCAATGACCATCTCTAGAGGAATTAAACCACACTCATTGAAGAAGATAACCCACTAATAACAGTCTTATATGTTCAAGGTAAAAGTTCAGTCCAGTGGCAAAGTGTGGCATTCCTAAATTCGATAAAATCTGAGCAACAAAATAAAAGTGGATTTGACAGTGGACAGAAAGCTAACGGGCTTGCGATATAACAAAACTAAGAAAGAGGAAAGCAATAGCAGACAAAGTTTGGAAGATGAGCTCCTCTTTTTGTCTTCCTAGAATAAATTTTGTTATTAATTAAAACTTAGACAGCTCTATTTAAAGATTAGATGTCTGCAAACTCTAAACAATTAATCCATGGATTTTCGTATTATTTAGGCTTTCTCATTCAGAGATGACCTCAAGCGGACTGAATCCAAATAATTGAAGTAGCTTCTTTTGGTAATATATCAGTCTTATTTTTGAGAAAATAAATAGGTCTGCTCTGGTAAATTTAATTTTGTTAAAATGGTTTGCATTAAAATATTTTTTTAGATCTGTAGAAAAAACAATATCTAATTGCTTCTCTACTTTAGTGATAGTTTTTGTGACCTATTCACATACTGCTCAATGACTCATAGTAAGCGTCTTACCTTTTATTAAATACACAGTGTCTAAATAGGGTGAAAGGGAAGTGAAGGGGTTTAAGTAGATATACAAAAAGCCCATTGCGACCTTTATTGATGGTGGAATTAAAACTTAACAGTAGAAGTGTATTGATCTATTTTCATTTCAATTGACTCACGTGTTTTGTGATTTCAAATTCTTGCTGCCTCTTTGTCCAAACTCAGTGGTAGGAAACGCAAGCTCACTAACCTCGTAATTATTGATTTGAGCCTCCCCATGGAGGTTATTGGCTCATTTGAGTTATTTATATAATTTTTATTCAAATCCTTCTTGTATTATTTTACTTTGCTTTGAAATCATGATTAAAATTCGGATATATTCATGTTTTGCTATTCTCATACATTTTAGTTTGCTCTTCAATTTCCATTATTTGTATATAGATCGATAATACTTCCACACTGAATATATTTTGAGTTAGATTCATAAACTAACCTCATAATATGAGCACTAAATTGATTACTATCTCTCCTGAGATGTTGAGAAAATTCCAGTTTAACGATACTCCTAATACTCTATCATTTGTAAAAATCTCAAAATCTTTACAATTCGTGACTTCCTTCTCGATTAAAAATCTTCAATCTCTGCGATTTACTTCTCTCTGCCTTGCTCTTTGTTTTCTTGCAATTCAGGCAGCCATCTATGCAGCGTGGGTGTGTTTTTAAATTTATAGTGAGAAAAATCAATCGCCATCATGCATATCATTGATAATCCTCTGAGTCGACCAACACATTGTATTACAGAAGTTTCTAAAATCTGTTTCATTCTTCTACTAATCTCTATAATGGTTTGTGCATTTGTAGGAAGACCCAATTTATAGATGATGATGAAAATAATCAGGAAAAGATACACAATCTTGTGATCGAAACTCCCAATAGCCGAGCTTCTATGAAGCGGTGACCTTAATTTCTAATACTCGCTTATCACATCCACGAAAGCCATTACGATTTGGAAGAATTGAATTCATTTCAAAGCCTGCCACATGTTTCTACAGTTTGATGATCACAATTGGAAAGGATTTAAACGTGGTGTGAATCAGCCACATCTAAGGAAGCTTGGCAGATCCTGTGATGCAAGATGATCTTTCAAAGTTCCAACTGTTCCTTTGGTACTCCCACTCTCCACCACTGTGCCTCGATCATTGTTTGATGAGCTTGAGTAGACAACAAGATGCTTCATTGAGAGATACTGGACGCCGCACATTCGTCTCTATCGGATGACACCCTCCACAATCACTCTGTTGCTGCTACTTCAACCTTCTGGGCTTTTCAGTTGCTACTGGTTTTCAACGGCTACAACCAATGTTTTCTATTCAAGTTTATACTTGTAAAGCTTTACTAATCTGCAAGCAGCTATAAATGCCCTCAATAACTACATTAACCAAAGTTATATTATCTTTATAATATTTCTTCAAATACTTCTTTTCTAATAAAAAGTTTACAAAATTTTAAAATGATTATTATCAAAAGTAATACACTACGAATATTGATGGCATGTCGGTGGTCTGAAAATGATACTTGCCTTCGTCACTTGCTACTTCTAACGTGGCGAAGGTACATCATCAGTAATATATTTAATGGAAAATCACCTAATATAATACACATACGTCATCGACACTGAACGTAAAGCTGACGAGCACGATTCTAGTGTTTTAAGGAGATGTTCTATAACAGACATATAATGCTATAAACGATTAATAATGGATCATTCCCCATGATTATTGGAATATGAAATACTGTTGGCCTTGTCTTTAACAGTTTTGTCACTGGTTAACGAAATGAACTCCCATAGTTGATTCTTTTTAAACAAATATTAAAATCGGTTATGACATTCCTCTTTTTCACATATTTCACATTTCCTTTCTCAAACTATTAGCATTATTAATATATAATATAATTTTTGTTTATAATTAGACAATTTATTTCTGTTATTAGAGTCGTTAATTCAGAAAAACAAATGAGTGTCAGTAGGATGCATAGGCGATGTCTCGTCGATCCTTTGAATAAAAAAATACCCATATCCACCATTATCAAGTATGAATTATGGGGCCGAGGCGAAGTGAGCTCATGAGAATACCATATAGTAGTTCCATGGTTTGGCGCTTACTGATTAATATATAGTACATTTGTTTATAATCAAAACTAAATATGATTCAAACAAAAATAATAGTAGAAGAATAATGTATTGAAAAATTTTAGTCGGAAATTCATCTTACGTGTTCAAAATCACGAGCGACTTATTGATTTTTCATTTTCGCTAGGTTTTTTGTCAGTGGCTCTTTAATTTTAATTTTTGATTAAAGACAAGTAAAAAGTTGGGCACTATTTAAATGACGGATTATATTATATTGTTCTATCCATGGTGGATATTCCCTGTTGTGTAATTAATTTTTTAGCGACTGGCAATGCTTCCCTTGGTGGTGTGGCACATGCTAGGATCTGGACCATAAACAAAGGACTCCTTTCTTCCTGTACGGGCTTCAAACTCTAAGCTAATGTTCCTCTAACCGCTATATTCTTACTAATACAAGACAAAATTTACCAATTCGTTTTTTTTTTTATATATCTACTTTCTAGATCATAAAGTACGTCAATACTAAAGATATATGTTTGACTTATTAATTTGATGGTATTAACAATCGTGATTGCACTCGAGGAGATTCTTGATTAGATGAAGAAGGTGTTATTCTTTTGTAATTGAGTTGGAAGTTCATTTATGAGAGGTTTTGAAAAAATTGTTAAGTCTAGTCTTTGATGGTTAAGATTTCATTAGGTTGTAGGTTTGGTTTGGGGAAAATCTGGAATTAAATTGATAATAAAATTGATTTTTGGATTCTTGAGAATACGATTAAACTTCTGAAGAGTTTGTTATCAAGGTTTAGCAATTCAATGACTGATAGCAAAACGATTCGAATCGTGTCATTATGTTTGATTAGCAATTGCTGATTCTCATGGTGCATAATGATCAGGTGATCCACCAGTTAATGAATTTTTTCGAAATACTCAAGATGCACTGTGAGTGCATATTGTATATTTTGGTACGAGTAGTTTTTTCGCTAGATGCACAGTGCACAATGTGTATTTTTTGAATTTTGTTCGTCTTATTTTTTCTTCTTTCCTACATGTTTTTGGTTGATAATCTAACGGTGAGATAAAGTTTGTAATGGTCTTTGGTTTCTTGCTCGAGATTATGAATTAGTAATTTTGGTTTTGTATCATATATTGTAGGTGATTACTAGGATCTTCTATATTTATATGCAAAGTACACAAGATGCTTTGAATGCATAATGTATAATTACGACGGAAATAGATTTTGGATGGTTGTACCGATGCATAACCTATAGTTTTTTCATTTTTACATAAAAAATGCTTTGGCCACTGTTGCATGTTGGGTGCATAATGCATATGTTTATATGAAATAACTTTTGGTAAAGTTGCACTTGAGTGCATAATGTATACCAAGCTGGGTTAAAATAATAATTTTTCTTCGAATTATATCAACAATGGATCTTGTTTTGTGAGATTTTAGAACCCTTTATGAAAATATAAATTTTATTAAAATCAGAGCGTATATTCGGAAAGTTAAGACATTTCGCGATTAATTTAAATTGGAGAGAGAAAATAAATAAGAAAAGAAAAAGTCAACAAAAATAAAATTAAAGTTAAGGGTATATAAGGCTAAATTTTTTGATGTCTTTTCACCCAAACATATAGCAACAGTCCAATGCTACAAAACCTTTAGGGGGCCTATGGTCATATGACCTATTTTAGTTCCTTTCTCATTCGATCTTTAACCCGTTAACCATTTTCATTATCACTTGATTTTCTTTATTTTAACTTTTAGAGAATGTGTCGACCACAACAAAAAGCAGAAATGATGAATACAGAACAATCAAGAATATAATATACGAAATAAAGCTCGACTAAGTGATGGAAGTATAAAAATTCGATACGATTCTTACAAAAAAATCTAATCCCCTATAATATGAAAGGTACGGGTAGTTATGGGGAGGACACTTAAGTCCAATCCACCCATCTAGTAACAATTGGAGGTATTACCCTTTCTGCATCCCATTGCTGGTGCAAGCCCTGCAGCCAGGATGGTACGGGGATGGGTTTGATTAGAACATTCATGTCTCATGGGCCAAAAATAAACAAGTAGGCTCTTTGTACATAGATCTAATCGAGACAGATGTCAGGATTGTCAGAAATTACCAAGATGAACAGACAGTTGAATCATGGAAAGGTTTGGTTAATGGGAATTTGAAAATTTCATGCAAATACCACTAAAAAGCTTCTTTGATTTTTGCACAATTTGTTAAATGCCTCATTCAGTTTTCATCTAATATTAGTTAAGATTAATTTACTTTACACTGCCTTTACTTATTCACATTAATTTTATACATCATTTTCAATATTTGCATAAAATTAGTTCTGGTTATTACTGCTTTACAAAGTTCGTTATATTTAAAAGGTTCTCATTCAGGATTTATTCGGTTTGGTTTGAAGAAAATAAAGTAGCTCTCTGAGCGTTGCAGGTCCGTGGCCAGTTGAATCGTAACAACTTTGAGTTAGTGATACAGTTGAGATCGTCCACTATTTCCAGAATCAATGGGATCATTTACCTCCCTCTAAGGAGATGTGGTTCAGAGATAATACTGAAACTTTGAACTGGAAGATAACGCAGCTACTAGCACTTAACTAGTGGAATTTACCTTTTGAATGTGGTGCTAGCAATTTCTAAAAAGGTATTTTTTAGTGTAAGATGAAGTGTAGGGTGCTTTGTAAAAAGCCTTTACAGTAATTTGGTTCATTTTTACTTCTGTTTTACAGGATTTAGATGCAGTGATGAGAAGCTAAATCCGGACGTATCAAGTAAAGCAAGTTGAAAGTGTTTATGGCTTTAGCCCACATTAAATATGGCGTGCTGTGGACTCTGTTATCATGAATTCCATCTCGAGGATGGGAGGCTACGTTTTGTAGCGCAACTATCTTGTGAGCATCAGTTGTAGGCAGTTTCTGTACTCTGCTTAAATGATGCGCCGGGGATGAACAGGATGCTAAGCTCTAACACAGGTTACTCAACAATTTCAAATAGTGTTTGTATTACTGATAAACAAGTGGTGCTTGTGGATTACTTTGACTGGTTGGTTGGAACTTTGGTTTTCAAAACCCTCTTTTTGCTCCCTGGTCCAACAATGGAACCTCCTCTTATTCCCAGTGGCAGCACTAGAAATCGTATAGGAAGGGGCTGACAAGCTAATTGGGCTTGGCCAAATATTTTCCTCGGACTTGAGCTTAAGTTTTAGGCATGTTTATGGAAATTAGGCTAAGAGTGTATGACCTAATTAGGTATCACCGGGGGCCGGCCTACGGCCCTGAAAACAACCTCTGATTAGTGTCATTCGTTGTGTAGATTTTGGTATTCAAAACATGGGTATGCCAGCGTTTTCGTTACATGACCCACATTTGGTTTAAGAATATAGATGTAGTATATCATTTTATGTTCACAAGGCTAAATATTCATATAAGAGTCCAACCAATTAAATCTAGGTTGGTTATTTTTTCTAAATGGTGGTGATTGCTAGTATGGATTTGAAAACAAATTATTGAGTTAAAAAATTGTATAATGTTGTTGGTGGGGTTACCGTTTGGGGAGGTGATGGCTGGAGTTCCTTATATTAAGTTTCTTATACAGATAGCTCTCAAAGCTTGGACCAAATGTATATTTGCATTTCGTTAAAACAAAGCCCAGATGATATCCACATCAAGATTAGATGATTAAACCTTTTTCCTAAAATTTGTTTTCTGTTTTTGTTCTAAACTCTAATAAAATTATTCTTTAGTGCACTTACAAATTAAATGGAATTAACCTTTATGAACAGAAGTATATCTCATGGATGGTCTGGAAGCTTTACTTATTTTGTTCTACTTATAGCATTTGTCTAAAATCTATATTCAGAATCTTAAGCATAAATATTTTATATTAAATAAAGTGTCTGCTTCTCATTATCTATTAGTTCTAATTTTGTTTTTGTATCATCAATGAGAATGAGCTAAAATCATTTGTTAATTATAAAGTTTTGTACTATCAACATGAAGCATGACGGTGATAAACTCGGGTGATTTTATTTTAGTCATCAAATAGTTTGTAGAAACATGATGATCACGTTCCACGGCTCCTTTGTGTTTCTTCATCAATACTTCACCTGCTGAGATCGTACTAAATCATTACCTTGCATCTCTTTGCCAGATTTATCGATGGTGGGCCTTTACATTTGACAGTTTTACCATTTGGATCAGTTCAGAGCCATTTGCGTATGATTCTCAAAAAATAACAATTTCTAAAATTATATGATTACAAAAAATTATACACAACTAGAAAAAAAATATATTCAAGATGGTAACAACTCTCTGTAATCAGAAAGTGTATCGATAAAAATGTCAGGCGTCCTTCTTCTTCAAACAAGTTTTTATAAAAATGGTTCATTATTGACGGGTAAATGGCTTCAAAAGAGTGTGAATACAAGAACAAATAATCAATCACGTAATATCGCAGAACTTAAGTTCTTTAATTGAACAAAATCAACAATACTTATGATAAAGCCACTCGCTATTACAGAATATGCAATCATTATTCTTATCATAGCGGGCGTACTGTTTTATTAAGTGATAACATTATTATTGGGCGTATAGAACATTTTAGCTAGTCTAATCAGCAACCATGCTCTCTGTGGAGTGAACCACAAGTACCAGTTGAACCTCTTCATTAATTTGAGCTAAAGATATGATAACATTTCTTATATGAGTTGGTTTAACAAAATTATTACACATACTTTCAATGAATAATCATAAGCATCTTTAGGAAGCTGAGTTTTTTAATCTGTCTTTTATTGTGCCATGATATATTGCAAAGTATTTAAGTATTATAGATGTTTAGCGACGTTACTAACATGATCTTTACAAAGAACTCATATGATAAAAAGAATTTATAACATTAATCAAACTCTACTGTATGAAAGAGTGAATGGAGGTCTGAATTACTTATGAGAAAATAACAACAAAAGGATGCATATATCAATGGCAAAATGTTTAGATGTGATTCTACATTCTATTTTAAGAAAAGGAAAACAAATGAATCAGTTAGTTGAAGTTTAGATGGATCTTTCTTTTTAGATTGAATGTTTTTAATGTATTTCTTAATATATGATTGAAGATACATTCAATTTTTAATAATGCTGATTGCCACCATTTATTCTTTCACCGTTATTTGTTTATCTTGATATATGAGATCTTTACTAATATGATTATTCTACCACATATTAAAGTCATTTGAGATTTCTGGATGAAGCGGTCTATACAATTGCGCATGATAACAAAAGCCTTCTATTTTATCAGGTTTTATTGAAGATGACGCATTCAATAATTATTTTTAGACCTATTTACAGGAAGATATTTTTATTTCAATCACAATATGATGCCTAATAGGTGGATATGGCATCAATTCATCTGCACGCCGACATGATTTGATTAATAAAGAGACTATATAACATTAACAACAGCAACAATAACCATGGATCAATGAAATCACTAATGCTAAAGTTGATTAAATTATATACCTATTCATTGGTGTTACTATTCAGTCATCAATATGATCAGCACATTGCCTGCATTGAAAGCAGAATTACGTATCAGGTAAGTTCATTAATTGAACAGCAAAGATGAGATAGAAGTACTTCATAAATGATTGATGTGATATGTAGCATAAAGTAATATTAAAATTAAGCAATCAAGTATAACAACTTAAATCAATAGTCTCTAACGCGTTGATTAATTTATATTAATATTGCACAATCTTTAGATGTTTATTATGGAAAGTTTCTCATAGAGTTTGGCTGTAAAAAAGATATGATTAAATATAAAAGTGTATAGACTCAAACATAGATGATTATCTGAAACACAGCGACACTCTCATCGCATTTTCTCATCAAGGCACGATATGCTGATATAATCAGAAAGCCTATGTCGATATATAACGAATACATTTAAATGTGATTCTAGACTACTTCTCGATGATATTAAAGAGTGACAGCTAGAACAAGCTATTAAATAAATTATAACGGTGATTAAGAACTTAATTATATACCAAGACTCTTGAAAATAATATATTCGGTAAAGATATAGTTAAATAATTTCATACTCTGCGAATGATATCTTATCTGTACAATGTGGAAACATATATTTTCAATTTTTATTTAGAAGAAAGCATACTGATGGTGATCTCCACATAAATATCTGGTGGATTGATTGAATCTAAATAATAATACAAAATTCATGTGATGCGAAATAAGTAAGTACCAAATTATCAAGAAGGTTTAACAAAGGAGACTTTGAGCCTACTGATAAATCTTTACAAAGAAAGAGTTTTTATCTCTTGAACTTAGTAGATGTTGTAAAAGTTATTACAACTTACTCACGCCATTACGACAATGGAACATCTGATTTAGTAGTAATCGGTGTATCTTCATAGAACCTTGAAATAACAAACACAATATAGTAAATAAATAAATAAATAAGATGGTCATCATAGCAATTTCAAATACTAAAGTTATGATATCACTCCACCAGTTTGTATCAAATTGCATATTTAGTAATTGTAGTAACATCTATCTTGAAAGCGTATATACTGGACTGGGTGACGTGTATTCATATTTATTATCATTAAATTTGAATTGACGAAATATTCTTATTATTGATTGTGAGTTCTTCATTGACATATTAGTTAAACTCTTTGCTAACTTTACACATTTGGAAGCATCGAAAAACATAAGCAGCATTTAATAATACTAGCACTTGGTCAAGACTACAAATTACAAATGGTCTCTTGAATATTTAGCTTGTATAAAGATTAATATTGTGGCTGTTATGATAGTTCTATATTAATTGTATTATGATCAGAATGTGATTTTGGTATGGAATCTCGTGAATATGGTTCATCTAACTTCAGGACCCTATACATTTTCTATAACAATATGATAAGATGAAACCTGCTTTCTTATATACTATATAATAATCCAATTTTCTGATGATTCTTTCTTCAGCTTTGTGCATTGGCATGAATTCACTGAGAGAGTTATAGTTTCATGAATTTTTAACAAGGCTTCGTCTACTCAGGTGATAAACTCAATACTTAAAGGTTCTGAAAGGAAAAGATAACATATATTATACGATAATGCCTTATGGTTCAATATGTGAAAAACAAAATCATGATAAATATGCATTACATCGTAATTTGAACTGTTTGAAAAATTGAAATTTTAGGAAAGGAAGCGATATACCATGATACTTTGTTTATTAAAGCATATTTTGGTCTGGTTGAAGGTTCTTTTCAGAATATCTTCACATTGGCAACTTCGTTTTTATATTATCTAACATCTATTTTTATAATTATCTTAACAATTGTCTTATTATCATCTTCAGATAACATTTCTCCAAATTCTCTCTTGAAATATAAAATATCATACAGGATCATATATATTGGCTGCATTTATTTCGAAACGGTTAGATACCAAGAGGTGCCCCGTGTCAGGTGATTAGATACCAAGATGATATAAAATCATAAAATTATTGAAAATACCTAGATTGGTGTGGTGTCGTAATCCAAAGAGCAAAATAAAATAAAAAATGAAGCGAGAATTTAAATACCACATCAAATTCAAACTTCATAAAATCATCTCAGACCATCAAAATTTTAAAGTTTGTGCCTTTAGAAAATACCAAATAAATCAAAAGTAAGGCAAATCGGGGGAAGTGGGTTCCTCACTGAGTTGGAACGCAGAAGCCATTACAATGAGTATCTATTATTTATTTGGAAGACGATTGTAATTTCAACATCAAATCATCTAAAAACACCGCGCCCGAGTACCTCGAGATGCATAATGTTGTTATCATAATGTCTCTCAATAGCGTCACTTGGTTTATCACCAAGTTGTTCCGTGATCGCATATACCCGGCAGCAAGGGAAACAACTCAACAATGAGAAGACACAAAGTTTTGCTTAAAATAAGGATAAGCTAGCAACCATGATATTCTTCGTCGACTAAAAAAAGGTTCAATACAAAATTAGATTGGCAATTGCATAAAGAAATTTTCCATATAGCATAATCGGTTTCATTGCAAAAATCTAGAATGAAACGTTATCATTCTACTTTAATTCTAGTCTGATTCAAAAATACTTGTAGATCCATTCTACTTGGATAAGCTTGTGCTAAACCATGATGTTCTTAAGTAGACTAATAATACTCCGCTGATTCAAAAATCATTTCTACTTGATATTGCCTTTGTGAAACCTAGAAGCATTAAAATTTTAAAGTTTCTAAAAATTAACAAGAGAGGAAAGAAGAAAAAAAATGATCTCAACTTACAAATGTAACGAGTTTGAGCTTATGATCACGCTAGACTAAGAAATGATAAGTGGACCTGTCAATTGCCGATCCGAAAGAAAAACAAATAACAGGCCACCTATCAAAAACATTGAAAGTCCAAAGTTACTTATTTAGTTATTTTTTAGATTAGATCAAAACAAAATCTCAATGAACATTTAATAACATTAAAAATTAAACTAAAATAGAGAGAATCAAGAATTAAAAAACATATCAAAAAGAACATGGTTGAGGATTACCAAATATTTGTTGTTTATTATTTTGAGTAAACTCTAACACTGTAACAAAAACACAACGGAAATAATTTGAATAAAAACATTAATTAAAACATAACATATGATGAACGAAGAATAAATCGTTAAATAGAGAATAGGGTTGGGTTGAGAAGAGAAGAGAGATTACGCAAAAAAATAGTTAAAAGTAACATAATCCCCATTGCCATGCTTCCCACTTTGCTTCTTATCTAACAAAATAGAAACGTGATCCGATAACCCCGAAATTGAACCCAAATTCTGCGTAGAGATATGAGGGAGAAGGGTCGTAGTGGTAGAAAAAGAAACATCATATGCCGATAAAAACAAATTCAATGTCACCTACATTTATAAGATACCGTAAATTAACTATAGAGTGATCTTAATTTAAGAATAAACCTCCATATTACGCCTAGTTGAAAGAACTTAGTTTTAAGATATGCGATGGAACATTTACAAAAAGAGCCGAAAAGCATTTAACATTCATAAATCAAGTAGTTATATGAATATAACGAAAAACGATTTCATGATTAGAGTACCAAAAGATTACAAACTACAAACTTAGTCCATCAATGACAAACTAATTTCACCTTACCAAAAAGGACGTAACTTCCACCTACCAAAGTGGTGAGCAATGAGACTTCCATTCTCAATTTCTTAGTTAACCACTTCTCATGTTATTTTTAAAATTTTTGTACAATTCAAGTTCCCATATGTAAACATATACTTCTACATACATTAGTTTCATGATTAGGGAGTACCCAAAAAGAATGGGTTATAACATTTACAAAGTATTAAACTCGAGTCAACACGACAAATTAATTTTTTACCAACAAGGAATAGAACTTCCATCTACCAAAGTGGTGTTTTGTAACTTCCATTCTCGAATTTCTTACTTAACCACTTCTCATCTTATTTTTTATATTTTTGTACATTTAGAATTCCCATATATAAACATATAGCAAGGATTGCTAAACTAATTGTTAACAAATGGATGACTAAACAGTACCTAGTAATCTATGGATTACATCTTGTACTATTACGTAACTACCAACAACCATTATAGTATCCATGGATTAAAAGATTGATGAACACACTACTGGACCTTTATATATATCCTTGACGTAGATGGATTCCAAGGTAGATACATTACTTACCATCAGTAGGATATAATGCTTGGATGTTAGACTGCGCAATGGAGAAGCGCCATAGCCAGTATTTCATGTATATGTATAGTAATTTAGGACGTCTCCATTACTAATGATGTAGATCGAGTTTTTTTTACCCGCGCACTTCTTCTCATATGCTCGAGGTTTGTTCCGCAATGGTGCAAATTATAGTCATTACCCCGCTATCAAAATTTATTGACTACAAATTTGATCTTTATGTAAGAAAAGGATTTCACCCAAACTATAAAGGCGTCAATGACTCGTGTCATGAATTTATGTTGGTGTACCTTGTTTGGTTATATATAAGCAAGAGTCAGATGCAATTAAAAAGCTAAAGTGAGAATTAGTCGACCTAATGAATTAATGTAATTACCATGTAAAACGGCAACACCCATTAACCTGAAGAATATTATCTTAATGCCATGCTTCTCAAATCCTTCTAGCCATTATCCTAATGTATAATTCTTGGTAAGAAGAACGTCCATGTTGTGAAAATTCACCCAGCAGGTATTGGATTCTCCTACAACACGTCTTTGTACAATACTCAAGGCTCTAGGGTAAGTAGCAGGAGCTTGAGCAAAGATCCGGCCTCCCAAGGAACATATAACACGGTTGTATCAATTGAAAATCAATATGAATACCAAAAGGGATAAAAATTCAACACGGAGAAAGAGTTACCTCGGCAGGAATCAAAAGTTGATGCTGGAGTTGAAATACTATCGCAGGAGTAGGAGTAACATCATCATCAGCAACAGTTGTTGGCTGAGACGTAAAGGCACAAAACTCTAAAATTTTCTAAACCCAGAAAACCCCAATTTGGAAAAAAACACTAATTTTTCCAAAACCTAATAACCTATATTGCAAACAATGTTACGAATTTTATCGGGATCCGCAAACAAGGAAATCCACATTCAAATAACAATGAATCAAAACCCTAGATATCATATGACTTGAGAAATTGAAAAATTAGGTGGTGAGCATATTTGCTAGATTATCTTCTGAGAAGGATTTGTTGCTGCAATTACATCACCTTTGAAGGATTATATTCGAGATTAAGCCCTCTTTGAACGGTCCCAAATATATAGTTGGTCGTATCATATCATAGTGCGTGAGTTAGTCGGGTCACAATAGCGTTAGTCGGATAAGGGCCGGACCTGCGGTCATATATAACGGTTACAATATTTAGTTGACCATGTCATATTATAGTGTGTTAGTTATCTTCGGTTAGAGTAGCTTGTTTAATTAGTTCGATCATAGTAGCTTTAAAGACCCCACTTTCTGACGAGCTGGAATATATGAGCCATTGGCTCACACGATACTAAATTAGTTTTTTTCATGGGGGATTTTCCATTATAGTAGCTTGATGCTGGTGTTCTCGCGCATCGCCTTTGTGTTGCACTACTGTAAAGGTATGACGCACCCTTACCAGGAAAAAAAAAAAAGCATAGTGGTGCTCGAGCAAGTTCAGTAACTGAGCATTGCCTATATGCTTTCGCATAACCGATAATATTTTAAGAAAACATTATAAATCTAAATCACCCAAAATTTAATCAAACTTGGGGAACTTATCGATAAAATATATTTCCATGCTCTTTAACAGTTTACACAAAATTCTACCAAATTGTCTTAGTCCGTACTGATTTTGGTATTCATAACTTAATAAAAACAAAAAAAAGGCAAGGGGAATATTTCAAGCTTCGAAGAAAGTGTCATATTGCACTTACATTGGATTTCTCAACTATCCTCTAAATTTCTAGGCGAATTCCTGTGGAGGTTTCTATTGATGCAAAGTGTTAACTTGTCTTTTAACTCACCCACAGTGGTTTTTCGATGAGTTTCTGTGTATTAACCCTGAAATACAATTAATTAAATTGATTTACATAATTCAATCTTTGAGAAAGAAAAAAAAAACTCAGCATATCCAATCACCCACAAATGGCTATAGAGGTAAGAAAACAAACCATCATTGTATTACTCACTATCATAGAATTTCATGGTGATGGGATTAACTCGACTAAAATAGTTTTTTTTTTTACTCTTGAAACAAACCCTGCAAGTCATATAAACCATCTTTATGATTTTCTGCACAGTGGGATTAACCCGCAAGCTAAATCGCTATATTACACATGATTAATATGATGTTCTCCACATTACGTCCTTAATATACCTTGATTGGATGTTATACTGTGCAATCAATAATCAAAATCGCAGCCTACTACAAAAAAATAACAATGAAAATTGCAATCAAGAACTACAATACCAACCCCATTGCAATCAAGAACTACAACACCAACCCCAAGAAAGCTGAAACTGTATCTTCATTGCCTGTGGAAGATTATATAGCAAAATGGCTATTTTGTTACTTTAGTTGAAAGTTCATGGAGATGATAGTACAAATATAAATTACATGCATTTGAGTACTGGTATCTTTATGAGAATCTTGTGATTTTTCATGGCTAAATGGCCTGTAAGTCAAGTATAACCTTGCATTATGTATTGCAGAGATATAAAATATAACATTGACAACTTAATTACAATGCCATCTCATGGAGTCGAACCCATTAACTACATGGCTAGCCCATAACCATGTGCTCTACCATTTGAGCTAAGACAAATAGTTTGATTTATACTTAGTGGTGCATACCACTACGCCATCATGATTATATATTTTTGTCAAATAAGAGGAATTCTATCTTGTGACTTTTGCGCACATGCACAATAGTTTCGGTTATTTTGGTTAAAGGTGAAAACACTGTGGTAGTTTATCAAAGCAAGCATTATGCCAAAATATGCAATATTAGCAGGAAACATCCAGAAAAGGTGACGTTACTCACCTGACGCATGCAAGCTCTCTCAGGAGCTCACCTCGGCTAATCAATCTGCAACTGATTACATACACCAACACTAACTGCATTCTTGACTTTAAGAGGTTAGGTCAAGTTGGCAACCATTATAACCAACGATAGGAAAATTCGCCTAAAAGAGAGACTTACAATTAGATGCTTGTCCGTTAGTGTCCGCACAAAAACATTAGTGGAAAGCAAACCTTGAAAGTATGCAAAAAAAAACCCAAAACATGATAGAAAAATACATACATGGCCGAAATCTCTTCAAAGCAGCAACATTAGCTCGTTATATGTATTTCGGCAGTACCTTAATTTGTCAAGATCACGATCTAGTGATCTGCTGATTAGAAGATCATTGGCCCGTAAAACCCAAGATCAAGCTAGGTTCAATCCATATCATAAAGTGGAGAACCTGAGGACTTTGGATTGAGGGCTGTCCTAACTGACAGCACAACAAAAGAAACTCTTGAATCTAGAGCACACTGAAACAAAAAATATGAACCTCCAAATCCAAAAGAAAACTGAAACTAAACAGAAAGCAAATAGATATTACAATTCTCCAAAGCCAGAGAAAGAATAATACCGAGGTATTCTTCATGTGACAGAATATAAGAGTTTTGTTCATAATCGATACCAATGTTATTCTAGGGTTCATATATGACATCGAAGATGCAAAAACTCTACGAACATAATTCTAGGGTTCATATATGTTTACCTTCATCATCTTCGCGAAAGTAGATCCCCGGAAAGTAGATCCCTTTACTCCTAAAGCACAAAGTAGACTCGTAAAATCACAAACCTCATATTGATCGACAAAAAATCGATAACTTAAAATCTTTCTTCATAGACCTAACCAAATTAAAAAATCGTGATGCATTTGTTGTCTTCTTAGGCTAGTTCCAAATTCAATGCGTACTGCGATTACTAAGATTATAAGATTATAATTTAGGGTTTATAATCAAAATTAGGATTAGTTGATGAGAATGTCAATGGTAATAAATTGAACAGCAAATTAGTAAAAGAAAAAGAGGAGGAGTTTCTTATGCGAATCGAAAGCTAGGAAATCGTTAATGAATTAAACCCCAAGTTGATGAAGATGAGAGGAGAAAATCTTGAACATCTTTTCAGGCTTAACCATTCCCCACAAATCAGTTGCAAGAAATAAAAACAATTCATCAAGATTGAGAGATGCACTCACAGCCGGTACGTTTGCACAAATAGATACTAAACTGATTTTTTTTCTTTTTCTTAACTAAGATTTTTTATTTTATAAATAATAAAATTACAAATCAGAAAGACTATCAACAGGTAAGAAATTGGATGGAAGCCTAGCAACAAGCTGAGCTCCAACACCTTTTTCTTAACTTATACAAATTTCGAGAAGTGAAGTTCAGACAAAATTTACCTTCATGAATTAGATAGCATATAGTTAAAATGAAACAGGAAATCCTTCATCAACGAACTGCAAATACATTTATTAAGAAGATTACCTGCACTAAAACAATTTGTAATGTTAAGTCATGATATTGAGCCTCACATAAAATTTAAGGTTCACTGTTCCTATGGTATCATAAACCATGCATAAAAGCTTCCAAGATGGTTCCCTTGTATAAAGTCCTTGGATGAAAATCATCATAGTTTGAGTATAGTACTTATGTGCCTCCACATTGAGTCAAAGTTAGTAGAGAAGAAGAACCCATGTATATCCGATGTTAAAAACAAAACCACATGTACAATTTTACTATAATCCTCGGAGACGCTTTTGTTTAGAAATTTGTCCACATGCGCATAGAATCGAGTCCGGGAATGAGAGATTTTTGTTTTAAGCTTGAAAAGCAAACCACGGATATCATATGGATAGACGAAGTTACTCCAATAAATGGTGATACATGAGAAGCTCGAATGAGTGATTACATAAAGAGGCTTCTATTAAAGGGCCTCTAAACCTCTTCATTCTTTAACTATAAAGATTTTCATTTCGAGGATTCCGTATGGTATATTAAGCACACCTTTTAGAATGTTTTAAGTAGCAAAATATATAATGTAGTCCACATATAACGGTATAACTTCACAATGACTTTTTTTTTTAAATAAATTGAAGTTAAGACGAGCTTTATGTATGAAGAATGAAAAATACAAATAACTTTATCTACCGTAAGTTGCAATGGCTAGGTACATTCTTACTTTTTTGTCGGAGTAGTGGTGTGGTTTATTCTTACTCTAATGTCACTTACCAATGAAACCCAGTCATTCAGACTCTCCTTCCTCAACTTTCCTCACCACATAAGATCATTAGTTTTTGCTCATGATTGGGTCTTCTCTCGGGAGGACAGGCATCGTAGATGCCAATCCTAAAAGATCCGAAAGAAAAAAATATTCATGACACAAAAAGACATAAAAATAATCCAAGAAGTTTAAGGTCAATTACTCTGATGATGTTAACACTAATGCTTGTTTTCATTATTATCCACCAAAATAACATTTTCAAGGCAAGTATTTTTCAAAATGCACAAAGTTAATGATAACATTTGTAGCAACATGTTATGTGAGCTAATCTTAATTGTAAAATTTAGTCTCTTGAGTTTGGGCAGCGATGGTGAAAATGAAATAAATTTATGACCCGTAACTATTATGAAATCGCCGACTTAACCTGGCAAAAGGAAACTTGATTTCATGCGAATCGGATGAAAATAATCTGCGCGATAACTATATATATGTTTTAGAGCAACAAGAAATCAAATTAGTTAAATACTTTGTTGCGTGCGCAGAATTGGTTGTTTACTAATGAACTTAAGAGATTTTGGTACCTAGAGCTTATGATACATGGCTGCACGATGTGAATTTGTGAAATGCAATGATATATAATGCTTCTTAATAAAGTCCTTGGATGAAAATCATCATAGTTTGAGTATAGTAATTATGTGCCCTCCACATTGAGTCAAAGCTAGTAGACAGAAGAAGAACCCATGTATATACCGGAGTTTAAAAACAAAACCACATGTACAATTTTACTATAATCCCCTCGAGAGACGCTTTGTTTAGAAATTTGTCCACATGTGCAATAGAACCGAGTCCAGGAATGAGAGATTTTTGTTTTAAGCTTGAAAAGCAAACCACGGATATCATATGGATAGACGAAGCAGCTCCAATAAATGATGATATATGAGAAGCTCGAATGAGTGATTACATAAAGAGGCTTCTATTAAAGGGCCTCTAGACCTCTTCATTCTTTAACTATAAAGATTTTCATTTCGAGGATTCCTGTATGGTATATTAAGCACACCTTTTAGAATGTTCTAAGTAGCAAAATATATAACAGTCCACATATAACGGTATAACTTCACAATGACTTTTTTTTTTTTTTTTTTTTTATAAACAATTGAAGTTAAGACTGAGCTTTTGTATGAAGAATGAAAAATACAAATAACTTTATCTACCGTAAGTTGCAATGGCTAGGTACATTCTTACTCTTTTGTCGGAGGTGGTGTGGTTTATTCTTACTCTAATGTCACTTACCAATGAAACCCGGGTCATTCAGACTCTCCTTCCTCAACTTTCCTCACCACGTAAGATCATTAGTTTTTGCTCATGATTGGGTCTTCTCGAGCAGGACAGGCGTCGAGATGCCAATCCTAAAAAGATCCGAAAGAAAAAATATTCATGACACAAAAGACATAAAAATAATCCAAGAAGTTTAAGGTCAATTACTCGATGATGTTAACACTAATACTTGTTTTCATTATTATCCACCAAAACAACATTTTCATGGCAAGTATTTTTCAAAATGCACAAAGTTAATGATAACATTTGTAG
The DNA here is from genome assembly GCA_023531295.1 of Papaver armeniacum. NCBI lineage: Eukaryota > Viridiplantae > Streptophyta > Magnoliopsida > Ranunculales > Papaveraceae > Papaver > Papaver armeniacum. Next base: position 22,093 of record JAJJWW010000398.1, read on the forward strand.
CGACATGTTATGTGAGCTAATCTTAATTGTAAAATTTAGTCTCATGAGTTTGGGCAGCGATGGTGAAAATGAAATAAATTTATGACATGTAACTATTATGAAATCAGCGACTTAACCGGCAAAAAGAAACTTGATCTACTACGAATCGGATGAAAATAATCTGCGCGATAACTATATATATGTTCTGCAGAGGAATGAAAGAAATCAAATTAGTTAAATACTTTGTTGCATGCGCAGAATCGGTTGTTTACTAATGAACTTAAGAGATTTTGGTACCTAGAGCTTATGATACATGGCTGCACGATGTGGATTTGTGAAAGGCAATGATGTATACTCCTATGGTATCATAAACCATGCATAAAAGCTTCCAAGATGGTTCCCTTGTATAAAGTCCTTGGATGAAAATCATCATAGTTTGAGTATAGTAATTATGTGCCCTCCACATTGAGTCAAAGCTAGTAGACAGAAGAAGAACCCATGTATATGCTGGAGCAGCAGAAAAACAAAACCACATGTACAATTTTACTATAATCCTCAGAGACGCACCTGTTTAGAAATTTGTCCACATGCGCAATAGAACTGAGTCCAGGAATGAGAGATTTTTGTTTTAAGCTTGAAAAGCAAACCACGGATATCATATGGATAGACGAAGCAGCTCCAATAAATGGTGATACATGAGAAGCTCGAATGAGTGATTACATAAAGAGGCTTCCTAAATTTGCTTCATGTTCTCCGTTTGTTTGTGCTTTGTCGACATGGTCCATATTACTATACAATCTAAATGTGTGTGAAAAATAAAATCTAACATTACCAAACAGAGTAACTAATACAAAGGCAGAAGATGCACAATTAAATTCCAACAACAATACCAAAAAAAAAATCTAAAAGAAGAATAATAGACAAACTTACACTTTTGTGGGAGTTAAATCTTTGGATAATCTCCAACCAACAAACTCTTTATCCCCTGCAGTAGAAGTATAGAACAGAAGAAGATCCTAAATTAGAGAGATTATTTAAATATATAAATTAGGAGCCAAACCGAGATTGAAGGTAAACAGAGGATTAAGATATTTTGATAACTAACAATTTGCGTTTTAGCTTAATCTCAATTAGCCAGAGATGATTTGTCGATGAAAGTATACTCACAGATGCAATTTTTTTCATGGAATTTTTGGCTACCTATAATTAAATAAGGAAATCGGTAATACAGCACATATACAAAGAATTATCAAGACTAAACAGTTACTATGGATTTATGATTGGTCTGGATAAAACACACCGACATCGGTCTGGATAAAACACAAAGACATCGAAATTACCTGCCACAAACGTGATTAAAATATGGATTCAAGAGCACTCAAGGCCACCGTATCGAGCTTCAATATCTCTGCAAGGAAGATCTCGAAGAGCATCACCGGTGCAATCTATAACGGTCTCTCGCATGTACTGGCTTTACTCCCTGTGTAACCACAACCTGAAAGTAGTATTATGAGACGTATTTCTCCCGACTTCAGGAATGCCTAAAACATTGAATTGTTTTTAGAGATAAATTGTTCAATGCAAAACTTGAAGAGCAAAATAAAGATTTCTGACTAAGGTTTATGTGCCGAAAATTAAGATTGTAACCCATAACTCATAGAAGCAGAAGAACAACCAAAAATTTATCACCTAAAATCAGAAGCAAACTGGATATTTAGGGCTGAATAACAAAAGAACAACCACTTAAGGTGTTAATTTTTTTTTTTTGGTTTTTTATGAAGAATGCTCTTTGCATTATGGTGTTATGGCTGCAAAATCGAAACCTTAAAATCTTCAGTTCTCTTTAGCCATAGATGGCGTGGGTTTCACCACTGAGCAAAATAATATCAATTAGATGAACAATTGCAACAATATGAAATTGAATTAACAGTGTTTCAAGAAAAATCAAAGATACCTTATCGCGATTAAGATTAAATCTGGGTTGATGCAATAGGATTGAGAACCCAATTTAATTTTGTTAGGGTTCGTTTGCAACAGCTTCCAATCAATTTAAACGATCTTCCAAAGAGTTGCAATCTACACCAATCAAACTTGTTTGTAGTGACTTAACTTTTTTTTCTTATTTCTTAGGATAATCCCAGTAGAAGGTAATTTATAAATTACCTGCCACAAATGTGATTAAAATATGGATTCAAGAGCACTCAAGGCCACCGTATCGAGCTTCAATATTTATGCAAGGAAGATCTAAAGAGCATCACCGGTGCAATCTATAACGGTCTCTCGCATGTACTGGCTTTACTCCCTGTGTAACCACAACCTGAAAGTAGTATTATGAGACGTATTTCTCCCGACTTCAGGAATGCCTAAAACATTGAATTGTTTTTAGAGATAAATTGTTCAATGCAAAACTTGAAGAGCAAAATAAAGATTTCTGACTAAGGTTTATGTGCCGAAAATTAAGATTGTAACCCATAACTCATAGAAGCAGAAGAACAACCAAAAATTTATCACCTAAAATCAGAAGCAAACTGGATATTTAGGGCTGAATAACAAAAGAACAACCACTTAAGGTGTTAATTTTTTTTTTTTTGGTTTTTTATGAAGAATGCTCTTTGCATTATGGTGTTATGGCTGCAAAATCAAACCTTAAAATCTTGATTCTCTTTAGCCATAGATGGCGTGGGTTTCACCAACAGCAAAATAATATCAATTAGATGAACAATTGCAACAATATGAAATTGAATTAACAAGTGTTTCAAGAAAAATCAAAGATACCTTATCGCGATTAAGATTAAACGGGTTGATGCAATAGGATTGAGAACCCAATTTAATTTTGTTAGGGTTCGTTTGCAACAGCTTCCAATCAATTTAAACGATCTTCCAAAGAGTTGCAATCTACACCAATCAAACTTGTTTGTAGTGACTTAACTTTTTTTTCTTATTTCTTAGGATAATCCCAGTAGAAGGTAATTTATAAATTACCTGCCACAAACGTGATTAAAATATGGATTCAAGAGCACTCAAGGCCACCGTATCGAGCTTCAATATCTCTGCAAGGAAGATCTGAAGAGCATCACCGGTGCAATCTATAACGGTCTCTCGCATGTACTGGCTTTACTCCCTGTGTAACCACAACCTGAAAGTACTATTATGAGACGTATTTCTCCCGACTTCAGGAATGCCTAAAACATTGAATTGTTTTTAAATTGTTCAATGCAAAACTTGAAGAGCAAAATAAAGATTTCTGACTAAGGTTTATGTGCCGAAAATTAAGATTATAACCCATAACTCATAGAAGCAGAAGAACAACCAAAAATTTATCACCTAAAATCAGAAGCAAACTGGATATTTAGGGCTGAATAACAAAAGAACAACCACTTAAGGTGTTAATTTTTTTTTTTTGGGTTTTTTATGAAGAATGCTCTTTGCATTATGGTGTTATGGCTGCAAAATCGAAACCTTAAAATCTTCAGTTCTCTTTAGCCATAGATGGCGTGGGTTTCACCACTGAGCAAAGTAATATCAATTAGATAAACAATTGCAACAACATGAAATTGAATTAACAGTGTTTCAAGAAAAATCAAAGATACCTTATCGCGATTAAGATTAAATCTGGGTTGATGCAATAGGATTGAGAACCCAATTTAATTTTGTTAGGTTCGTTTTGCAAACTTCCAATCAATTTAAACGATCTTCCAAAGAGTTTCAATCTATACCAATGAAACTTGTTTGGAGTGCTCCCGAGCCATTAAAAATACCTCCAATAACCAGTTCCTCTCCTGATCCTCTCTGCATAACCAATCATTCAACAAAAGTAAGAGGTTATCTCATCATATCTTTGATATGAACACTATCAGAACTATCATAACGGGCTGAATCCAGTCATACCTATCCATCATATTTATGAACTCAATCCGCCTTTCGCCAAAATTAATAATTTCGGTATAGTACTATCATCTCTTACTCCTCCAATGGATGAACAAAGATAGCTGACCCATCTTAGACTCCGGGTTGAGTAAGATGAATTGGACAACACAAACGATCAGAATCAGAAGTAGTAACTAAAAAACCTTTCAAATAATATTTTTCTCCTAGCCGAATAATCAGAAGTAGTAAACAAACAGAATAGTGACGCAGAACAATCCTTGCAAAATTGATTGATAAGTGAAACAATCAAAACAAAATTAAACAAAAAAAAGCGAGATTGATATGAACCCTTGCTGTGACAATCAACACCAAACAAAAATATGACGGATTTCTATTACAGTCATAACCCTAGAATCGACGGCCTAATTCGTTATCTCGATTAAAACCCTTTCAATCAAAACCCCTAAAATTCAATTTACAGTCAAAACCCTAGAAATCAACATCAATTTACAGCAAACTATCGAAGTTTACCTTAACCGCTACTATGTTCTTCGATCGCCTGATTCTTTTACAATTCTTGGATCTCCTGGAAAATTAGTGTTTTTCAGTCGTGAAAAAACAGATGGAGAACGAAGAGATTTGAGAGTTTAGCGAAATAAGAAGCCGATGTTTCTTAATTTTCTTAAGATATATGTGTACAACAGAATATATGTGCAAAAGAGAGAAAACAAGGTGCGTTGAAATCTCGGGAAAATAAGGTTTTACACCACCCTAATTTCGTTCACCTATCCCGACCAATGGAGTTTCCCAGCCGTCCATGTAAAAACCTAATCCGGAACTTCCCGACCTTCGGATCAGGGTCCCCATTCAATGTCGTCCGTCTGATAGCCTAGGCTATCATGGACATAAACCTCATAGGTTTTTATAACTATGATATGAAACATGTCTTTTAAGCATTCAGCGAATCCCCATTTATCAAGCCAAAACGAGATAATGATGCCATTGCTAATAGATATCTGGGATAAAGATGTTATACCAGTTGTACTTGCATGGTGATATGCTTCCACACGGAGCAGCCGAAAGGAGAAGAAGGAATTTGGGGAGTCCATATGGATTGAGGTTCACCATACTTGTCTCGGATAATTATGTACCATATAGAGTGCGACTCCTCACCATATCTCCAAATACATTTTGCTAATAGAGCTTTGTTCATCATTCCTAAACTTTTTATTCGTAGCCCACCTAGTTTCATCGGCTTGCACAGTTCCTTCCAATAACTGTGTGCATCCGTTTAGATCCACCGATAAACTCGCCGCATGATCTTCTCCGGTGACTTTATTAGAAACAAGGTGCTAGGTATACAGAAAGTAATACACAACAAGATTGGAGAGCACTGCTTTAACCAATGTAACTCTTCCAGCCCTTGTGAGAAAAATTTTCTTCCAAGAAGGCAATCTGGAGTCAAATCTTTCGATGACAGGATCCCACAGCGATTTTGCTTTTGATTTAGCCCAGAGTGGCATCCAAAGGTATGAGAAAGGAAGTGCTTTCGTTACACATCCAAGATTTGCAGCCCATTGATTTAACTCTAGAACTTGACCAACTTGAATTAACTTAGTCTTAGAATGATTTACTTGAAGACCATAAACCACTTCAATGCATTTGAGTATGCTCATTACATTGTGTAACTCGTTCCACGATGGGTTGAGAAGAACACAGAGTCGTCGGCATAGTGTAAATGATAGATAGGAGGAGAACCTGGTTTCACTGAGAACCCATTGAATAGACCAATGTTAGCAGCCTTGTCAATTATTTTGGAGAGACCTTCCATGGAGAGAACAAAAAGTAGTGGGGAGAGTGGTTCTCCTTGTCGGAGTCCTCGGGAGGCTGTGAAGTTTCCGAAAGGAGAACCGTTTAGGAGAATTGAGAAACTTGGGGAACCATAGCAATATCTCAGTCAACTTAACCTGTAAGGACCCTCAAGCACGTCAACGCTATTAGACCAGTCAAGAGACGAATTAACCGCTAATAGCTCGATTAATAAGAGATAAACCTTAATTAATATAAATTAATCTAACAACGATTTAGGTACGAAAATAGTATCACTAGATAGATCTCGAAAAGTTATACGGAATAGACTACTCGAACGTGTCATTCAGACACCGACGAAGAAGATATCGCTGGATTATTATAAAGGGCAAATAATCATTTTACATCTAAATCGCATGGCTGCCCTTATTCATTTTCTGGGCGCCTTAATAACTATTATTGCCTTATCACCACCAAAACGTGTCGAGAGAAACTCATTTCTCTTTTCACTTTCTCTTTCTTTCTTATTTCTTCTTCTTCTCTGGTTTTCTTCTTCTCCTCTCTGTTGATTTCAATCTCAGAGATTTGAGATTCTTATGTTCGAGAAATTAACGTAGACCTAGTTAGCTTGATGATATGAGGAAGGAGTTGATGTTACTGAAGCTGATTGAGTTCTGGACACAACAGAGATTTGGGTAAGCTAATTTAGGGTTTTATGTTAATTGATTTTCTTTATGAAATTATTTCGTTTTGATCGATTATAGATGGGTTTGTGTTTGATTAAAGTCTAGACGGTTCTATAAGGTTTAATTTTAGTTTCATAGAAAATTAGGTTTCTGTTCTTCCCCAAATTTTAGAATTAGGGTTTTGGTAAATCGAAGATGGAAATTGGGTTTCTCCTGTTTGATTTGAGTTACAGGGAAAAGAGCTAGATGTTGTTGGATAAAGATTAGGGTTCTGAATTGGGTATTTCAGATGAGGATGATGATCTGAGAAGTGGTGATTGAATTTGAGTCATTGATTTAGGGTTCTACAATGAAGAAATAAATATTAGGGTTTTGGTTCATAATTGGGGAATCAATTGAACAGTTATGGATGGAAGATGGTTTGCTGAATTAGGGTTGTTGTTGATTATACAGAATTAGAGTTCTGTGACCAGAGAATGATAAAGATGGTGTTGTTATTGATCAGATGTTGGTGAACAAAGAAGAAGATGAAGGCCAGTGATGTTGATTAAAGATGATGTAACTGTGATTGAGGACATGGAGGAAGCTATATTGAGGAAACTGAGCTGGGTTTTAGGTGAATGAAGTGTTTCGGCTGGAATTGCATGTGATAGTGATTTCAGGGACTGGTTATGGAAAGGTAGTGGTGATGCTGTTGTTGCTGATATGAAGATATGAAGAGAGGCTGGGTATTGAGATGGTAATACAAGTGATGTTGTTGGTACTGAACTGAATTGGATGATGTTGATGTAAAAGAGTTATGACTGGGGTTGTAGTCTGAGGTGTTGTGTTGTCTTTGAGTTGCAGGAGTCTTTGGAGTTGTGGTTTATGGAACTTGTGGAGTAGTAAGAAGAGGGTGGTGTTCTAAATGCAGGGTAATTAATGAAGATATAATTGTAGAAGATGAATTGCAGATTTTGTTGGTGTTTATTGTGCAGAGATAGAGCTGAAGTTACAGTTGATATTGATATTGCGAAGTATTGATTAGATTGAAGAGTTAGATGGATGTTAGGATATGGAGGCATTGGACATATGGAGGTGATGATTGTGTTGGTTGTAGTGAACTGAGAAGGGAAGTGGTACTGGTGGTATATTTGTTGGATGTTCCTGCTATAGTTGGCTGAATTGGTAGAGAATCAGATTTAGTTACAGTGTTCGTTTGAGTTGGGAGTTTAAAGAAATGGATCAAAAAATGAATGAACTGTTGTAGAAGTAAAAAGATGATAGAAATGTTATTTCATTAGAAATGCTTGGTGCAGGTATAAATGCATCTTTTAGTCTTGGCATGTGTTGTGTTGCATCTTGTTTCTGCTAAGGCTTTGGCCTTGTGTTTTAAACCTATTAGTCATCCTAGTCAGATTGTCTATCTGACTCTGTCCTTAGCTGACTTAGGATATCTGACTGAGGTGAATCAGTCTAACCCTCAGTTGACTTATTAACTAGTCTTGACCAGACTTGGCTCAGTGGACCTTGACCGAGTTAACTCGTTGACCAGACCTGGACCCGTTGACCTTTGACTGACGTTTACCGTTATCATTGACCGTTAGTTGACCAGAATGGACCTTAATTTCCTAAATTGATATTTTTGACCCTTATGGTCCGAATTAGACTTTGACTTCTTCTACAAAGTTGTAGATGTTCATTAGACTTATCAAATGGACTACAGAATCAACCTAATTGAATTAGTAAACCTTTATTTGTGCTAAAGATAGATAATAAAAAGGTGTAGAACCATAAGTGGGCTTGGAACCATTAGATAGTTCACTTAACTTATAACTAGAGAATTGTATGAGATTGTGTTATGAGCCTTGTATGAGCCCTTTTGGATAATATTTAGAGTGCTTGTGTGATTAACAGTTAGTCGTTATTAACAACGATCGATTCAAAGGATGATCCAGTGGATTTCAAGGTAGGCTAGGCTTGCCATCAAAAGAGGTGGGAATTGATAACGAACTCTCTTGTATTCATTATTGTTTTATAAATCTATCTTTTGTGAAATCCATGCACATCTTTGTTACTATATGATAGTGTATGGATGTATTATCTGTGTGTAATACAAACTAGTTTTCTTTTACATTTGGGGATGGAACTGGATCTTTAGAAAACAACTAATATCTGTGTTTTGGGAGCACTTACTTATTTTTAAAAAGTGACTCTTTCCATTGACTGGAAAGTGGTTACAATCTTTATTTATTGTAGCATGAAAGGGAGAAGGTTTCCTTTTTGATTGGTGTGAGATGTGTGCCCAAAATGTTATATCTATTTATTGCAAATTAGCTAGACCTTGTTGGGTTGAATATTATATAGGTCCGAGGTTTTAATTTGGCCATTATATTTTCGCTATTTTTGTACGAGCAACGCATGTCTCATACATGGATGTTTATTATTCTTTTAAATTATTATCAAAAGTTATTATATTATGTTTTGGTGTTTAGAGAGAATGATGTTAAGAATCTTATATAAGATTGTTGGATTTACGCGGGGATGGTTATGGGTTGTCCACTGTGTAAGCACTTCGGTCGGATATAATGTTGTTACCATTAGTTTCTTTGAATACTTGCTATGTAGAGTGCGCATAGAATGAGGTATTGGTAAGGTACATATCGTTTATGACTTGAGGACGGAAACCTCATGGGCGCTTTAATGATCATTGAAGAATCCGCAACAGTCATGCCTTGCTACTCCGAAGGAAGACGTCGCTCAACTATTATTTATGTTGTGAATGTTTGCCGAATGATTGGTTGGTAGAACCTTATATTTCAATATAATTATTATCTACTTATGCTTTATCTGTTTTCTTATTTTAACGGTTTTTCAGTAAAACCTGCATTGTCTTTAAATCATTCTAGTGATTACTTGAAAGTTAGTTGTTATTTCTACTGGGCACCCCTTTTAGGGATGATGTTCTCACCCATTCCCACTTTCAGTTTCAGAGACAGATCAAGTTGGGTACGAGGCGATGAAAGCTTCAAGGAGTTGGTTTCGTTAGTTGGTTAGCTTTCACTATGTTTAATTTGTTGTATATTCTATTTGTAAACCAACTCACTATTAAATATGTATCACTTGAGAGGAGTTCATGTATTTATTTCAGAGAGGGTTTATATTCGGGTTAATCTTTGTTTAGAACTTCTTTCTTAGTGTTTTAAATAGATCTTTTAGATTGTTTGTGCCTCATTTTATAGCTTATCTCTTGGATTAGTCAGCTGCTAGCTTAGGAGGCGCTACATAACCATTTTCTTTGAAACCCATTTTTTATAAATCATCCTCAAGAAAAAAAAACTTACTCTATCAAATATTTTTTCTAGATCAACTTTGCAGATCAATCCGGAGGCTTTGTCCTTGATTCGAGAATCTACAAGTTCGTTTGCAATTAGAATACCATCGATGATTTGTCTTTCAGATATGAAGCCAGATTGACTTGGATCAACTAAATGAGTCAATAATGGTTGTAAACGAGATGATAAGACCTTCGCAATGACTTTGTATGCACTGGAGATGAGGCTAATGGGCCTATAATCATTGATTGTCTCCACATGTTTCTTCTTTGGGATGAATTTGATGAATGTGTAGTTGTGCCTCGCATCCATGTAGCTAGTACTTGAGAATTCGTGAACCATATCCATGAAATCGTGCTTGATAAAGGACCAGCATTTTGAAAGAAGATTATGAGAAAACCGTCAGGACCTGGGGCCTTATCAATTTCCAAGTTTTTTTTAAGGCAATTAGGATCTCATCTTCCGTGATAGGTGAGTCCAGATTAGTTGCATCTTCTTCGGATAATTGAGGCAGATGTACATCACTAATTCTTGGCCTTTGAGGGAATTCTTCTGTGAATAAGTTGGAGTAGAAACTTGTAATATGGTCAACAATTGAATATTTATCAGTGACAAGTATTCCATCAATGAATATTTGCTTAATCCTGTTATTCTTCTTCTATCCGACGTTGTCTTGTGAAAAAAGGGGGTATTAGGGTCGCCAGCTTTTAACCATTCGTTGCGAGACTTTTGCTTCATTAAGATTTCTTTTTTAACATCAGCATCTTCAAAATCTACTTTGGCTTGAGCTCTTTCAATAAAGCTTTCTGTAGGGAGGGAGGCCAAATCAGCCTCAAAACCATCAAGTGTGCTGATTGTGTGAAGACACTCTTGAATCTTATGATCCATAAATCCGAATTCAGACTTGTTCCAGGTTTTTATTTTTTGTTTTAAGGCTTGAAGCTTGTTCCAAAAGATGGTACTGGCAGATCGGAGTAAGTGAAGGAGGACCACCAAACATTAATATTTTCAATGAAAGATGGATGGTTGAACCACATAAGCTCCAACCTAAATGGTGATGGTCCCCATGAGGGTTCCGCTAAGTCCGAAACAATTGGGATGTGATCTGTCGTCGGCCTTGTTTTAGCCAGCTGAGATATGAACGGGAACTTGGCTTCAAAATCAGTTGAGAAGACAAATCTATTTATTCTCGATATAAATGGATATGCTTGGCCATTCGACCAAGTGAAATTTGAGCTTTTTAGTGGAGGATCAATAAGAGCATGTGTGGAGATGAATTGACAAAATTTTCTCATGCTACGGGGAATACCTCTTGAAGTATTTCTTTCTTCCATTCGTCGAATAACATTGAAGTCGCCCCTGACAACCCAAGGAATTTCCCAAAGGCCTATAATACAGTGTAGTTCACGCCACACAAATTTTCTTTCAGCCACCTTGTTTGGATCGTATACTCCTGTGAAAAAATAATGAAAGTTAGTATCCACAAATCTACATTCAACTGAAAGTGAGTATTCACCCTCCAGTGCAGAGATGACTTCGATTATATTAGGATTCCAGATTATGAGGATGCCACCGGAAGCACCTACGGATGGCTGGAATGTCCATCCCATCGAGCGTGACCCACAAATTTCTACAATATCAGTATTTGTGCATGTAGTCATTTTTTATTCTTGAAGAACTACAATTGAAGGTTTATGCAACCGTAGAACGTGTTTGACTCGCCGCTCTTTTTGAGGAGGTGCACAGACCCTTTATATTCCATGACATGATTGTGGTACTCATTTGAAACTCTTGTGTCCCTTTTTTCTTGCAGACCTTGGAGATAATTCCACATGAGATGAAGTATGAGCATTGAAGTTGAGCCTTCGATGTTCGCCTTGTAATTTCTTAGATATTACTGGTTGAAAATTAACCAAAGAAGAAGGGGTAGAAGAACTGGGGGATACAGGGGAGGTGGGGGGAGAAAGGGGAATTGAAGAATCATGGACTAAGGGAGATGAGGAGATTAAGTCAAAGATTTCTGAATTGGTTGAGGCAATATCACAAACAGGTAGAGGGGAAACAACAAAAAGGCTAGGGATATCTGAGAATATCTTCTGAAATAGTTGTAGGTGAATTTGGGTTGTATGTAGCAGTTGGGGGTTCCGAGAGAATATTATAATTATCGTCAGTTGGGTTGAGGATTGATAAGGAAAAATTTTCATATGGTTAAGAAATTTCAGGAGGAAGAGTGAAAGGGGAGTTTGATTTATCAATCAGTCCATCTCTAGCCACGAGAGATTGGAAAATAGATTTGGATAATAAATGTGATGAGGAAAAGTCCATACCTGAAAGGGAGCCTAATTGTAACAGTCGAATAACTTCTTGATTTATCCAATTAGATGTAATTTGTCTAGCATTATTAACATTTGGAACCAAAGAGATGAGCCAACATGGAGCTGGACAAGATCCCAGTATTTCATCAGACCTAGAGTTACTTGTCGACTTGTAAACGACTAACTCTGAAAAATTCGAAACCGACATAGATGGAGGATATATAGTGATATCGATGGTTAAAGGTGAAATCAATACTGACTCAGGGCTAGTGAGTGAATCAGGTAACGAAGATGGTGGGTGATGATCATGGTTACGGGTGAGGGGTGTGGGTGTGAAAGAGGATGAGATATGGGTTAGATATGATGAACGCTGGGGTGATCTTGATGATAATGAGAGATGGTTAAAGTCAAGAGAATGTGAATTTACATTTAATTATGGTGACTGAATATTGTGGTTGGATATCGGGGATTGAGATAACTGCGAGGTATGATATGAAATTTCTGTGAGAGATGATGATGGGTTGCCCGTGTTAGTCACACGATTTGATGTGTGAGATAAATAAGGACAAGGGCCTGGTCCATTAAAAGTTTTAAGGTACCTAAACGGGTATGATCCTGAGTTGATAATAGCCCAAGGGGGAGAAGTGAACCAAGGCGGGTTTTGTGGTTGAAGAGAATGATAATGAAAGATGGTTAAAGTCAAGAGAATGTGAATTTACATTTAATTGTGGTGATTTAATATTGTGGTTGGAGATTGGGGGTTGAGATAACTGCGAGGTATGATATGAAATTTCTGTAAGACATGATGATGGGTTGCACGTGTTAGTCACACAATTCGATGTGTGAGATAAATAAGGACAAGGTCCTGGGCCATTAAAAGTGTTAAGGTACCTAAACGGGTATGATCCTGAGTTGATAATGGCCCAAGGGGGATAAGTGAACCAAGGCGGGTTTGGTGATTAAAGAGAATGATAATGAGAGATGGTTAAATTCAAGAGAATGTGAATTTACATTTAATTGTGGTGATTGAATATTGTGGTTGGAGATTGGGGGTCGAGATAACTGCGAGGTATGATATGAAATTTCTGTAAGAGATGATGATGGGTTGCCCGTGTTAGTCACACGATTTGATATATGAGATAAATAAGGACAAGGGCCTGGGCCATTAAAAGTGTTAACGTACCTAAACGGGTATGATCCTGAGTTGATAATGGCCCAAGGGGGGAGAAGTGAACCAAGGAGGGTTTGGTGGGTCCATATCATCCGAATGCGAAATAGAAATTTTGAAAGCTTATTTCTTTCTCGTACTGTACTCGGATTAGCATTAAATACCCGAGAGATTGATTGAGACTGCTCATGGAGAGAAGATGGTTGTTGTAGAGAGACGTTAGGTGGCAGGTATGGACTCCATTCCATTGGAGAAGGTTCGTCCCCCATGTGATGCCTAGACCTCTTTTTTGTCTTAGGCTGAAAGCTCCTTTTCTTAACAGTCATTAATGGAGCCTTAACTATGTTACCGTATTCTGCAGAGTGAGTAGGTGAATGAGCAGAGTCGCTTGGAGTGGTCACATTCTTCTTATCTTTGACTTCTTTTCTCTGTCTCTTTTGATGTTTTAATCTTCCACTCTTGCCCCTTGTTAGCCGGACGGGATCAACCGAGATCAGAGGCCATTTCCAGAAAGGACCTCGTGGGACCACGTCTTCAATTTGAACTAGAATTCCGGCGAACCCAACCACCGTTTGCAAATTCAGCCATCTAGGGATTGCATTGATCCCCTTAAGATTTTTGATTCTAACTCTTGCAGCCGAAATATCCGTTATATTTAATATTGATTTATCAACTTCAACTAGTCTCCACATTTATTATCTAGAGCGTTGATGATCGTAGTGGACCATAAATGCATGGGGAGACCATAAAACCCAATGTTGAAGAATGATTCTTTGTTATAATTATGAGGCATTAATGAGGATGGTTTCTAGAGAGAAAAATTAAGAAAGTTATTATCCAGAGCTATAGATGATGATTTGGAGAAGAGTGTTCGTACTTTTTGATCTTCAAAGAACATAATTGCTCTATGATCGTCAATAGGCATTATGTCGAAAGATTCTAGTGTTTGTAGAGAGTTTACCAATACTAATTCAATATCCTTCCATGCATAGATTGGGTTAGAAGCAGTACATACCAACCCTTTTTTCCCAAATTTCTAATGAGAGTTTGTGGTCTTTGAGAGAATCTTGTAGCTTTAGGAAAAATCCATTGTATTGTGGGGATGGGTCTTGGATTTCTGTCACAGAGATATGGTTTGGGATTGTGACCATGTCACAAGGTAAAGCAGATGTTATTGAGATTGGGGTAGGATAAGAAGGGAGATTTGAGGTGTTATGGATGGTTGGAGGTGGTTGGGGATAAGGGATTGGTGTTTGAAGTAAAGTTGGAGCAGAATTTTGATGTGCGGTGTTTAGTTTTGGTGTTGGGATTTTAGTAGTTAGATCTGAGATATTAGTCTATGCTTTATTTAAATGGGATGAAGTTGGATGAAGTAAAGAATGCAATGTCGATGTCATAGATGACCAACCTGAGCAAAACTCACCAGCAGGAATGTAGAATGATCTGAGAATTCCTTTGCCGTCGAGCCGAGATAGAGTGAGACGAAGGAAAAATCCTTTTCTATTTGAAGCTTTTGCATTGTCAACCACGCTCGGATTATCGGTAAAGTTCCAGTGAGCATCATCGTTTTCTCCATCTTTGATGGCTTCAATCAAGCGATTCAATTTAAGAGCAAGATTCATTCTAATGGCTCCATAAGCTTCAACTTTGGATCCAGATTCAGATTGAATAATCTGAGAAGAGGTGTTTCTTTTCAGGCTGCCTATAATTTTTAGCTTTAGGGTGAAGTTTTTGTGATCTATCCGGAATAATATTAAAGGTGGAGTGGGGACTGGGGGAAGAGAATTGCACTGGTGGTGAGGGAGGCATGATAACCGAGTTTAGAAGTGAAAGGTGTGCATGTGGTGGTTAGTGGGGGATGAGGTGGGTAAGGTTGAGGAGGAGGAGAGAGGCCATCACTCATCAGAGTGTTACCTTTTTGACTAATAAACATATACTACTACTGGTCTACTACCAAACTTCCATTCTACTGCCTTAGGCACGAAGTTACAAAAAAAAGTGGTCATAAAAAAAAGGGAATTTTAAGAAATGTCCATGTGGGGAAATCCAGTTAATAAAACGTTTTTCCGAAATATATTAAATGCCCATGCCGTTATGAATTCATCCGATTTTGTCAGGACCCACCTAAACTGGTCCATCTCGTTAGAACTGGGTCAAAATCTCGTTTGAAGAGATGAAAAAATGATCGAAATTACTATGTTGCCCATTACCATATGCGTATATGACATGTAGGGATATAACCCTAAAACGAACTACTCGGGTATCACTTTCGCCTCCTCCTTCTTCTTCTCCCCTGAACTCCTCCTTATTCTCCTCTGGTTCTGGTAGTGGTCGTGGAGGTGGTGGACATGGTAGAGATTTAGTCGTTGGATACGGTGGTGGTGATTGTCAAGAGGATGAAGATAGAGATTTAGATGATGCTAATGATTGATATTGATGAGGAAAAAATGAAGAATTTTGATGAGCAAATTATTTCGGTGATGCTGGTAATGGAGCGAAATCAACCAGTAATTGGAGGAATTCCGATTGTTTCAGATGGGGGTTTTGATTATTTAGTTAGGTAACGATTTTGATTTAGTTGATTTTATTAAGAAATTAGGGATATTGATTTTTGTTAAAATTGAGGATTGTGATTTGTGTAATCAATCATTTGGGGATGCGGGTTTTGTTCTTGCTATTTAATGTTTCATGGTGGGATGATTTTGCAGTGAAAGACGATAGTGACAATAAAGTTGAGATAGGAGAGACGGTAGTTGATCAAGCTTAATTTTATGAGTGGAAGGCATTGAGGCTATATCCAGGTAAGTACTGTGTAATTCAACAACTCAAAAGAAATTATTAGAGAAACCAAGTAGGGCAAGTACAAAATGTAAGTAAAATGGCAACATCTTCTGCTGTTTATGCAACCTCAGCCGGTGTATTCATAGTAGGCCCAATGTTGGTACCACTTCTGCTACTCTTTAGTCTTGTATTGATTCCTGCTGGTTTGCTACTTGTAATTGCTATAGTTATGTTTACCTCTGGCATTAAGGCCAGCAGCATCCAACATCATGTGCGCATCAATTTTTTCCAAGTGTATTTGAATTTCAGATTTTGGGTTGAGCATCATAGAAGTGGAACAATCAACTCGTTAATCCCAATCAACTCAACTGGGTTCCGAGTTTCCTATTTAATTAGGTTCAAGTTTGGTAAGAGGGTTTAGTCGTCTTTTACCAAGGGTGAATAGATGCCATGTGTATAGTAACGGCTGTTAACCGTTTTTTGAAAAAAAAGGATGGAAAAGGTCAAAACAATGGGCATTTAATATATTTCGAAAAAATCGTGGACATTTTATTAATTGGATTTCCCTACATGGGCATTTTACTAAAAAAATTCCTCCCAATAATTAAGTTCGGAGGATTAAGAAGACAAAAATACAAATGAAAAATGGAGTAATAACTAAAACTAAAATCTCGGCTATCTTGTAAAAGGAGAAAGAGACGTAAAATATGGAGAAGAAGCATAGAGAATTCCATTAATATGTGCATAGAATACAAAGTTTTAAGTCTCTATTTATATAGATAGAGGACTTGGTTCCTAAGGTATGTAAACCCTAATCTTAGACACAAAGGGCATCTTAGTAATTAAACCTTAGGTTTATAACACTCCCCTGATGACCACTATGGCTAAGTCATTACAAGCATACTAGGAAAACTCAAAAGAGAAAAACCTGAAATTGCATAAGCATGTAAAGATTCGAAACAGTGTTGGTCACGCAAATGTTGCCTCATTAAAACCTTGGCAAGGAAAACCCAGTGGGACAAAACCTTGACGAAGGAAAAATAGTACAACGGGATAAGTCCAGTAAATGCACCTTTGATGATGGCGCTCCCCCTGATGAGTACTTCAGTGAAATCTTGGCTTGCAAATCTTTGAGCCGTGACTTCCCAATTTGATGAACGGATTTCTTCAATTCAGAAGAGTCTTGTTCTTTCGTGAAGAAAATTGCTACTTGATGAAGTCTTCTTTTGTGTTTGTCTTCTAATAGTAGTTTTTTCGAGTTTCCATGCCTGTGTCTTGGATTGCTAGATTTTTGGAGATGATTTGCAGAAATAATTGATGTAGTCTCTTCAACAAAGGGCCAAGATGTAGATACGTTACCAGAAGTGAATAAAATATAATTTGTGGTCATGCTTTATGTGGATCACAATGACATCCAAATTCCTAAGGGATTCTTATGTTAACTTGGTCTAACAAAATGACCCAGTCAATGGTGGGAATCCACCAAATAACCAAAATTTGATATAACTCCCCCTTGGATGACCACCATGTTGAATAATTTGTCTCACTAAAACCTTGCCATTAAAAACCCAATGGGTAAAAAATATATGGACGAAGGAAAAAGAGCACAATATCAACATTTTGAATAAGAATTCATCGTCTGCGAGATGTTGCCTCGTTAAAACCTTGTCAGGAAAACCACATGAGACAAAACCTGAAACGAAGGGAAAAGAGTACAACTTTTGACGATTTATGGATGCTAACAAAAAAAAAATAAACATCAAAATCATAACTCTAGTTTATATCAAAGACGAGTTTAAGCAAGCATAATTCTAACTGCAGATTTGAGAAAGGAAATAAAATAGAATTTTGCTGCTAAAGCGTGGGTTTTTGTGTTTTTAAGGACTCCTCAAGAGACCTATAAAGATGATATCATCAAATAATTAATCCGGATTTTTGGTTGTGTACCAAATTTATAAAAACACATAAAGGATTGTTAAACCTTATGTAAGCAAATAAGGTGGCTGCCTGAATAAAATTTGAATCCTCAAAAGATTACAAATTCAATATGTTCTTCGACCACATTTCTTGTGTCAATGCAATATGAGACCTTCAAAGACTACCACGCCAAATGCATTTTATAAATAGAACAATTAATGAATCATTCCTAGGGTCTGAGCCAAAATTAAACCCTTAAAATCGTTTTTACAACGAAAAATTTCTCGTATAACGCATTATGACTACACTAGCCTGTAATTAATAGGCTTGGCATTTTTAAAGTGTTGATTGTGGATCCGAAATTGCGTTAATCGAGAAATTAATCCAACATAATTTGGATTATATGCCAACCAATCACATATGTCGATATTCCTCTGCAGAGGGGTTAAGAACCACCATCTTTAATTATTTCAATAGCTATTGTAAATGAACAGTCGACAATATTAACTAACTATGATCCTCACAATTCTCAAGTGTATGCATATCTTGAAAAATTCATATAATTGTTGGTACCAGCGCCCACAAGCATTATAATCTCCTTATCTTCCAGTGAGGATATATGAATCATGAGAATGTGGATCTTGTTTTGATAGACTCAATTGGAGCACTATCTGCAGCCTCTTATAAAATGCTACAAAGTTCATAGATGTGACTGGGTTTGCCTTTCCAAGTGGCATAAGCTTATTAAAAGCATAATGAAATTTTTTCGCGCCTTATTTGAGATGGTTTGCATTTTTCGATTTGATCATGATGGGAGAGAAATTTATATAACTTTTGAGTTAATGAGCACCAACATATGGTAGCGTATGGTCTCCCCTTGATTATGGCAGAAATATTTTCATCTCAAGTACGAAAACAAGTTTCGTACAGTATTATCCGATTAATTCGAGACATATACTTGTAATAACATCTGGATTTTAACAATACCAGTTGGACTGTAGATAATGACTTTAACAGCGATAAAAAAAATTGTCCTAAAAAATTGTAGTCTACTACTTGACATACAACATAACATCAACCATGGATTTTAATGGTTGTCGGAAAAATATGCAAATAAAATCTCCAATAAATTTTGTGACCTATAGGGCCGATGAGATCATTATTGAGAATAAATTTATGGACACATTCTCTGTCAAATAAAATTATATCAAGATCGATATAGTCACACAAGGACTAATTATATGGCCTAACAAGCCGGGTGCGCACCCTTTGATCTTTAGTGTCCAATTCCAACTACAAGTGGAACTATTTCAAATTTTGGAGAATATTACGATGAAAAAATAAAAATAAAAATAAAATTGCTCAATATCCTTAGGGAATGCAACAATTCTTAGTTTCATCGGTGTTTGCAATTTCGAATACCGTAATAAGTATAGAGAAAACCAATTTCAATTGGCTTATATGATTCTTTTAAAGAAAATAAAGAGATCATAATCGTCGTTAATCTTTGTAGAGCAAACCCTACTTTTGTTGATGACGATTTCTTTGAAAGAATAGAAATCAATGACCAAAATTGGCTAAAAGTTCTTAGAATGCCAATTTATATATCTCATTATAGAAAACTGATGGATAAAAACCAATATCAATTGGTTTGTACGGTTTACCAAAACTTAATCGACAAAATAAAAAAAAATATCGTTGATTTATCCATCACATAGGAAAAATCTATTTTGTGGTTTAGGGATAGTTTCTTGTAAAAAGAAAAATAGAAACCATATAGATAAATCACATGATCCTTGTATAGAGAACAAGGATACCAAATCTAATTGGAACGTAGGTTTTTCAACCATGCATGTGATTATTTAACGTAAAAGTAATCAAATCGTGGTAATACCAGTTTTTGGTGATTACAGATTTTAGTGATTACAGTTTTGGTAATCCATTTTTCGATGGATTGTTTATTTTTCTTTATTCTCTATGAAACGGATAAGAGAAGATTGGAATCAACCCAATTACGGATTCTATCCTTATAGGATTACATAAATTCGAGAATAATGATAGTCATATCTCGTGGTGGGGGTTGCAAAGATATGTAAAATTCATTGCCAAGAAATACCCCATGACGCTTATGTAAAAAAGAAAAACGCATCATTAACCATTAGTGTCGGTAAAGAAAAAAAAATATATTTACCATATTTCTAGGATCGATAGAAAAATATTTCTTTTTAAGAATATAAAGAAATTGTTATCAGTATTCTTTTTGGAAAAAATCCACCTTGTGGTTGACTAAGGATTGTTTCTTGTAGGGAATAGAAACTAATCAATGCTCTTTGCAAGAAATAGAACCATTGGCTTAAAAATAATTTAGAATGCAAATTTATTTACATCTCATTCCGAAGAATCGGTAGAGAAAATCAATTCCAATTTGTATCGACGACATAAAGAAACAATCGTTTTATATAGTCATCGCATATGGAAAATCCATCGTATCGCTAAACAAAGGGTTTCTTGTAGAAAATAAAATAAAATAGAAACCATATGGCTAAATCACATGATCTTTGTCAACCAGACAAAGATACCAAATTGAATTGGCCGTAGGTTTTTCAACCATGCACGTGATTATTTACCGTAAAGGTAATTATATTATGATAACACCCATCTTTGGTGATTACAATTTCATTAAAAGGATATAAATTGTAAACCGTTTTTAGATGGATTTTTTTTTTTATATATAAAAAAAATTAGAGAAGAAAATATCAATTTTGGTGATTACGATTTCATTAGAGGAATAGAAACCGTAAACCATTCTCCCTTGGCTTCCAGAAAGAGGGATAAGAGAAGAAAACAAACCAAAACTTGATTACCAATAACCAACCACATAACAAAAACAAAAGTGACACATAAAACAAATCTACCGATATGTAGATCGTGGTAGTTGAAAACGTCGTCCAACAAAATCATATGTCTGGGCCATGTTTCTTTGGATAGAAACATCCAGGTGTTGTTGCTATGGGAACTTCAAAAATCATCCCACGTACAACTCTGCTTGCGTTGATATGTATACAAAGGCGTTCGTAGCGGGCCACTAAATAATGGACAGTTGTTGTTCGAGATCCCATAGATACCAAACCTAATAAAAACCAAATTAAGATATCATTAATAAAGCAAAAGAAATCAAACGAAAAAGATTAAAAAAAAAAGAGGTAAGAGATCATGTGATTAATCTTATAAGCTATGCTTATAATCTTCCGTATCGATCACTGGATGTTTTTATTAGCTCTGACGTTGAGAGCAACGTAACGTCTTGTAAAAGGAGAAAGATACATAAAATATGGAGAAGAAGCATAGAGAATTCCATTAATATGTGCATAGAATACAAAGTTTTAAGTCTCTATTTATATAAATAGAGGACTTGGTTCCTAAGGTATGTAAACCCTAATCTTAGACACAAAGGGCATCTTAGTAATTAAACCTTAGGGTTATAACAGGCTAGTCATCATTTAAACATTTTCAAGGTCAATTTTTATGGTTACTAGTTTATCACCCGTGCTACGCACGGGTCTGTTTCTTGCGTATGAAATAGTTGATCAATGTTTAATTCATTCACAAAAAAAAATCTCTATTAAAATCTAATAAAAGAAGCATTATTTGAAAAAAAAATAAAAAAAATAAAAATTAAAAAACACTATTAGATACAATTGGCACACGGCCATGAAAACTAATAAGTATTAATAAACTAATAAAAAACCAAAAGAGTTATGAGCTTGTACTGCAACATCATCATCTTTCGAGTTTATAATATTTCCTCCAGCTCCGTAAAGTAATATTTCCTTCGGTTTTTCTCCAAATTTCGATGTTGTCCATAAGAAAACATTCGATGTAATGGAATGAGCTAAAATACATTTCTCTTTTAATCAAAAAAATAAATAAAATTGAGTTAACATAAATAAATTGGTGATACAATTTCTCAAGATTTGGAAACAAAAGAAACATATATTTTTAATGCGTTGGCACAATGCTATAGTGTTTACTGGAAATAATCTTCTATAGATAACAAAAGGTAAATATCAGTCATGTTAAGAAAGTAACTATTTATCTCAACCCTGGTCCATATATACTCGTTATTGTCCATGTAAGCTCCTCAGAGCCTTTGTTATATTGGACCTTTAGTCTGTAGTGTACCGTGTTTTGGGAAAACCATAAAAAGGAGGCTTAATGGAGACCCAATGTCTAAGGCCGCAAAGGATATATTTTTAATTAACAACTATTTAAGACAATATGAGAATTACCATTAAGATAGATACTCGAGAGACAAATGTGGCATAACTAAAATAGTTGGAAATTGCCCTGCCGTTCTTCCGAATTTTCCCACCTAACAACATACAAAAGGGCAAAATCAGATTATCAATATATCGATCCAAGTTTTTACTTTAAAACTCAAAAAAAAAAAAATTTAATTTTAACAAATACTAAAGTAGATTAAAATATGATGACATGCTTTCATTTTGTATTTTTTTTCTAATACAACTCACAGTTCAAAAAAAAACGGGGCCATTTTACCGCGAAACATAAAAACAACACCACCCATATAAAGAAGAATTTTGAAAGTATCGTGGATGTTGTATCTTGTTCTCCCATTGGAAGCTCGGCAAAACTCGTCAATATAATTGTCCGACTACCAATTGCCCAGGTAGCCCAGATTGGTTTAAAAACCATAATACAAAGCTACCTATTAGTTCAAATGGCACTGCTTATGATATCCCGAAAAGAAAAAAAAAATACAACCAACAAAATCCATGGCCTAAAACCATTCTTCAACCGTACTTATTGATCAATGGCTTTGAAGAAGGAACTTACGTTACAGTTCCCGAGGCAAAGTGTACTTAAAGTAGCAAAAATACAGTTAAGATAGTAGTGCGCCACCTAATGAGCTCTGATGCGTTTCAACCCGTTAGGTCAAGAAATTTGCATCATCGACATATCCCATTTACGTGCAAAATATGTTTACAATTAAATAACTAAGAAAACCAAATCCAGTTTCAAAGCCACAGTTACGTTTGAGTAATTATTCCAATTTCGGGCTTTTTTTACTTTTATAACAGCAAAATTAAGTTAAGGATGAAAAACTGATGTTACATTACATGAGTATGCATTTTTAGGAAGCGCAAACAGTGGATTACATTGATGGAGAGCGTTAACAGTGATTGAATGTAATTGATTGTAGCTTGTAATCCTGAACTCCCTATCACTGAGGGATATCAGTGATTTTGTCAAGTCACTGTGCCTTATTCCTCACATTGAACACCTTCAGTTTCCTTCTCAATGCATGCACCATTTGTTCCAAATGAGGGTTTACTTACTTTTCATCTTCCATCCATAAAAATCGAAGTCCATTGCATTTACCTTTACAACAATTGCCATATTTTCACATACTTTTTAAATATGACTATGAAGTGAGAAGGGGATGCAAATCGCATGAATCTTCTCCATGTTGTTTTCTCCTATGAAAACCAAAATTAAATTAATAATAAAACAAACAAACTTCCACCTTGTTCGACTACATACCCTGATCAACACTATTGTGCGTCTCCTTTTCATGATCTCTGTCGCAGCCATTGAATTGTTGAATATATAAGTTGAAGAAAGTAGCAAATTATTTCTTATATGGATGAGAATACATGCAAACTCTTATAGAATACATTACTTGAAATAATTAGGTAAGCTATATTAAGTAGGAAACCGTAATAAGATTCCAAAAGAATTCGAAAGCCTATTAAAATTACAAATCACACCTAAAACGGATCAATATGATTAGTTTTTCGAATCATACCTATCAATCCAAACTTGACTCATATGCTGGCTATTGTTGGATGATGAACCTGTTATTGTAAACAGGTTTGCAAAGATGATGAACTTGTGATTGCAAAACATTTAGTAAAGCTTTAACAGACGATGTTAAGAAGCCATTAGTTAATATATGCAACCGAGTTCATAATTCTAGATTGTTTAAGCTCGATTGTGTTTGAAGGCTCTTCATAACATCTACCACTTTAAAACCCGAGTTTCACAATTCTTCTTTCAAATCTTTACTCTGTAAAAGGCTTTACTCTAAAAAGGATACAACAGTAAAAGATATAAAAAAAAACTGGTAACAATCCTTATATATATTGAAGTGCCTTTACAGAGAAATTTGTGGGATAATCTTGCAGTATTACTTTTTGTAAAATTTTGGATTAAAAGAAAAAATTTGGATTGCAATTTACCTACCTACCAAGGCAATTTACCTGTATTTAGATTCTTAAGGAAGATGTAAACTCTGTAGGACCTCTCATTGAGTATTCTAATAACAAAATACTTGGAACAGTTTTTCTAACAGTAAGAAGACCCTTTTTCACACAAAGGAGAGAATCAACAAAAAAAAAGAGGATGTTAACATAAAAGCTTTAGTAAATCCAAAAACTATGCAAGAAGCGCAACCCCAAGAAAGAAGTACTTTAATAACCAACATAGTCAGGTGAATAGAGGAAAAGAAGTATAAAAGGTCGTACTCAATGAATCATGTAGCTACACATTTTCATTTCAAAGATCCATGTAACCTGTCGATGACTTCGGTATGGTGGTGCCTTGGTTGGTGCCTTGGTTTAAATGTGGTAGATGAATGCCAACACCCTTTTGTTCATCCCGTGGATGCCAAGAAAGTGAAAGGGAAGAAACTGAAACACCTACATAAATTGTTTGTTAAAAACAATACATGCATAGTTTCACTCAGATATAGTATACTTTTCACAAGGTTAAAAGCAGGCATATTCACAATGCAAGTGCAAACAACCACTAAAATTCATTATCCATTGTCTTCTTCAACTCATTCACCAATCCCTGCAAAACCTCACGGTAGTGTCATTGACTTCAATCTCAAATTCTCAACAAATATTTGATCAAATCGAGTTGCTAGTTTTAAGATTGGCTATCAGACTCCCTTTCCTATCTCCCATGCGAGTGTAACAAAACTACCATTGGATACATTGAACAATTAATTTTGATTTATGGAAAAAGAAAGAAAAAAATATATAACCGAGAATCACTTTTTTAGGCCATATCGTACCAATGAAAAAGAAAAATAATCCATAGGAAAACCCTAGTAATTCTGAATGAAGAATTACTCGAGTTGTTTGTACAGGGGAAAATCATTCTTCGACGCGCTTCTTTCTGCTAAAATTTAACAAAAAAACAACCATGATAAAGAGTTGAGCACAACATCCATGGATTAAAATTATTCTTCAACCTCGCTTATTATTTCCATGACTTTGAAAATGAAACTAAAACCTAAAATAGCAAAAATACAGCTAAGAGAGTACACCACCTCTTTGCGCCTTTGGGATCAGCTCCAACTCAACACAACAAAACAATTTTTCATTAGCCATGATCTTGTTCAACTCAACCCCAGCTAAGAAGGTACACCACCAATTCAACAGATACAAAAATACAAACAGTAAAGTTGAACCGCAAGCATTAATGAGCGTATACCTTGATATTACAACAGGTGCATGATCGAGCAAATATATAGGTACTTGATCAAGGATACGTGCAAAACAAAAAGGCAAAATAGATCAAAAAAAAAAAAAAAAAAGAATGAAAACTCAAAATCAGGTTACACGATTACAATTACGATCACAGAAATATAAGAACCAAGCTACAAACATGAAAACAATGGAAGAGTGTTTTTTCACAAAAAAGCGAGAAAAAAAAAATACTGTCAAAACCTTATAAATGATAAACGGAGATTATAAATGTGAGCACTTCTACAACAGTAAGCGATGCAAAACTCGCATAAATAAATAAATTTACGTCAAATAATGATGAGGAATTCAAAGAGAGAAAGAAATTACCTCAGTTGTGTATTCAAAATAGAGGAGTAGCGCCTTTCAACGTGCTTTTCCCTATATCTGCACAACGAAAGACAACAATCAAAAGAAGCATCCATAAAATCGAAACCCTAAAAAAATCAAATAAAAAAATCAGGCCAGAGCGGAGCAGAGAAGCGGCATCGATGAATGATGCTTGACTTGTGCTCTTATATAGAGGGAGATAACAATAATTTTTGGAATTATGTTATATTTATCAATAAAACCTAAAAAGATTATTTTATCTCTATTTTTAGTACAATATATTTTTAGGTTTTTGGTACATTCTTAAGAAAATATCCAAAATTCTAATTAAAATTTGTACCGTGTTATATTTTTGTCTCTAATTTTGGTTTATTCTGTTTTGCAAAAAATATCCTATGTTTATTTTTATATTGTTTAAATAGAGAAATTCCTGATGCAATAATTTACCCAGAATATATCGAGGATATCTTGCACGATATCTTTTATTTTTTTATATGGAAAAGGATTTTTTTTTTCCTTTTTTTGTGGAAAGGAAATAATAATGATAAAATTAATTTGAAACTCATTTGTTGTTTTCAATTGAACTCTTCACGTAACGTTTTTACTCTCTTGTTCTCAAAATTTTGTTTAATGTTAATTTTTACTAACAAATTTGTTTTTCGATAATTATATAGGATTAACAATCAATTTTTTTGCCAAAGCGGAAGAACGTTTCAATCTACTCTACATGTAAGTGTCTGTAACTCTACGAATTCTGGTTCTAAATTTTTATCATTGACCTAAATTTGATCATTCTTTTTTAATTTATTAGAGTTGTAATTATAATCCGCAAATAATATTATTGTCTGTCTCTTGGAAGTGTAATTAGGATTAGTTTAATTATAAAATTTGTAATTAGACATTGGGCATTGGTAATTTATTATTTATGATGGATTTCAATTTTGTGATGGAATCGTGATGAACAATATATTTTTGATGCAATTTTTTTGGAATTTTTGTGATTTATTTAATTTTGTGATGAGATCTTGATGAACTATTTATATCCTGATTTGATTTTGTTTCAATCTTTTACAAATTTTAATTGATTTTCTCTATTTATATTTGGGAATAGTATATGATTTTATTAGATTTCAATGTTTTTGGTAACGATAAATCTTGAATGTTATTGGCCGAAAAATATATTGTGGGCCCAAAAGATTTTACTCAAATTTGATTGGCTGAAATTTTAAATGGTGGGGCCAGAATCAACCACAAGCTCCGATTAACCACAACGCTCGAAAAAACTCTGTTTTTATATAAAGAATTGACAAACCAAACTCTTTTCTACCATGCCACGCGAATGGACCTGTTTTGCTAACATGAATATTGGCCGCAAAAGACAACTGGACTTAAATATACTGCGGTTGTGAGTCTTCTGACGTGACTTTTACATGAAATTTGATTTCTCTTCATCAGGTCTTGCCTCCCCCTATAGTCCTTTTTTTTTTTACATTTAAGGGTAAATTAACCCAATGGCTACAACCAAATAAAAAAAGGGAACCGAAAAGGGATTCGGCTACCAAGAAGAAAGACACAAAAATTACGGAGGCCGGTATAACGGATCTCATAAAGAAATCACCATATGTAGCTCATTTGTAAGTGTTTTTTATAAATTTTCTCGACTAAACATGCTTTGTGTATTATTTTACTTTAGTCATGGGTAACATTCGGACGCTAATTAATTGTCCATGTTTTACTATTCTCATACATTTTAGTTGTTCCACAAGTTTTACCTGACTATTTCAACTAATATAGATCGATAATTTTTCCATAGAACATGACACAGTTAAGTTGCACATAAAATAGCTACTTAATAATGAGCAGCACTAAATTGATTACTACATGGGAATATACTCTCCTGAGATGTTGAAGAACATTGATTTGACAATCACTCACTAACGCTCCTGTTTAAAATCTTCGTCTTTACAATTCTTTTTTTTTACCATCTCTGATTAAAATCTTCGTCTTCACAATTTCTTTTTTACTTCTCTATGTACTGCACTCTGTTTCTTGCCAAATGGGTATGCCTCTGTAACGTGGGGTGTAGGCACCAATTTATAGTGAGAAAAATTGAATCAGAAATTTGGAGGTGATGTTAGTTAGAGTTGATAACTGTAAGTTGGAGGCGGTGATAATTCTGTTGTTAATCAAGTAGGAGGAAGTGATAATTCTGTTGCACACATTAAGAGTGTAAACTTGTTAGCGTTGATTCTTGAAAACAGAAGATACTATTCGGTAATGACACGCAGTCTCTAAAATCTTGATAATTTATCAATCAAATCAGAATTGGTAGTTCTAGAATGGTTTAATCTTCTCCCTGTGATGTCTTACCGTTTTGCACACAATGCATCGTGTGTTACCAAGACCGGGTGCTCCAGAGTTGGCTCTGTTTGATATCACAGTCTATTTCTTGGACAAGCTAAAGGTTTCATTTCTTGAAAGAAATCGATAAATTACTTTTAAAATACTATGAACAGGGGTCACCAACACTCGTCGACGATTATTTTAAGAGACAGAATCGGCATAATTCTGATCTTATCATATTGTTTCTTGACGAGCCAGCACCTGGACTGTGTTCGACTAGTGCTTTCATGGTGGTGATGATTCTTCAGCGAATTGCTCAAAGCGGGAGCATAGTTATCATGTCCTTCCACCAACCTAGTCAAAATCTGCTGGACCATCTACTTTTCTTCTCACTTGGGCATACAGTTTACGGTGGCACACTGAGAAAACTCCCCCGGGGAATCCGAATTTGCTCTGGTTTACTAATAAACTTGAAGGGTCACCATAAGTATCAAAGAGCCTAGTTGAGCTCGGAAAAATAATGCCAGCAAATCAAATATCAAGGATTTGCCTTATGTGATAGATAGAAAAGTGCTATAACCGTCAGTATTTCAAGAGGAAAATTGACGTCTCTGCTGACAGATATTCAACTACAACTTTGAGGTTCTCAAAGTGTTAAATAAACGATCTATAACCGTAAGATACGCGAAACTGTGGCAAAACTTGGGGTTTTATGAAGGGATCAAATTTAAGAACGAAAAGATATTACAAGCTTCTATCCACCATTGACGTAGTAATACGCCTAATGATACAGCACATGCACAAAGGATAAATGGTGGGCCCATTTTCTTTTTACCAAAAATAATTGGCACTTTGTTGTTAACCCGTTGCCTACTTGCCGGGAGGCACTATAAGATGTTCAACCATAATCACGTACGAGCAGAGTATTGGTCTTCATTTGGCGACGATGGTGAATTTCGTAATAACATATATACCTGAGTGCTAGAATTGTTAGTGGTGTTAAGAGAATGTGAGACTATAGTTAACACGAGAGATTTGTAAACGTGTTACCAACACGTGAGAGTGTCGGTCAGTGTTTGAGTTAGGGCTGCACAAAACCGAACCACAACCATGAACCGAACCGAAACCGATGCATTATTAACCGAACCGAAATGAAACCGAATCCAATGGTTTAGGTTTCAGTTGTCGATTCGAGATAACCGACGATTCGGTTTTGATTATGGTTTCTCCCCAAAACCGAACCGATATCCCATCGGTTAACCGACTAGTATTGGCCGTAGGATTAAAACATATAATAGCCGTAGATCCTTAATATAAGTTAACCCTAAAACTATTCTTACTTCTGACCTCGCATCGTTCTCTCGTCTCATTTGCACCTCCATTAACATTTCTCTCTAAGTCTGAACTCATCCGAACTCTAAAAGTATAAACGATGGAGGAAAGAATAAAAGGCAACACCAAAGTCGATCTCAAAAGGATCTCTAAAAAAATCATCTTCTCCTCCTTCTGACCTACTAAACAAACAATCTTTAAGGTTTTATTTTTTTCAGATTGATTTTTTGAATACTGTAATTGTAGCAAGTCTTGATATGTTTGTTAACGAGATTTTGAATTGGATTAAACATTATTTGTTTTTGATTTGGTATTCTTATTTAGTTTTTGTTTAGAAGGAGTATGAAGGATTCATCATTTGTAGTAGCAGAACCAGATGCGATGGTGAAATCAGATGCTAATGGTTGAAATCACTCATAAGTGTTAAAAAACAAGAGAACAGGTTTGGGTTTAAAATTCTATTTTACAGTATGGGTTTTGTTTATTTTTCTGATTGTTAAGTAAATTTCTAAAATTCTCTGTGAATTTTTAGTAGTAAAATTGTTTGATTCGATTTGTTGGTATAAACTAATAGGAAGAAATGAAAGTTATTTAAAAGTTAAGTGGTGAATTGACTGTCGTGTTTTGGGTGTTAATCTCAATAATTTTCGTGTTTCTAATTTAGGGTTTTGAGACTTCAACTTGGACAAGTCTTTGCTTGTTAGGAACACTATCATCATCCGAGGATGGATGGAGCCGACTGATAGCATCAAGGTGAGATTCTTTGTGATGTGTTACATTTGGTTGTTTTCATTTGTTTTATGTTCTATATTTTTGTTTCTTTGTTGTTGAGTTTGCATGATGTATGTTGCTTGATCAACGGGAGTGGCATTGGTGTGGTTTGAAAAGCTAAATGTTGTTAAGCTTTTCAGCAACGTTTCCTTTATACATATGTATGAAGTAGTTATCCAAATTGGTTTCATAAAATGTTGGTTTTAGTAATTAAAAGTGTTGTTTGGTAAGAGCTTGATTAGTCGGTTAGGCAATGACATGAGTAGCACAATTTTAAGTGGTAGTTCAATTATAATTTGATGATAACTGAGTCACTCTTCCTTTTCTAATTTTATTGTTTGGCAACAAACATCACTTTGCTTGTTGCAATTCTATTTCATGTACTTTTGGGCTGGCTTGTTTAACTTAAGTGTATGGTTTGAGATACCAACCGATACATGTATTTATCATGTTTGCGAGACTTGCAGATTGATAATGTGAGGATCTAATTTAACACCTCTCGCTCTTGTTTCTTCTAATAAGAGTCCACCTCGACCTCCACCTAATGCAAGTTGGGTTGAGTGCAACTGGAGATGCAAGTGCAACTGGAGATGCAAGTGCAGCTTGAGATGATCTTTACTGAATATGTTGTTGGAATTTTTCGCTTTTGCTTTTGCTTTTGCTTTAGCTATGTCTGTTGTGTATATGGCATTTTAAAACAATCAATTTGTCTAGGTTAATTTATAATTTATCTTTAGTAAAATTGTCTGTCAGTTTTGTGAAACTGACAGAATTTTCAGTTAACCGAAACCGGGGGGGTTTTAAACCGAAACCGAGAGATTCAAAACCGAATGAAACCGAGTAGGCTAAATGGTTTCATCGGTTTTCAATATTGCAAAACCGAGTACTTCGGTTTCGGTTGTTTTTTTGCCAACAACCGTACCGAACCGAACCATGTGCAGCCCTAGTTTGAGTATACAAACTCAATCGAGTCCTGTAATTCTGATTATCTTCTCTTTATCAAATATTGATTCAAACCGTCTCGGTAATCATGTAGACATTCGATTTATCGAATGCTATCATGGTATCAGTCCTGAATCAATTTCTCAGGGGTATCGATCCTATCTTCCGCTGATTAAGTCTTAAATTCTTTACCAATTTCTTCTGCTACTGCTGTTCTTCATCATCTTCAGTTAGGGTTTATGAAAGATTGATTTCAAGATTCATGGAGTTTTTAAGAAGAGTTGCTCTTGGTGATTTCTTAGTGCGAATTAGGGTTTGATCACGATGCTTTTACTTTGCAACGTCGTCAAATTGGATTAAGCGTGTATATTGGATCTAAAATTTGTTTTTAGAACTTGAGCTCTTGGTGATTTTGGATTTCCAGTTGGTTGTTTGGATCTGAAATTTCTCTACCTCAACAGCTAAAACTCAAATCTCTGTTGGTAATCTCCATCTTTATCTTTAGATTACTTTAGATTTGATCTCATGTGTTCAATTTCTACATCACTATCTCAACAATGTTCGGTTTCATCTTCATCAACTGTTCTTTCATCATAATTAGATGATTTTTCTCTAATTTTTTTTTATCAAGATCTACTAATACTGATTCCTGAATCTAGTCGGTCTGAGCATGCCTATTTCTGCTACTATTGTTAGTTAGGAAGAAGCTTAATTTTGTTCCACCGGGTAGTGGAGAGAATTTCTCCTTAAATTCAGTAGGATATTGAGTTTGGCAACCTCAATATTGCTTGGTATGGTCCTCACTGCGGTGTTGCGTATCTTGTGTGTGTTA
The DNA here is from genome assembly GCA_023531295.1 of Papaver armeniacum. NCBI lineage: Eukaryota > Viridiplantae > Streptophyta > Magnoliopsida > Ranunculales > Papaveraceae > Papaver > Papaver armeniacum. Next base: position 54,035 of record JAJJWW010000398.1, read on the forward strand.
ATGATGAAGCTGAGGATGCTGTTTCGGAGTCGGAATTGGTGATGGTACTGATTTACAAATTGGAGTTCTCTTTGATGAGCCTACATTCAATTCTGAATGTAGCCTGGTTTAGTTATCTTTTCTATTATTTTTCATGTTGCTGAATAATGCCAGACTCCATCTTTGTTTGCTGGTTTCAATATTTCTTCGATTGCGAATAATATGGGTACTTTAGTAAGTGCTTTCATAAGTTGCTTCAGCTCTTGATTGTTGAAGTTCTCGAATAATACCACATTTGTTGCTGCCAAATGTCTTTTTATGTGTTGATGGATGGAGCTGCAGTGCTTGAATTTCACATTTCTGCTGCAATTTTTTGTTTGCAAGGGTTTACCGTGCTACAAGTGATAGTTTGTGCAGCTGATACACAATTCTTTTTTGGATTTCGTCATTATAACATCAGCTCCTGGTGATGACTTAGCACATTTTGCAGTTGATTGTTCTGTGTCAAGATTGTATGGTGTGAATGTGTGTGAGTTTGCAAGTTACAGTGATTAGTGGATGACAAACCTTGCACTGTGTTACTTCTTCGCTTCGGTTTGGTGACTTTGGTTTGTCAGTAGGATATCATGTCCTTCCACCAACCTAGTCAAAATCTGCTGGACCATCTGCTTTTCCTCTCACTTGGGCATACAGTTTACGGTGGCACACTGAGAAAACTCCCCCGGGGAATCCGAATTTGCTCTGGTTTACTAATAAACTTGAAGGGTCACCATAAGTATCAAAGAGCCTAGTTGAGCTCGGCAAAATAATGCCAGTAAATCAAGTATCAAGGATTTGCCTTATGTGATAGAAAAGTGCTATAACCGTTAGTATTTCAAGAGGAAAATTGACGTCTCTGCTGACAGATATTCAATTACAACTTTGAGGTTCTTAAAGTGTTAAATAAACGATCTATAACCGTAAGATACGCGAAACTGTGGCAAAACTTGGGGTTTTATGAAGGTATCAAATTTATGAATGAAAAGACATTAAAAGCTCCTATCCGTAGTCATATGCCTAATGATACTGCACATGCACAAAGGATAAACGAATATCATGAAATATGAATCGAGTTGAAAAACAAGAGAAATTTGACTGTAACAATTATTAGCCACAATAGACTCGGTGGAGTCGAGCATTAATCTTTATCTAAAACTAAATATCAAATGAAAAAGGGATTTAAGGGATGCCTACAGATAGGGCAAACGCTATGTGGTTCTGTTTCGTTGATCCATTTGATTACACATTGGTCATGGAATACATGCCCACATTATAACTTTTTTTTTGATAAGAAGTGAAGATGTATTAAAGAAAGAAGAATATACAAGAGTTCTACGATAAGTAGATAAAGAACGAAAAAATTACAGCAAGGCTAAACAAAAATGGCTTCCCAATTATTGGTAACTGTAAAAGCAAAGTTTAGATGAACTCTTCTTCCAGCCGCATTCGCCCAAGAAAGGATTGAAGATTTTACTTCCATCTCTAAGTCAGAGTCTGTCTTGAAGATGTGATTAGGCTCAAAAGTGCGCTTGTTTCTCTCCGTCCATATTGTATAAATAACAGCAGGTGGGATTAAACTCCAAACAAAGTTTCCTGAGTTTGAAAAATTCCTATGATGCCATCCAAGTGCTAGCATTCTTATGCTTCTAGGAACAACCCAGGACCAACAATTACTAGGGATTAATGCAGACCATAACTTGTGTGCTATTTTGCGGTGAAGAAAAATGTGATCATGTGACTCGGTATCGTCTCCACAAAGAACACAAGAATTATAAATATCTACCCCTTTGGCTGTAGCATATCAATAGTATTGACTTCTCATGCAATAAACACCAAACTAGAAAATTAATCTTCGAGGTACTTGACTTCTTCCATACGAACCGATAAGGAAAACTGGAATGCCACAATCTTCAACCATTTTTACATAAAGAGTTTTGACGCTAAATCTGCGGTGAGCTGTCTAGGGACCATCTCCCGGTATCTTGTAGGTTATCCAAAATAGGTGGGTAATCACCAATCCTAAGCATGAGATCGGCGTATAGATTTGCCTCAGATTCTGTTAAGTTTCTTTTAAAGTTAAAACACCGGTTTTCCTTAGGAAATCACGTCGGCTAGCTTAGAAAACTTATTGCTTGCAATCTTAAAAAGAGTGGGAAAAGCGGAAGCAAGCGACGTATTACCACCCCAAACATCATTCCAGAATGAAATATCCCTTCCCGAGTGAATAATAAGCATTGAGTTAAGACTTACCAGGTTAGCAGTCTCTGCAATTGTCTTCCAACAGGAAACTCCATGTGAGGATTTAATCTTTTGTGGAACCCAGCAAGAGAAATCATCACCATACTTGTCGAAGATAATTTTATACCAAAGCCTATTTTTTTCTTGACCAAACCTCCAACACCATTTAGCCAGCATTGCCAAATTCATCAATCTCAAATTGCAGACACCCAAGCCACCCTTTTCTTTATCAGCACAAACTAAACTCCAGTTTATGAGGTGTGAAACTTTTTAACTTGACACCATGCTCCCATAAAAAATTTCTCATTTTCTTCTCTAGGATTTTAATAACGAAGTAGGGGCCTTGAAAAAGAGAAATAGTAAATAGGCAAGTGAAGTAAGAATGCATTTAAGAAGAGCTAGTTTACCTCCTTTAGAAAGTGAAATCTGTCTCCAAAGCGACGGTCTCTCCTCGAAGTTTTCGATAATGGGATCCCATATATGCTTGGAAGTTGCCTTAGCTCCAAGGGGCATACCGAGATATAAGAATGGTAGATTATACGTAGCACAACCTAGTTGAAGCCCAAACGGATAATTCGGCACATCACCAATTGCTACGAGCCTTGTCTTTGAAGTATTTACCTTGAGACCACCAATATACTCAAAACACTTGAGAGCCGAAAAGAGATTATGTAATTCCTCTTTACTTGTGATCAATGAAAAGATAGTGTCATCAAGATAATGCAAGTGATTTGAGTAATACTAGAAGGAGTTCTTGAAAAGCCACCTGAAGAAACCGAGTTGAGAAGCTCTATCCATGAATCTAGAGAAACCCTCCATAGCAATATTAAAGAGAAGTGGAGAAACTGGACAACCTTGCCTTACACCTCTTGAACTAGTGAAGTAACCAAAAGAAGAACCATTGATTAACACTGAAAAAGTTGAAGATGAATAACAAAACCTCAGCCACTTACACAATTTGCTACCAAAACCCATTTGATTAAGAATGAACTCCAGATATCTCCAATTTATCCTGTCAAATGCCTTTTCAAGATCAATTTTGCAAATGATACCAGCCTTGCCAGAACGTAATCTAGAATCCACAAGCTCATTAGCAATCAATGTACCATCTATAATTTGTCTTCCTTCTATATAAGCACACTGAACCGGGGAGATTAGTTTGTCCATTACCAACTTGAGTCTTGATGCTAACACTTTGGAAATTATTTTGTAAACACTTGTTAAGAGACAAATAGGCCTACAATCCTTAATTGTCTCAATGTAATCTTTTTTTGGAACCAAAGTGATGAAAGTTGAGTTGTGCTTGCTATAAATTTGACCTGTAGAACAAAACTCATTCACAGTATTCATCATATCATCTTTAAGAAAACTCCAACATTTACTAAAAAAGATGATTGGGAAACCATCTGGACCAGGGGCTTTGTCATTTCCCAACTCTTGAATAGCATTGATAACTTCTTCTTCAGTGAAATTAGCTTCTAATATTTCACTTTCTTGGAAATTTATCTTATCAAAAGTAATGTTTTCAAGTTCAGGTCTAATTACCTCCTCTTCAGTGAATAAAGAGCTGTAATACTCCACAATATGCTCCTGAAGTACCTTCTTGTCATCCACCAACACACCATTAATGTAGAGCTGCTTGATTCTATTGTGCCTCCTTCTTGCTGAAGCTTTGCTCATGAAAAAAGAAGTATTTCTATCACCTTCTTGAAGCCACTTTGTGTTTTTGACTTAATCTTCCAAGAGACCTCCTCCATGTGAGTTGTTTTCTCAAATTCGGTCTTTAAAGATATCATGTTGTTGATCTCCTCTTCAGATAAAGTGTTTTCTTCAACAATACTATCAAGAGAATGTATTTCGTTAAGATTTCACTTAGTCCGGTATTTGTATGCTTGAAAACTTCCTTGTTCCATCTTCTTAACTCCTCCTTTAGGGCTTTTAGCTTCATCCAAAGTACAGAACTAGGAGAACCTGCAAACTCAAAAGACAGCCACCAATTTTCTAACAATTGTAAAAAACCAGTCTCCAAAACCACATTACTTCAAACCTAAAAGGACTAGGGCCCCAACTAGGATCGAAATATCAAGAAGAATTGGAATGTGATCAGATGTAGGTCCGGCTTTGGCAAGTTGAGAGATGAAAGGGAAATGGGTTTCAAAAGAAGGGAGATCGGGAATCTATCGAGTCCGCACATTCTTCGGGTTTGTTTGTCCATTGGACCAAGTATATCTTGCACCCTTGAGAGGAAGGTCTATTAGATCATGTTGCTCAATGAACAAGTTGAACTGAGTCATGCTCCTTGTAATCCTGGTGCAATTCTTTTTTTTCATCACACTTTTTGATAGTATTGAAGTCGCCCCCAATGCACCAAGGCAAATCCCATAATCTGCAAGCCTTTGTCTAATTCAATCCAAAATTCAGTTCTCTCCATTTTGGATTATTTGGACCATAAACATTTGTTAACATCCACTTGAAGTTGTCTGATTTGTTGGTACAAGACACAGACAAGGTGTAATCTCCCACAAGTGAATCATTGATATCAACAAAATCTTTATCCCAGATTATTAGCATACCACCGAACTACCAACGGATTGTTGGAAAGTCCATCCAACGTTTGAGTAACCACAGATTTGCTTTATATCAAATTGAGTGCACTGCATCATCTTGGTTTCTTGTAACATAATGATAGGAGCTTTGATTAACTGTATCATCTTGTGAACTACAGTTCTTCTAATGGAGGAATTGAGACCTCTCACATTCCAGCTAAGAATTGAGAGATTCATAAAGAACCAAATTGACCCCTTGTTTTAACTACTCTCTTGGTTACTGGTGAGCTTATGTCAACCACAGTGACACCGAGTCTTTTCCATTCTGTTTTTAGCTTCTTAGGTACCACTTGCTGGGATTCTGCAGTATCTTGGTCTGTAGAAGTTGCATCAGTATCGTCTGATGTTTCATATGTTAAAGGCTCAAAACCTGGGGGATATGAAGATGCACCAATTGATGAAGACTCAGATGTGGTCTCTTCATTAATGGAGGCCATAAAAGAATCCTCTAAGCATAACATGGGCAGACTTCTTTGCTTTTGCTCATGCGTAGTGATATCTTTTACCCCTGGAAGCTGAATAGTAGTCTGAACTGCAAAGTCATCTTCGGGTAAAGACTTAGTGGGCAAGATTGGAATAGGCTTCATAATGGGACCGAGGTTGCAACCGAAGTGAATAAAAATTTCTTTGAGTGATTTGGCATAGAGGTGAATCCCACTCCGAGGTATACTCCCAGCTGAAAGAGACGGTGTACCTCCTTTGTAATCCAGTTAGGAACAATGATCCTCTGAGGGTGATTGAATTCTACTGAATTGTTCAAAAATTTTATCACTGTTGTGGATTTTGGAAAAGACGTATGGGTTTGAATACATGAATGAGGTTTGGTAATAGGTGATGAAACTGAGATTTCCAGGTTGTTTGTAGTAAGCTCAACAGGGATAATTGGAATTGTATTGGGTTTTGGATTATTGCAGGGAGTATTGCGTTCAAGGTTTGAGATAATTGGAGGGAAAGTTATAAGGGTTGTGGATGGAGCAGTTTCTGAGATGGATGGTACTATTTCTGTGATGGAATTAAAAGTACCTGGTATGGTAGTAGTAGTCTCATCGACAGTACAAACATCAGTTTCTAGAGAAACTTTGAAAGAAGGTGCCACTGGTGAATGTGATTCCACGTCAATTTCCATGTCAACAGCCACGTCAGAAGAAAGATTTAAAGCTGAAACTTGCCTCCAGATTTGCTTGTATTTAATGTGCCTTTTCTTGCGTTTTAATTTGCTTCCATGATGACCGGGTCTTCGAGGGATTGGATGAGATCTTATTGATTCAGTCATTAAGGACTTACCAGATATAGGGATATCTGTTACCTTTGAAGAAGAGGCGAGAATAGGCGCGTGTTGAGCTGAAACTATGCCAGAATCCGTTATATCCCTGGAATAAGGTAGATATTTCCTTTTTTTCCTTCTACTAATCTCCATGATATCCGGCACAACTGAGGAATGTTTCACGTTTGACTCAGGAAGATTCAAACTTTCTGATGGTAAGATGACGACATTCTGTTCACATGAAGAAGAAGACGAACCCATAACTGCAACATGAGCAATAAACATTTGATTTCCAGAGAATATTTTGATGATTCTTGGAATGGAATTGATTCCTCTTTGATTTCTGACTTTCATACGGATAGCCCTTAGGTTTTGTAATTTTAATGTTGCTGGATCTACTAGCAAAATATCACCACATGCATTTCCTAAAGAATGAATGACTTCCAAGGACCATAATTGAAAAGGTACACCATAGATTTCAATATGAAAGTCATACTGATGAGAGATGGGTGAGCTCCAAATTTTATTGTGCCATCTAAAAACTGAATAGACCAAATTATTTGAAGTAAACTTGAATTCCAGATTGGCTTCAGATAGTGCAGAATCCGCATGGAAAATGGCCAGGTTGAATTGATCGGATAGATTGCAAATTGCGACTCAATCCGCAACAGAGAACCCAGATCAATACCAATGCTCTGCCATGAAAGGACTGGGACTGGAGCTGATATAACAAAAGCATCTTTCCAAATACTCAAGTCTGTGCTTCTATCTAAAATGCTTAAATATGTGCCATATTTTGAATGTTTGGATGCAAAAGATACAGGAGCAGCAAATCTATTACATTGGTAAGGTGATTTGTTATTGACATATGTGGATTTCAAAATTGGCTTTACAGGCCTGACAGATTGAGGATGACTAACAGATTGTGCATAGGTTTTTGCAGGGATTTGTGTGATGGAAGGATTGGGATGGGTTGGGTGTATAGGATTTCTAGGAGGGACTGATGGGTGTTTGTTGGTAGAAAGCGATAGTGTGATGATGGTTTCCATTGCGGAAGAGATTGCGAACCATCCTTCAAAATTTTTACCAGCAGGAAAAAAAATAGAGATCGGATCTGATTTAGGACTGGGTTTTGCTAAAAGAATGTTTATGTAGAAACCATTAGTATTCGATAATTTGGTAGCACAGAACCAGTTTCTGTTATCTTGAAACTTCCATACATTCCTACCACTATCACCATTCTTTGCAGCTTCAAACATCATATGTTGGAGATCAGTGGCTAATGAAATGGTGAAAGTTGCGCTCATGGAACCATGTGTATGAAATTCTGTCAGGATAATGGGGGCTGAGGGAATAGTTTTGCTACAAGAAAATCGAAAAAACTTTTTCTCGATCTGGACGAATTGATTATTCATGGCTTTAAGGATGATGGGAGTTTCTAAAGAGCTAAATCCTAATAGGGTTTCTAAAGAGCTAATTCCTAACAGGGTTGAAGTAAAATGGAGAAAGGAGAAAGGTTGAAGAGAGAGAAGCTCTCATTTTTTGTTCCTCAGGTCCACAGTATAACTCCATCACACTATTCACCCCCTTAAATTCGTCCAAGCAAATCACACATTCTTCCTTCTCATCACCATTATTGTCCTTGTTGAATTTGTTTACGTAGAATGTCTTTAGCATTGAAGTTGAATTCACTTGGAGTGCTTCTTCATCATCTTCGCAATTAACTATTCCCTTCTTTTCACAAATCTTCTTATCTAACATGCGGCGAGAACAACGTAGACACCAATTAAGCTTCTCTTCTTCCTCTTGTCCTATTAAAAAAATCTCTATTTTGACAACTAGGATAAGCACACTTTTCTTTTCTAGAAGGTTTAGTCTTGCCCTTCTCTTACCAAACGTTGTCACTGCGTGTTTGAAGAATTTCCAATACCTGAGCTCTGCCGGGGAGTTGTCTAGAATATCCAGAGACAAGAGTGGACCAAGATCGCAATTACTGAAAACATCCGAGCTAAACAAGTCAGCAAAGTTAATCTGAAACAGTTTTACAGTTGTAGGTCTTTGTTTTTCTTTAGCTTCCAAATATTTTCCAGAGATAACATCAAACATGATATTGTTCCTTGTGCGATACATATGCATTCTCTTTCTAACTTGAACTTCAACAAAAACTCGGGTGTCTTTATATGGATTCTCCACCCTATCTTCCGTAGTAATTGCATCTATAGATTTTATACGCATAGCTATATCAACGTCCATTTCATCGGATGTATCTGTAGACGACATTATATACAATAGCACAAGAATAAGCTAATAACAGCTAGCTAGGTAGGTATGTTCCGATGACAAGATAGAAAGAGTGAACGCGAGACCGAATTATATATGCACATAAAATTTATGTAATTACGATTCCACAAAGGAATAGGATTTTGCTGGGTAAACAAAAACTATGAGAAAACCGAAAGAGAATTCATATGGGATCCGGAAAGAACAGATATAAATAATTAACAAAACATATACCAAACGTGGGAGTTATTTCTCCTTGGTCCTTATAGGAAGGAAAAAAATCTCAATGATCCTTGCCTCATGTATATATATATAACAGTAACAAAAGTGCGTGGCACACGGAGGGAAACGAATTTTGAAGCGAATTGCATTATTGCATGTTCCCATCCGAATTTTGAAACGAATTGGACCATGGCCATTATATTTCTTCTCATACCACGGCAAATCACTAGTTTCCCTGCATTTCTCTGCCAAAAAATCCCATGCACATGTAAGTTTCCAAATTCTACCTAACACTGTAGAAGGACGTTCATAAGTTTATCCCGACAGAGTCAGGTGCTGATTATCAAATACTCCGGATCCCATATGAATATGAATTTGGGTCTCGCCGGATTTCTACTTTCTAGGGGAGTCCCAAAATCATTCTTCACAAATATACTACTATAGCTATTTCTTCAAAGTCCAATTTCAACCAACCTCACTTACAGAAAAGAATTGAGGTTAGGGGTTAAAGGGTGGAACAAACCAAACAGAGTCGATGGGAAAATAATAAATGCACCTAGCATCTGAACCACCATTATGTTAGATTTTGATTATCCGACAGAAAGCAAACTTCGTGGAACTTTTTTCACGTCATTCTCTTCAATTCTTCAGTCGGACGTGGGTTTCCTCATAGAGCTGGCACCTGAAACACTTGTACACCGTCCAATGAACTTGAGAACCTCATCGATCAGAAGTACCGGCAATGCAACAGCCAACACCAAGAGCCATTCATTCAGGCTGAGAGGCACGATGCCAAATACTTGAGCAAGGAATGGGACAAAAAGGATCTAGAAGTGAAGGCCGAAGGAGACTGACATAGCAACAAGGAGCCATGGGTTGACCCATGGAGGCATTGTCACCAGACTTCCATCCTCAGACAAGGCATTGAGGGAGTTGAACATCTCAATGACAACCAAAACAGAAAGAGAAAGGGTCACAAGGGTTCTCAAAGGTGATGTTCTGTGACCCAGCTGTGAATGGGGAAACTGTAAAGCCCTCCCAGGTTGAGCACTGGCCCCAGTTTGAGAGTTGTGATTAGGTAACGAGGGTGTGGCCATCTCCGCTAAGATCAATACCCATGAAGGAACCATGTGTAAACCATATGACAAAGACACCAACAGATAGAGCCCAATGACCTGTGGCAAGTTCAAAACAGAGTAAATAATAGAAACATAGCATGACAATGGAACAACGTATAAAAGATACAAAACACTGAATGGCATGGAAAAGAGAGTAAGAAACAGTACCAGGTAGTGGAATAAGATCCAGGGGCTAATTAAAGAGTCATCAATCCTGCGTGGTGGTTTCTTCATGAGATCTTTATCAGGTGGATTGAAACCCAAAGCCGTTGCAGGGGGGCCATCGGTAACAAGATTGACCCATAAAAGTTGAACAGGGATTAAACCTTCTGGAATGCCCAAAGCTGCTGTCAGAAATATGGAAGCCACTTCTCCCATATTTGAGGAGATCATATACCTACAACAATTTATCAAAGCACGAACAAAAATAATATGTGATCCATGCCAATCCAATATTTAAGGCACTCGTTGGAGAGATTGTGCAAAGCTTAGGAAGAAATTAAATTGGAGTTTTAGCACATCGATAAAATAAGATACCACAACCTATGTAGAGATAAATGATAATTGAACTGTGTTAGCTACTGAAGCTGCAGAGAACATAAAGAAGGGAACTAACCTGATAAAGGCCTTCATGTTGTTATAGATAGATCTTCCTTCACCAACTGCAGTAACAATAGTACTGTAGTTATCATCAAGTAGGGATGGCCATGGGGCGGGTATGTCAATCCCAGTCACTGCCCCTTTCGTAAAAAAAATACCCATATCCACCCCGTTATCCGTATGAATTGGGGCGGGGCGGGTATGGGGAATACCCATATGGGGCGGGTTTCCCATGGATTACCCGTAGCACTGAGTTAATATATAGTACATTTGTTTATAATCAAAACTTAAATATGATTCAAACAAAAATAATAACGTAAGAATAATGTATTCGAAAATTTCAAAATTCAGAAATTCATCTTAAAGTGAACAAAAGAATCTTTGAACGACTTATTAGTTTTTCTACATTTTCCTTTCCAGTTTTTTGGTCAATTAGCTCTTGAATTTGAATTTTTGGGTCCAAAAGACAAGTAAAAGTTGGGCACTATTTAAATAGACGGATTCCTTAATATATTGTTCTAATATCCATGAATGGATATTTCACCCAACATTGTAATTAATTTTTTAAGCAGCTGACAAGTATGCCCTTCAGAGTGGTGTGGCACATGCTCGGATTCTGGACCACATAAACCTAAAAGGACTCCTTTCTTCCTCATGCGGAAGCTAAGCTCTCAGCTCTGTCTTTCCTCTCAAACCTTCTTTCTTCTTCCACTAATACAAAGACAAAAATTCAAAATTCGTTTTTTTTTTTTTTTTTTTATAATATCTCCTTTCCTAGATGTAAGTCGTCAATACTAAAGATATGTGTTTGACTTATTAAATTTGATGGGTAATTAACAATCATTGATTGCACTCACGAGAGATTGTAGTTGAGATGAAGAAGGTGTTGTTCTTTTTGTAATTGAGTTGGAGAGATTCATTTATTAGAGAGGATTTTGAGAAAAAATTGTTAAAGATCTGATCTTTGATAGTTAAGATTTCATTCGGTGTGGATTTGGTTTGGGAAAATCACGGGGTAAAAATTGATAATAAAGATTGATTTTTGGATTCTTGAGAATAAAGATCGAAAACTTACAGGGATTTGTTATCAAGGTTTGTAATTACAACATGACTAGTGCTTAAAAAAGTGATTTAAGATGCGTGATAATTAACACGTTTACAGTTCATGAATTACATGGAGTTCTACTGATGCACAATGATCAGGTGATTACTAGGTTAAACGTAGATTTTTTTTACGAAATACTCAAGATGCACCTGAGTGCATATTGTATATTTTGACAGGAAAGTAGTTTTTCGCCTAGATGCACCCGAGTGCACAATGTGTATTTTTTTGAATTTTTGTTGTTCGTCTTATTTTTTTTCTTCTTTCCTACATGTTTTTGGTTGATAATCTAACGGTGAATCTGGTTGTAATGGTGCTGGTTTTACTGCTCGAGATTATGAATTAGTAATTTTGGTTTTGTATCATATATTGTAGGTGATTACTAGGATCAACCTATATTTATATGCAAAGTACACAAGATGCACCTGAATGCATAATGTATAATTCTGACGGGAAATAGATTTTGGATGGTTGTACCCGAGTGCATAACCTATAGTTTTTTCATTTTTACATAAAAATGCTTTGGCCCTGTTGCATCTGGGTGCATAATGCATATGTTTATATGAAATAACTTTTGGTAAAGTTGCACTTGAGTGCATAATGTATACTCAGCCTGGGTTAAAATAATAATTTTTTTCTTCGAATTATATCAACAATGGATCTTGTTTTGTAGAGATTTTCGAGCCCTTTATGAAAATATAAATTTTATTAAAATCCGACATATATTCGGAAAGTTAAGACATTTCTCGCGATTAATTTAAATTGGAGAGAGAAAATAAATAAGAAAGAGAAAAAGATCTAATAAAGAATAAAATTAAAGTTAAGGGTATATAAGGCTAAATTTTTTGATGTCTTTTTCACCCAAACACATAGCTTAGCAGTCCAATGCTACAAACCTTTAGGGGCCTATGGTCATATGACCTATTTTCCGTTTCCTTTCTCATTCGATCTTTAACCACGTTAACCATTTCATTATCTGCTTGATTTTCTTTATTTTAACTTTTAGAGAATGTGTCTGACCACAACAAAGAAGCAAAAATGATGAATACACAAGAACAATCAAGAATATAATATACGAAATAAAGCTCGACTAAGTGATGGAAGTATAAAAATTCGATACAGATTCTTATACAAAAATCTAATCCCCTATAATATGAAAGTTACGGGGCGGGTATGGGGAGGGGACCTTGAATCCCGTCCCCACCCCATCCCGTAGCTTAGGTTTCGGGTACCCATACCCATACCCTACCCATCCCCATTTGTACGGGTAAAACCCTACCCAAACGAGATGGGTACCCACGGGGATGGGTTTGGGTGGGGCAAATGGCCATCCCTATCATCAAGACCCAAAAACAAAACAAGTGAAACTCACACGTACAGGGATCTAATCGAGACGAAAGATATGAAGTTGTCGAGAGTACACCAAGGTGAACATGAGACGGATGAAATCATGGGAAGAAAGGGTTTGGTTAATGGGAATTTTGAAAAAGTACCCTCGTACAAAAATACACACTAAAAAACTGCCCCCGTTTTTTAACAATTTGTTAAAGTACCCTCACGTTAGTTTTTCCATCTAATATTAGTTAAGATTAATTTACTTTACATATTTGCCCTTTACTTATTCTCACATTAATTTTATACATCATTTTTCATGTTTGTCGAGTCCGGTTCAGGATTGTTACACCGCTTTCAGGTTCGTTACATCATTCCCCAAAAAGGGTTCATCATTTCAAGTTTTTTTGGGTTTTGGTTGGAAGAAAATCGACCTTCTACGACATTTTTTAAGGTCCGTCGAGCCCGGTTCAGGATCGTGACAACGCTTTCAGGTTCGTCGAGCCCGGTTCAGGATCGTTACACCGTTTTCAGGATCGTCGGATCATTTACCCTCCCCTCTAAGGAGATGTAGTTCAGGGGTAAATATGACTTTTAATTGGAAAGATAACAGCCACCTAGCACTTAACTAGATGGAATTTGCCTTTTGAATAAAACGGGGTACTTTAACAAATTTCTAAAAAACGGGAGTATTTTTTTAGTGTAAAGTGAAGTGTAGGGGTACTTTATAAAAAAGCCCTTTGGTAATTTGGTTTCCATTTTTGCTTCATGTTTAGGATTTAGATGTGATGAAGCTAAATCCAGATGACAACTCAAGTAAAGCTTAAGTTAAGAAAGTGTTTGGCGGCTTTGGCCCACATTAAATATGGCGTGCTGTGGACTCTCGTATCATGAATTCCATCTCGAAGGATGGGGAGGCTGGGCACACAGCGGCGCAGCTATCTTGTCAGCATCAGTTGTAGGCAGTTTCTACAGTACTCTGCTTAAATGATGCGCCGGGGATGAACGGAATGTAAACTCCAACACAGTTGCTCAACAATTTCAAATAGTGTTTGTATTATATATATTACTGATAGAAACAAGTGGTGCTTGTGGATTACTTTTGACTGGTTGGTTGGGAACTTTGGTTTTTCAAAACCCTCTTTTGCTCCCTTGGTCCCAACAATGGGAACCTCCTCTTATTCCCAGTGGCGGCACTAGAAATCGTATAGAGAGGGGCTTGACAAGCTAATTGGGCTTAGCCGATATTTTCCTCCGGACTTAAGCTTAAGTTTTAGGCATGTTTATGGAAATTAGGCTAAGAGACCTAATAGGAAACATGTCTTTTAAGCATTCAGCGGATCCCCATTTATCAAGCCAAAACGAGATAATGATGCCATTGCCAATAGGAAAATTTGTTGTTTGGTCCTAAGCCCAAACAATTAATTATAGTAGGGTCCAATTGGAAAAATTGGTTATTCCTAGGTCCAAAATTGTTTGGACGTGCAGAAAGACCCGTCTACCCTTACGATAATACGTGTGAACCAATATGTTCTTTGTCTGGTTTTCTCCTTTCAACAAACTACACATGAAAAACTCCAAATCCATATATATGCTTCTTCGAATTCATTTTAGTGTCTATTTTTTTCACCTTAAATTTTCAGATCGAGCTAGTAGCTAAATCAAATAATCAAAATGAAATCTGAAAACGTCATATGGTTCATAGGTAAAATAAGGAAAATTTTTAGATAAATGATGTCAAAAACAAGATCGTAGATGAAAGAGAATACACTAGAATTTAATACAACATAAAAAGAGATCATAAACAAGAACAAATGGTTTGGTTTTGTTATATTCATAAATTCGTCACTTATTTTGACGTGCGATTGATTTTGACAATATGAATCAACAGTACATATATTTGATTTCGTTAATTTGATAGGTTTCGACGCTTACTTTGATATTGTAGTTGATTTTTGTATTAAAATTCAGTGGTACATATATGTTGTACTGACAAAACTGGTTGGATTTCATTATATTTCATAGATTCATCATTTATTTTGACATTGCATTGGTTTTATACAGTATGAATCAGTGGTACATATATGTTGTACTGGGAAAACATGTACTGGAAAACAAACTAGTTACATTTTGTTATCTTTTTCGATGATAGTTTCTAGTGCTTTTCACAGTATGGTTCATAGGTGCATATGTGCCATACCGAAAAATACATAGTTTATCTTGAAAAAATATCATCCACCAGTTAGTTTTTTTTTTTTTGTTCTTGACATTGTGAATCTAAAGTACATATGTGTTGCACTTAAAAAAAACACAGTTTTTTCTTACTCATATACGATCAATAAGTGCGCATATATGATAGTTCTTTCACTAGTATGTTTTACCAGTACTAAAAGCATATAGGGTTTGTTATTGTTGGTGCAATTTTGGGATGCCTGCCATTTATAAAAGGGATCCTACTGAGCAAAAATGATAGTTACATATTGGGTCGGACGAAAATTAATCACTGAATACAGGAAGTATGTGCCTAGAAAGAACCATCAGTACATAATGCTTGCACTGAGTAGATTAACAAACATTAGTACATAATACTTTCACTGCGCAGAAAACTGCCAAAAATACTAAAACTTAAATCTCTGCCAAAAATAAAAATGTATTTGAATTTAAAATAAAAATAGTGTATAATATCTTCACCAAGTACAGAGAATATGTCCTCAAAAACCAACAGTACATAATGCCTACACTGTAAAAACTGAGAAAAGATATTGAAACTTAATCTCTGAAAAAGAATTGTGAACTAAAACAAGTAAATTCAATAATATACTATTGTCCAGATCTATAACATCAACCAACACAATGTGTGGCAAACAATAATTAAGCGAAGAAGAGAATCCAAAAGCTTGGTGTTTCACTAGCTTCTCCAGTTGAGAACATTGTTTGGCAGATGCTTTAGGGGTAATCGTCTTCCTCTGGTCATAACACATTGTTTATAAGACGTATTTACCAATCCTTGGCATCACCTGGAATATTTACAACTTCATATTTTTATAATTTCACACATTGAAAGATAAAACCAAAAAATTTACACTAAACATTTATATCGATCCATAAACTAGGTGGACAAAAAACAATGATATATTTTATTATCAATTTACACTGTAGAACTAAAATCCACTTAAGCATATCATGATACACACCCACTCATGAATCGGAACAAAAGGTTATGTAAATATGCAGCCAAACCAACATTACTATGTGATTTTATCTGGAACGGAGTGTTTATATATACACTACCATGGATTACCAATGCTTACGAGGGGGCATTGGGCACTGCGCCCTTGTCCCCATCTAATAGCTAACTACACAGAATGGTACAAAATTAAAAGTACTGTATAAAAAACAAGCACGTACCATTTTCAAATTAGTTCAACCGAAACACAAGATATGAAAATGTACTCTGCTACTAACACAGAATGGTATATCAAATTACGTTTCTTTTTTTTTCTTTTTCTTTTTAAAAAAAAAAATATTGATACGGCGGTCAGAATGATACTAATTTATTCATTTACAAGACACCCAAGATGATTTTCTCCGAATATATCGTTTACGCACCGAGATTTTCTCAGTGCAGCATATATGCACTGTGATTTTTTTAGTATAGGGTTTATACACTGATTATTTCGGAGTGCGTCACACACATACTATCAAAAATTATTATTAATATAAGATTCATTAACAAAGAAGAAGGCAAGCTTATAAGGTCCAAAGATTCATTGACAAATATTAAGAATACACAAGCTTCTCTTGTTTTGATTAACATGCAAACTAAGTCCAGCTTATAATTAAGGTCCAAAGATTTATTTTACAAATATTAAGAAGACACAAGCTTCTCTTGTTTTGATTAACATGCAAACTAAGTCCATCTTTTAGTGTCAAAGGTAGGTATGCGCTAACTATGTAACATATAACAACTCAAGAAAGAGAGTAGACAAAAAAGGCATAAGGTATAAGAAAGTGGAAAACATGAATTTAACATAACTCAATAACCTCTGTACAATATCGTTTCCCCAGTGCGCACTGCACCATCCATCTTCATGAGATTATTCATATTCACCTGCATTACACAAAACTTTGGACGAGTAAAATTAACTACTTCTACATCTAATAAGCTTACTCAAAAGCCATAGTCAATAATCATATATCGAAAAGCATACAAGAAAATTAAGAAATAACACATTACAGAGTTTATGCACTGCAATTTTCTCTAGAGTGCGACTTTTATGTATTGATTTTTCAACAGTGCAGCATATATATAGTACTCCCTCCGTTCCACTTTAGATGATGTTTTTGGAGTTTTCACGCGGATTAAGAAATGGAGAGAGATATGCAGATTTTCCATATATACCCTTGAGAAAGTCCTCAAACATTAATAGCTATTAGTTGTTTTTAAAAATAAACTTATAGTTTCAAGACAAAATGTAAGGGTACTATTGATAGTTTTGTGGAAAAATATGAAAACTTTCAAGTCTTGTGGAACAAAAAAATCACCCTAAAACATCATCTAAAATGGAACGGAGGGAGTATGATTTTTCTGCAGTGCAACGTATATGGACTAGGATTTATCTTCAACCAAGCTTAAGACCCCTGCTGAACATGTCCTGATTTTGATTCCAGAACCAAAATCACTTAAAAACCATTTCAATGATTCTATATCAACCATCTAATACGCATACCTACTACACAAGTTGATAAATGACAGTATACACATCGTATACAATGAAAAGAAATCATAAATATTTGCAGACTCAATAACAGTTTCACTGTTCTAGGATGATTTTTACAGTATGATCCAAGAGTACATATATGTTGTACTGAAAAATAAATTCTTAGTTAATCTTTCAGTTGATTTCGTACCAATCTTTGTGGAGTCGTGTTTAGAAGAAAATACAGATTCAGATTCGTAAACGGATATAACACTGGGTATGGTAGCACTTCATTACCACGAATCCATGTTGTCAAATATGGTGCATCAAAAATAAAGTAATAGTGAACTCATATATGTAATCCTGTTTTTCAACACAACAACCATATTCAATACATCATATATGTACTCCTGGATCATACAATTAAAAGGAACAAATAAAAACATGATTTTAACATACACAACAGATAAATCAACAAAAGAAATAAAAAACACTGATATACATATAGAAGAAATGGATTTCACACATCTCACAAATATACAAAAATCATATTTTCTTCAGTACGGCATATATGTACTACCGGATCGTAAATCACGGATCTACAATTAAACATCAAAAACTCAAATCTAACCCAATAAATCATTTCAATTTCAGTAAGAACATGATAAGATCCTGGTACTAAATATCAAGACCCTAATATTATTAACACGGTAAAAGATGATCCGTTGAATGGAGATCAACCACATCTAAGCAAAGCTTAATTATATTTATGATTGAATGAACATAAACAAAAGATAGCAGGGTATTTATACAGCAAGCTATAGAATCCCAAACTAAAGCAAATACTAGAGACGTAAACAAAAAGTCATAATCCTAAAAAGATACGTAAATATGAACCTAGTTCAACTGAGATAAAAACTCCTAAAGTGAATAGAATTCCAAATATTTGAATTAGTGTTGGTATCCCAACATCCCACCCATCTCCAAATAAGGCTTGTCCTCAAGCCTTGAATGTAGGATAACGAGCGATAAAGTCTTCCGCATTTTCCCTGTAGCCTCCTCAATAGAACTCTCCTTCCATTTAATCAACCAATGGGGTAATCGCGACATTGTTCCGCTTAAACATTCCACGTTCCAATACCTTCTCTCGGTTCCCACTCTAACTGATCCATTGATGTGGGTAAAGCAGTCTCCGTTCTATCATGTGTGCCCAATTTCAATTTCAATGCTGAAACATGAAAAACGGGATGTATGCGACAAGTAGAAGGAAAGTCTATTTTATAGGCAACCTTCCCAATCCTCTCGACAACGTGAAAAGGTCCGTAAAATTTTGGAGAAAGCTTGGAATAAGCTTGATTTGCTGGAGTATTCTGGCGATATGGCTGTAATCGTAGGAAAACTAAGTCTCCTTCCTCAAAACTTCTTTCAGTCCGATGAGAATCAGCATAGGATTTCATTCTAGCTTGTGCCGCTTGGAGATGTATCTTAAGGACTTGTAAGGTGCGGTCTCGAGACCTTAACAAAGTTTCCACCGCATGGACAGCAGTAGAACCTGGAAGATACGTTAAAACAACTGGAGGCGGACGACTATACACTGCTTCAAACGGAGTCATTTTAATAGCTGAATGGTAAATGGTATTATACCACCACTCTGCCCATGGAAACCAGCTAGCCCAACTGTTTTGTTTGTCACCAGCAAAACAACGGAGATAACATTCTAGGGTGCGGTTTGTTACCTATGTTTGACCATCCGTCTGTGGATGGTATACAGAGCTCCGACAAAGCTTAGTATCTTGAACAACAAAGAAAGCCTCCCAAAAATTACTAAGAAATATAGGGTCACGATCACTTAAAATTGTCCGAGGCATGCCATGGAGACGCACCACATCACACACAAAGACATCAGCTATAGTAGTGGCAGAATAAGGATGGGATATCGCAGAAAAATGAGCATATTTAGAGAGTCGATCAACTACCACCATTATAGAGCTTTTATGGCCAGAAGTAGGCAATCCATCAATAAAATCCATTGAAACATCCATCCATACGTCTTCAGGAATAGGAAGTGGTTGAAGGAGACCCGGAGGAGAAATTGATTCTGATTTGTTTCGCTGGCACACATCACATTCAGCAATATAAGACTTGACTGATTTCTTCATGCCTTTCCAATAAAAATTCTCCTTAAGTCGTTTATAAGTACGCAAAAATCCAGAGTGACCAGCAGCCGGAGTGTCATGAAACTCATATAAGAGCTTTGTACGCCAAGACGAAGTGGAAGCCACAACAATACGCCCCTTATAACGCAGTATGTTATCAACGTAAGAATAATGCACCTTATAGTTTGGATCTTGGCTTAAACCTTCAATAATTGTGCTCATGTCAGCATCTTTACGGCATTCCTCCATAATATCTTGAACTCCGGAGAAAATTGGTGTTGTAATAGCCAAAAAGCGAGAATCTCCTACCCGTGACAACGCATCAGCAGCATTGTTATCAAAACCGCGCTTATACACAATCTCATAGTCAAAACCCAGAAACTTTGTTACCCATTTTTGTTGTTCTAAGGAAGATAATCTTTGATCCAAGAAATATTTAAGGCTGCGGTGGTCCGTATATATCTTAAAATGTCGACCTAGCAAATATGGCCGCCATTTTTGGACAACAGAAACAATAGCCAACATTTCTTTGTCATACACAAAGAGATTTAAATTTTTTCCTGACAAGGGCTTGCTATGATAAGCAATGGGCTTACCTGATTGCATGAGGACATCCCCTATTCCATTACTAGAAGCGTCACATTCTAATACAAATTCCTTTGAAAAAAATCTGGAAGAGCGAGTACCGGAGTTGTAGTTAGCGGCCGTTTGGAGTTGTTTGAAAGCAGTTGTAGCATCATCAGACCACTTGAATGCATCCTTTTTTAGTAGTGCCGTCAGTGGTGCACTAATCTTTCCATAGTCCTCAACAAACTTGCGGTAATATCCTGTCAATCCCAGAAAACCACGAAGATCCTTAATCGACGATGGAACATGCCACTTTAAAATACTCACAATCTTTTCATCTTCAACTGATACCCCCTCTGCTGAAATTTTATGACCAAGGTAACCTATTGAAGATTGTGCAAAAGCACACTTTGAGTCCTTCACAAAGAGATTATTAACCCGCAAAATATCGAAAATAATCGATAAGTGGTGAATATGGTCACTAAGTGTCTTACTATAAATCAAAATATCGTCAAAGAAAACCAAGACAAACCGATGAAGGTGAGGCCGAAAAATATCGTTCATCAGACTTTGGAAAGTCGCAGGAGCATTAGAAAGTCCGAAAGGCATTACCAAGAACTCATAATGGCCGTCGTGTGTTCGAAATGCAGTTTTCTCTATATCAGGTTCATAGAGTAGAATCTGATGATAACCCGAACGTAAATCAAGTTTCGAAAAAAATATTGCACCGTTCAATTCATCCACCATCGGAATAGGATACCTATCCTTGATAGTAATGTTGTTTAGAGCGCGGTAATCTACACACATACGCCACGACCCATCTTTTTTACGAACTAATAAAACTTGCGATGAATACGGACTTGAGATTGTGCGAATTAAGCCTACTTCTGATAATTCTGACACAACCCTTTCAATTTCCTCCTTTTGAAAATGAGGGTATCGGTATGACCGCACATTAACTGGAGCAGATCCTAGCACCAAAGGAATGTGATGGTCATGGGAACGTTTAGGTGGTAACGATGTAGGTGACCGAAAGATATCGGAATACTGTAAGACTAAATTATTAACTTCAGTAGGTACGGTTGACTTAATTTCCTCTAATGCATCTAGTCTAGCCGCTAACTGTAGAAGAAAGCCATTTTTTTCCCGACCAATAACCTGCCGCATAGGCTTAGTGTCTAAAAACATAATAGTTGGTGAGTTATCTCCAACTAACACAAACTCTTGGTCCAACTTCTTGATTTTCATAATTAACTTACTGAAATCCCAAGTGAAAGTACCTAAAGATCTCAACCATTGAACCCCAAGCACATCATCACACCCACTGATTGGTAGTAAGAAAAAATCAGTTTTGAAAACATAATCTTGTAACTTCATAAAAACATTAGAGCATAAACCACAAGTCTCCAACACCCCTCCATCACTGACTGTAACTTGCATGGTTGTCGTACCACCCATTGTAGCTTTGTATCCGCTTTGTTTTGCAATCTTGTGATGGAGAAAATTGTGGTTCGACCCCGAATCAATTAGCACCGTAACTGGTAACCCCTTAATATAACCCGTGATACACATAGTTTTTGGAAACGGTGACCCCATGAGCGCATGGAATAGCAGGTCCAGAAGTATCCGTTTATCAACTTCTGGTTCTACTTCCTCCGTTTTGTCATTATAGCTATCGTGGTCCAGCTCTGTATTAGTAACATCGGTAGCACTTTCAAGGATCAATAACCTTGGCTTTGCACAGAGGTGACCTTGCGTATATGGCCTATCACAGTTAAAGCAAAGTCCTTTATCATGTCGGTCTTTTTGCTCTGCCCATGTTAACCTTTTAGTGCCGAAGATACGGTGTTCCGTTGCAGTAGATATTGGCTTACAGTTGCCAATGGTTTTGGTGCAAAGTTACGTACTAATGGCTTGACAGGTTGTGCCGCCTTGATAGCATATTCTTGACATAAAGTATACTCAAAAGTCTCTGAAAGGCTTCATGGACGAAACAAACGAACACCAGCACTAATATTCTTACGAAGACCCGAAAGAAATATACTAATTTGGTGTTCCTCAGACATGCCATCCATAAAATTCAATATTTTTTCAAATTCGGTGATAAAGTCACGAACATTACCTTTTTTCTCCAACTTGGAAAGGGTGCTACACGCGTCAATGTGCTTGCGATTACCGAATCGAGAACGTAGTGCACGAGAGAATTGCTGCCATGTTAAATCTCCGAAAGATTCTTTGATCCATCTATACTACGAGTTGGCATCCTTATCCAGATGTGGTGCAGCCACAGGTACCTTTTTAACTTTAGTTACGCCGTGGAGAGTAAAAAATTGTTCAGCTTTGAAAATCCACCCCTCAGGATCATCCCCGTCAAACTTAGGGAATTTCAGATTAATAGTACCTCCTCGGATGATAGCCCCACCGCCACCTTGATTGCGGCCATTATTAAGGTCAGGTCGCTCATTACGACCACCACCTTGCTGCAGTCGAAGTAGAGCCGCAATGTTGCGATTCATGGTCTGCAATTCCGTAAGGAGAGTGGTTTGAGTAGTTTGCGCCTCCTGGAAGGTATCAAACTTCGTATTAGAATTTGTTCGTTCAGCCTGCATCTCTGTAAGCACTGTCGTCAGCGAAGTATTCAAGGTTTCAAGACGCTCACTCAACTGTGCATTGGTCACGCCCGTCATCGTCAAAACTTAGAGAACCTGGATAATTACGTGAGTGAAGCTTTTCGATAATTAACATCATCTACAATCGTGCGGAAGATGGTTAGGAAAGAACCCTACAGAGAATTGTGTACTGAATAATAAAGAGGATCTAGACATAGGTGATACCAGATGATAGGATCCCGTACTAAATCTCAAGACCCTAATATTATTAACAAAGTAAAAGATGATCCGTTGAATGGAGATCAGCCACTTCTAAGCAAAGCTTAATTATATTGATGATTGAATGACCCATAAACAAAAGATAGCAGGGTATTTATACAGCGATCTATAGAATCCCAAACTAAAGCAAATACTAGAGACGTAAACAACAAGTCCTAATCCTAAAAAGATACGTAAATATGAACCAAGTTCAACTGAGATAAAAACTCCTAAAGTGAATAAAATTCCAAATATTTGAATTAGTGTTGGTATCCCAACAGAACATACCAAAACAAATTTATAGCAAATAAAATAGCAAACAAACTTTTCCGGATGAAGTAGATGATTGATTTTGGCTACCTAAAGATAATTTGTCAATATTCAGTCGCGAATCCTAAAAAAAATCTCAATTTCTTTACGATTTTTTAGCTCAAATCACCGAGAATGAAAATAATATTACAAATCTAAAAGATGATTGCAAATCGATCCAAGAATTCAAAGTGAAATAGTGCTATTAGGGTTTTTGAAACCATAAAATTTTATGTAAACAGTAAAATTAAATATTAAGACTGAATTAGAAGAAAAAGAACTGAAACTTATCTTGTTTGTTGGATTTTTTTGATGAATCTCTCAATAAAATTGGCTGGTGAAGTGGTGAAGCTTTGAGATGAGGTTTCTTCGATCTTCAACTGAGAGCTCCAGTCATGGAGAGATAAAATGAAAATGGTGTGAGAAGATTTAGTCTTATCGTTAGTATATATGAGGGGTAATCAAGACATTTATGATAAAAGATATTCTGATTTCGCACGTGTCTGGACCCTGGAACAAACTTATTGGTCCAAAATTAAATTTATGGACCTCCGGCTATGACAAGTTTAGTGGATGGACCTCCCACTACACATGCCCACTGTATTAGTTCATAATTAATTGAATTCTACCTAAACCCTAACAAACAATCTAGCAAATCATGAGAAAAGGAAATCAAAACAAGCAAAACCCTCTTCTCCCTAAATGGCCGTAGCCACCCCCCTTCCTTGGTTCGTCACTGCCTCCCTTTATGGTTCCTCCACTTCACACATATTAAAATGTACATGAGAATAACATATTCTTTCCTTATCAATTTTTTGCATGTGAATAATTAAAGTAAGAAGTATAATTCTTTCTCCAATCACAATTAATCTCCCTTGCATGTATCTTTAACCACCAACCAAAATGTATGTTCACAATATCATGCCCACGTTTAATATAATTCACTCCCACTAATAATGGTAAGTAAAATAATATTACTTCATTACTTTATTTTCTTTCCTTTTCCGAGTGAGAGTTGCATGCATGTGGATCCCATAATACTTCATGAATATATTGTCATGCCATAAACCATCTTCCAAAATCTTTTCACATTGAATATTGATTCCCTCTTGACAATCACAATATTCACTCCCACTAATAATGGTAATTCACTCCCACTAATAATGGTAAGTAAAATAATATTACTTCATTACTTTATTTTTTTCCTTTTCCGAGTGAGAGTTGCATGCATGTGGATCCCATAATACTTCATGAATATATTGTCATGCCATAAACCATCTTCCAAAATCTTTTCACATTGAATATTGATTCGTCTTGGTATCCCTCTATTTGTTGAGGATGGGTTGTGCTCTTGTTGCAATAAGCCCATGGATATCTTTGGTGATCACGCGCTTCATTGTGCTAATGATGTTGGATTAAAGTTTCGCCATGACTTAGTACGTGATGTAATCGCACATATTTGTTTCAAGGCTGGTGTCCCTGCTCGCAAGGAGGTTGCTCTGGGTCTCATATCAGATAGTAACAAGGATTTACGTCCAGCAGATATCCTTGTTCTCAATTGGGAAAACGGCCAAGATGTGTGTATGGATGTTACAGGAGTTTCACCTTTTACTGGGAATGGTGTTCCTTCTTTCGTTCCAGGTCAGGCTATCTCTAAAGCAATTTCGCGCAAGCGTTCTAAATACTTGAATGAGTGCACTTCGCATGGTTATGGTTTGGGTGTGTTAGCTTTTACTACCTTAGGTGAACTTAGTGAAGATTTTATTTGTTTTTTCAAGCGTCTGAAGAATTGTTTATTTAACCATGACGCTGGTAGTGGTCTTGGTAGTTTTATTTTTCATAGATTGGGTGTTAGTATTCAAAAAGGAGTTGGTGCTCAGCTTGTCGCTCGGCTACCAACTAAAAACTATGTAAAGTTTTAGAGATCTCTTTACATTATGTTCAACTGAAAATTAAACTTTAAATGAAAAAAAAAAAAAAAAAGAAAAAAAAAAAAAAAAAAAAAAAAAAAAAAATATTCACTCATTAATAAATTAACACCAATTAATTATCCCCATATATTTTTCTTCTGCATGTCATTACCCGATGGAGGTGTGCCACTAAGGAAACAATCTTGGATATTGAATTTGGAAGTGTAGCAGGTGCTTCAAGAATTAATGCAGCTACCTTTGGAAACTCAATTTTGTTCATCCTATACGTAAATTTACGCCAACACCGTTTTATCATTGTGGTTCTTTGATACATGGAGATACCAGGAAAATCCGGCTGCTGATATATAGAAATACCAGGCCAAACACATTTTGCCATTTTCGTCGCAAACACCAATAAGTATCACATTTTGGTGTTTATTCGTTGGATGATCGAATTCACTTGTACTTTCTACAAAAGCACTAAAATAGTATTAATAACTAAAATATTGTATCCTAGCTAATATAAATATGGGTATAAAATGTAGCATTTATATGCTTATCAAGTACCTATTGGTAATTCCTACTTGCCAATAGATATCTGGGATAAAGATGTTATACCAGTTGTACTTGCATGGTGATATGCTTCCACACGGAGCAGCCGAAAGGAGAAGAAGGAATTTGGGGAGTCCATATGGATTGAGGTTCGCCATACTTGTCTCGGATAATTCGGTACCATAGAGAGTGTGACTCCTCACCATATCTCTAAATCCATTTTGCTAATAGAGCTTTGTTCATCATTCCTAAACTTTTTATTCCTAGCCCACCTAGTTTCATCGGCTTGCACAGTTCCTTCCAATTAACCAGGTGCATCCGTTTAGATCAACTTGATAAACTTCTGCATGATCTTCTCCAGTGACTTTATTACCGAAACAGGTGCTAGGTATACAGAAAAGTAATACACAACAAGATTGGAGAGCACTGCTTTAACCAATGTGACTCTTCCAGCCCTTGTGAGAAAAATTTTCTTCCAAGAAGGCAATCTGTAGTCAAATTTTTCGATGACAGGATCCCACAACGATTTTGCTTTTGATTTAGCCCCAAGTGGCATCCAAAGGTATGAGAAAGGAAGTGCTTCCGTTACACATCCAAGATTTGCGGCCCATTGATTTAACTCTAGAACTTGACCAACTTGAATTAACTTAGTTTTAGAATGATTTACTCGAAGACCATAAATGCATTTGAGTATGCTCATTACATTGTGTAACTTGTTCCATGATGGATTGAGAAGAACACAGAGTCGTCGGCATAGTGTAAATGATAGATATGAGGAGAACCTGGTTTCACTGAGAACCCATTGAATATGCCAATGTTAGCAGCCTTGTCAATTATTTTGGAGAGACCTTCCATGGAGAGAACAAAAAGTAGACGGGAGAGTGGTTCTCATTGTCGGAGTCCTCGGGAGGCTGTGAAGTTTCCGAAAGGAGAACTGTTTAGGAGAATTGAGAAACTTGGGTAACCATAGCAATATCTCAGCCTATAAGGACCCTCAAGCACGTCAACGCTATTAGACCAGTCAAGAGACAAATTAACCGCTAATAGCTCGATTAATAAGAGATGAACCTTAATTAATTGAAATTAATCTAATAACGATTTAGGTACGAAAATAATATCACTAGATAGATATCGAAAAGTTATACGGAATAGACTACTCGAACGTGTCATTCAGACACCGACGAAGAAGATATCGCTGGATTATTATTATAAAGGGAAAATAATCATTTTATATCTAAACCGCCTGGCTACCCTTATCCATTTTCTGGGCGCCATAATAACTATTCTTTCCTTATCACCACCAAAACTTGTCGAGAGAAACTCATTTCTCTTTTCACTTTCTCTTTCTTTCTTCTCTGGTTTTCTTCTTCTCCTCTCTGTTGATTTCAATCTCAGAGATTTGAGATTCTTATGTTCGAGAAATTAACGTAGACCTAGTTAGCTTGATGATATGAGGAAGGAGTTGATGTTACTGAAGCTGATTGAGTTCCGGAAATAACATATATTTGGGTAAGTTAATTTAGGGTTTTATGTTAATTGAGTTTCTTTATGAAATCGTTTCGTTTTGATCGATTATAGATGGGTTCGTGTTTGATTGAAGTCTAGACGGTTCTATAAAGTTTAATTTTAGTTTCATAGAAAATTAGGTTTCTGTTCTTCCCCAAATTTTAGAATTAGGGTTTTGGTAAATCGAAGATGGAAATTGGGTTTCTCCTGTTTGATTTGAGTTACAGGGAAAAGAGCTAGATGTTGTTGGATAAAGATTAGGGTTCTGAATTGGGTATTTCAGATGAGGATGATGATCTGAGAAGTGGTGATTGAATTTGAGTCATTGATTTAGGGTTCTACAATGAAGAAATAGATATTAAGGTTTTGGTTCATAATTGGGCAATCAATTGAACAGTTATGGATGGAAGATGGTTTGGTGAATTAGGGTTGTTGTTGATTATTCAGAATTAAAGTTCTATGACCAGAGAATGATAAAGATGGTGTTGTTATTGATCAGATGTTGGTGAACAAACAAGAAGATGAAGGTCAGTGATGTTGATTAAAGATGATGTAACTGTGATTGAGGACATGGAGGAAGCTATAGTGAGGAAACTGAGTTGGGTTTTAGGTGAATAAAGTGTTGCGGCTGGAATTGCATGTGATAGTGATTTCAGGGACTGGTTATGGAAAGGTAGTGGTGATGCTGTTGTTGCTGATATGAAGATATGAAGAGAGGTTGAGATGGTAATACAAGTGATGTTGTTGGTACTGAACTGAATTGGATGATGTTGATGTAAAAGAGTTATGACTGGGTTGTAGTCCGAGGTGTTGTGTTGTGCTGAGTTGCAGGGTGCTGGAGTTGTGGTTTATGGAACTGGTGGAGTAGTAAGAAGAGGGTGGTGTTCTAAATGCAGGGTAATTAATGAAGATATAATTGTAGAAGATGAATTGCAGATTCTGTTGGTGTTTATTGTGCAGAGATGGAGCTGAAGTTACAGTTGGTATTGATATTGTGAAGTATTGATTAGATTGAAGAGTTAGATGGATGTTAGGATATTGAGGCATTGTACATATGGAGGTGATGATTGTGTTGGTTGTAGTGAACTGAGAAGGGAAGTGGTACTGGTGATATATTTGTTGGATGTTGCTGCTATAGTTGGCTGAATTAGTAGAGAATCAGATTTAGTTACAGTGTTCGTTTGAGTTGGGAGTTTAAAGAAATGGATCAAGAAATGAATGAACTGTTGTAGAAGTAAAAATATGATAGAAATGTTATTTCATTAGAAAGGCTTATTGCAGTTAGAAATGCATCTTTTAGTCTTGGCATGTGTTGTGTTGCATCTTGTTTCTGCTAAGGCTTTGGCCTTGTGTTTTAAACCTTTTAGTCATCCTAGTCAGATTGTCTGTCTGACTCTGTCCTTAGCTGACTTAGGATATCTGACTGAGGTGAATCAGTCTAACCCTGAGTTGACCATTGACCGAGTTAACTCGTTGACCAGACCTGGACCCGTTGACCATTGACTTGACCTTTGACCGACGTTTACTGTTAGTTGACTCCATTGACCGTTAGTTGACCAGAATGGACCTTAATTTCCTAAATTGATATTCTGGACCCTTATGGTCCGAATTATCCTTTGACTTATTCTACAAAGTTGTAGATGTTCATTAGACTTATCAAATGGACTATAAAATCAACCTAATTGAATTAGTAAACCTTTATTTGTGCTAAAGATAGATAATGAAAAGGTGTAGAACCATAAGTGGGCTTGGAACCATTAGATAGTTCACTTAACATATAACTAGAGAATTGTATAAGATTGTGTTATGAGCCTTGTATGAGCCTTTTGGATAATCTTTAGAGTGCATGTGTGATTAACAGTTAGTCGTTATTAACAATGATCGATTCAAAGGATGATCCAGTGGATTTCAAGGTAGGCAAGGCTTGTCATCAAAAGAGGTGGGAATTGATAACGAACTCTCTTGTATTCATTATTGCTTTATAAATCTATCTTTTGTGAAATCCATGCACATCTTTGTTACTCTATGATAGTGTATGCATGTATTATCTTTGTGTAATACAAACTAGTTTTATTTTACATTTGGGATGGAACTGGATCTTTAGAAAACAACTAATATCTGTGTTTTCGGAGCACTTACTTATTTTCAAAAAGTGACTATTTTCATTGACTGGAAAGTGGTTACAATCTTTATTTATTGTTAGCATGAAAGGGAGAAGGTTTCCTTTTTGATTGGTGTGAGATGTGTGCCCCAAATGTTATATCTATTTATTACAAATTAGCTATACCTCGTTGGGTTGAATATTATATAGGTCTGAGGTTTTAATTTGGCCATTATATTTTCGCTATTTCTATACGGGCAACGCATGTCTCATACATGGATGTTTATTATTCTTTTAAATTATTATCAAAAGCTATTATATTATGTTTTGGTGTTTAGAGAGAATG
Organism: Papaver armeniacum; assembly: GCA_023531295.1. NCBI lineage: Eukaryota > Viridiplantae > Streptophyta > Magnoliopsida > Ranunculales > Papaveraceae > Papaver > Papaver armeniacum. The sequence goes on from JAJJWW010000398.1 coordinate 83,829, forward strand.
ATGTTAAAAATCTTATATAAGATTGTTGGATTTACGCGGGGATGGTTATGGACTGTCCACTGTGTAAGCACTTCGGTCGGATATAATGTTGTTACCATTAGTTTCTTTGAATACTTCCTATGTAGAGTGCGCGTAGAATGAGGTACTGGTAAGGTACATATCGTTTATGACTTGAGGACGGAAACCTCATGGGCGCTTTAATGATCATTGAAGAATCCGCAACGGTCATGCCTTGCTACTCCGAAAGAAGACGTCGCTCAACTATTATTGAATGTTTGCCGAATGATTGGTTGGTAGAACCTTATATTTCAGTATAATTATTATCTACTTATGCTTTATCTATTTTCCTGTTTTAACGGTTTTTCAGTAAAACCTGCATTGTCTTTAAATAATTCTAGTGATTACTTGAAAGTTAGTTGTTATTTCTACTGGGCACCCCTTTTAGGGATGATGTGCTCACCCATTCCCACTTTCAGTTTCAGAGACAGATCAAGTTGGGTATGAGGCGATGAAAGCTTCAAGGAGTTGGTTTCGTTAGTTGGTTAGCTTTCACTATGTTAGATTTGCTTTATATTCTATTTGTATTTGTAAACCAACTCACTATTAAATATGTATCACTTGAGAGGAGTTCATGTATTTATTTCAGAGAGGGTTTTGATTCGGGTTAATGTTTGTTTAGAACTTCTTTCTTAGTGTTTTAAATAGATATTTTAGATTGTTTGTGCCTCATTTTATAGCTTATCTCTTGGATTAGTCAGCTGCTAGCTTAGGGGGCGCTACATAACCATTTTTCTTTGAAACCCATTTTTTATAAATCATCCTCAAGAAAAAACCAACTTACTCTATCAAATGTTTTTTCTAGATCAACTTTGCAGATCAATCAGGAGGCTTTGTCCTTGATTCGATAACCTACAAGTTCGTTTGCAATTAGAATACCATCGATGATTTGTCTTTCAGATATGAAGCCAGATTGACTTGGATCAACTAAATGAGTCAATAGTGGTTGTAGACTAGATGATAAGACCTTCGCAATGACTTTGTATGCACTGGAGATGAGGCTAATGGCCTATAATCATTGATTGTCTCCACATGTTTCTTCTTTGGGATGAATTTGATGAATGTGTAGTTGCGCCTCGCATCCATGTAGCTAGTACTTGAGAATTCGTGAACCATATCCATGAAATCGTGCTTGATGAAGGACCAACATTTTTGAAAGAAGATTATGGGGAAACCGTCAGGATCTGGGGCCTTATCAATTGCCAATTTTTTTTTAAGGAAATTAGGATCTCATCTTCCGTGATAGGTGAGTCCAGATTAGTTGCATCTTCTTCGGATAATTGAGGCAGATGTGCATCACTAATTCTTGGCCTTTGAGGGAATTCTTATGTAAATAAGTTGGAGTAGAAACTTGTGATATGGTCAACAATTGAATCTTTATCAGTGACAAGTATTCCATTAATGAATATTTTCTTAATCCTGTTTGTTCTTCTTCTATCCGACGTTGTCTTGTGAAAAAAAGGGGTATTACGGTTGCCAGCTTTTAACCATTCATTGCGAGACTTTTGCTTCATTGAGATTTCTTTTTGAACATCAGCATCTTCAAAATCTACTTTGGCTTGAGCTCTTTCAATAAAGTTTTCTGTAGGGAGGGAGGCCAAATCAGCCTCAAAACCATCAAGTGTGCTGATTGTGTGAAGACACTCTTGAATCTTATGATCCAGAAATCCGAATTCAGAATTGTTCCAGGTTTTGATTTTGTGTTTTAAGGCTTAAAGCTTGTTCCAAAAGATGGTACTGGCAGATCGGAGTAGGTGAAGGAGGACCACCCAACATTAATATTTTCAATGAAATATGGATGGTTGAACCACATAAGCTCCAACCTAAATGGTGATGGTCCCTATGAGGGTTCCGCTAAGTCCAAAACAACTGGGTAGTGATCTGTCGTCGGCCTTGTTTTAGCCAGCTGAGATATGAACGGGAACTTGGCTTCAAAATCAGTTGAGAAGAAAAATCTATTTATCCTCGATAGAAATGGAGATGCTTGGCCATTCGGCCAAGTGAACTTTGAGATTTTCAGTGGAGGATCAATAAGAGCATGTGTGGAGATGAATTGACAAAATTTTCTCATGCTACGAGTAATACCTCTTGAAGTATTTCTTTCTTCGATTCGTCGAATAACATTCTAGTCGCCCCTGACAACCCAAGGAATTTCCCAAAGGCCTCTAATACAGTGTAGTTCACGCCACACAAACTTTCTTTCAGCCACCTTGTTTGGACTGTATACTCCTGTGAAAAACCAATGAAAGTTAGTATCCACAAATCTACATTCAACTAAAAGTGAGTATTCACCCTCCAATGCAGAGATGACTTCGATTATATTAGGATTCCAGATTATGATGATGCCACCGGAAGCACCTACGGATAGATGGAATGTCCATCCCATCGAGCATGACCCACAAATTTCAGCAATATCAATATTTGTGCATGTAATCATTTTTTATTCTTGAAGAACTACAATTAAAGGTTTATGCAACTGTAGAACGTGTTTGACTGTCGCTCTTTTTGAGGATGTGCACAGACCCTTTATATTCCATGACATGATTATGGTACTCATTTGAACTCTTGTGTCCCTTTTTTCTTGCAGACCTTGGAGTTAATTCCACATGAGATAAAGTATGAGCATTGAAGTTGAGCCTTCGATGTTCGCCTTGTAATTTCTTAGATATTACTGGTTGAAAATTAACCAAAGAAGAAGGGGTAGAAGAACTGGGGGATACAGGGGAGGTGGGGGGTGGGGGGTGGAGGGGGGAGGGGAATTGAAGAATCAAGGACTAAGGGAGATGAGGATATTGAGTCAAAGATTTCGAATTGGTTGAGGAAATATCACAAACTGGTAGAGGGGAAACAACAAAAAGGCTATGGATATCAGAGAATGTCTTCTGAAATAGTTGTAGGTGAATTTGGGTTGTATGTAGCAATTGGGGGTTCCTAGAGAATATTAGAATTATTGTCAGTTGGGTCGAGGATTGATAAGGAAAATTTTTCATATGGCTGAGAAATTTCAGGAGGAAGGGTGAAAGGGGAGCTTGATTTATCAATCAGTCTATCTCTGGCCACGAGAGAGTGTAAAATAGATTTGGATAATAAATGTGATGAGGAAAAGTCCATACCTGCATGGGAGCCCAATTGTAACCGTCGAATAACTTCTTGATTTATCCAATTAGACGTAATTTGTCTAGCATTATTAGCATTTGGAACCAAAGAGATGAACCAACATGGAGCTGGACAAGATCCCAGTATTCCATCAGACCTAGAGTTACTTGTCGACTTGTAAACGACTAACTCTGAAAAATTCGAAACCGACATAGATGGAGGATGTATAGTGATATCGATAGTAAAAGGTGAGATCAATACTGACTCAGGGCTAGTGAGTGAATCAGGTAACGAAGATGGTGGGTGATGATCATGGTTATGGGTGAGGGGTGGGGGTGTGAAAGAGGATGAGATATGGGTTAGATATGATGAACGCTGGGGTGATCTTGATGATAATGAGAGATGGTTAAAGTCAAGAGAATGTGAATTTACATTTAATTATGGTGACTGAATATTGTGGTTGGATATCGGGGGTTGAGATACCTGCGAGGTATGATATGAAATTTCTGTGAGAGATTACGATGGGTTGCCCGTGTTAGTCACACGATTTGATGTGTGAGATAAATAAGGACAAGGGCCTGGTCCATTAAAAGTGTTAAGGTACCTAAACGAGTATGATCCTGAGTTGATAATGGCCCAAGGGGGAGAAGTGAACCAAGACGGGTTTGGCGGTTGAAGAGAATGATAATGAAAGATGGTTAAAGTCAAGAGAATGTGAATTTACATTTAATTTTGGTGATTTAATATTGTGGTTGGATATTGGGGGTTGAGATAACTGCGAGGTATGATATGAAATTTCTGTAAGAGATGATGATGGGTTGCCCGTGTTAGTCACACGATTCGATGTGTGAAATAAATAAGGACAAGGGCCTGGGCCATTAAAAGTGTTAAGGTACCTAAACGGTATGATCCTGAGTTGATAATGGCCCAAGGGGGAGAAGTGAACCAAGGCTGGTTTGGTGATTGAAGAGAATGATAATGAGAGATAGTTAAAGTCAAGAGAATGTGAATTTACATTTAATTGTGGTGATTGAATATTATGGTTGGAGAATGGGGGTCGAGATAACTACGAGGTATGATATGAAATTTCTGTAAGAGATGATGATGGGTTGCCCGTGTTAGTCACACGATTTGATATGTGAGATAAATAAGGACAAGGGCCTAGGCCATTAAAAGTGTTAAGGTACCTAAACGGGTATGATCCTGAGTTGATAATGGCCCAAGGGGGAGAAGTGAACCAAGGCGGGTTTGGTGGGTCCATATCATCCGAATGCGAAATAAAAATTTCGAAAGCTTACTTATTTCTCTTACTGTACTCGGTAGTAGCATTAAATACCCGAGAGATTGATTGAGACTGCTCATGGAGAGAAGATGGTTGTTGTAGAGAGACGTTAGGTGGCAGGTATGGACTCCATTCCATTGGAGAAGGTTCGTCCCCCATGTGATGCCTAGACCTCTTTTTTGTGTTAGGATGAAAGCTCATTTTCTTAACAGTCATTAATGGAGCCTTAGCTATGTTACCGTATTCTGCAGAGTGAGTAGGTGAATGAGCAGAGTCGCTAGGAGTGGTCACATTCTTCTTATCTTTGACTTCTTTTCTCTGTCTCTTTTGATGTTTCAATCTTCCACTCTTGCCCCTTGTTAGCTGGGACGGGATCAACCGAGATCGAGGCCATTTCCGTAGAAAGGACCTCGTGGGACCACGTCTTCAATTTGAACTAGAATTCCGGCGAACCCAACCACCGTTTGCAAATTCAGCCATCTAGGGATTGCATTGATCCCCTTAAGATTTCTGATTCTAACTCTTGCAGCCGAAATATCCGTTAGATTTAATGTTGATTTATCAACTTCAACTAGTTCTCCACATTTATTATCTAGAGCGTTGATGATCGTAGTGGACCATAAATGCATGGAGAGACCATAAAACCCAATGTTGAAGAATGATTCTTTGTTATGATTATGAGGTATTAATGAGGATGGTTTCCAGGGAGAAAAATTAAGAAATTTATTATCCAGAGCTATAGATGATGATTTGGAGAAGAGTGTTCGTACTTTTTGATCTTCAAAGAACATAATTGCTCTATGATTGTCAATAGGCATTATGTCGAAAGATTCTAGTGTTTGTAGAGAGTTTACCAATACTAATTCAATATCCTTCCATGCATAAATGCGGTTATAAGCAGTACATACCAACCCTTTTTTCCCAAATTTCTAATGAGAGTTTGTGGTCTTTGAGAGAATCTTGTAGCTTTAGGAAAAATCCATTGTATTGTGGGGATGGGTCTTGGATTTCTGTCACAGAGATATGGTTTGGGATTTTGACCATGTCACAAGGTAAAGCAGATGTTATTGAGATTGGGGTAGGATAAGAAGGGATATTTGAGGTGTTATGGATGGTTGGAGGGGGTTGGGGACAAGGGATTGGTGTTTTAAGTAAAGTTGGAGCAGAATTTTGATGTGCGGTGTTTAGTTTTGGTGTTGGGATTTTAGTAGTTAGATCTGCGATATTAGTCTGTGCTTTATTTAAATGGGATGAAGTTGGATGAACTAAAGAATGCAATGTCGATGCCCTAGATGACCAACCTGAGCAAAACTCACCAGCAGGAATGTAGAATGATCTGAGAATTCCTTTGCCGTCGAGCCTAGATAGAGTGAGACGAAGGAAAAATCCTTTTCTATTTGAAGCTTTTTGCATTGTCAACCACGCTGGATTATCAGTAAAGTTCCAGTGAGCATCATCGTTTTCTCCATCTTTGATGGCTTCAATCAAGGAAGATTCCAATTTAAGAGCAAGATTCATTCTAATGGCTCCATAAGCTTCAACTTTGGATCCAGATTCAGATAGAATAATCTGAGAAGAGGTGTTTCATTTCAGGCTGCCTATAATTTTTAGCTTTAGGGTGAAGTTTTTGTGATCTATCCGGAATGATATTAGAGGTGGAGTGGGGACTGGGGAAGAGAATTGCAGCGGTGGTGAGGGAGGCATGATAACCGAGTTTAGGAGAGAAAGGTGTGCATGCGGTGGTTAGTGGGGGAGGAGGTGGGTAAGGTTGAGGAGGAGGAGAGAGGCCATCACTCATCAGAGTGTTACCTTTTTGACTAATAAACATATACTAGTACTGGTCTACTACCAAACTTCCATTCTACTGCCCTAGGCACCAAGTTACAAAAAAAAGTGGTAACGAAAAATGGAGTAATAACTAAAACTAATATATCGGCTAGTCATCGTTTAAACATTTTCAAGGTCAATTCTTATGGTTATTCACAAACCAAACTCTTTTCCACGCGAATGGACCTGTTTTGCTAACATGAATATTGGCCGCAAAAGACAACTGGACTTAAATATAGCTCATTTTTATAAATTTTCTCGACTAAACATGCTTTGTGTATTATTTTACTTTTGCTTTAGTCATGGGTAACATTCGGACGCTAATTAATTGTCCATGTTTTACTATTCTCATACATTTTAGTTGCTCCACAAATTTTACCTGACTATTTCAACTAATATAGATCGATAATTTTTCCCAAGAACATGACACAGTTAAGTTCCACATAAAATAGCTACTTATAATGAGCACTAAATTGATTACTACATGGGAATATACTCTCCTGAGATGTTGAAGAAAATTGCTTTGACAATCACTCACTAACGCTCCTGTTTAAAATCTCCGTCTTTACAATTCTTGTGTTTACTTCTCTGATTAAAAATCTTCGTCTTCACAATTCGTGGTTGTACTGTTCTTTGTTTCTTGCGAATTGGGTATGCCTTTGTAACGTGGGGTGTAGGCACCAATTTAGAGTGAGAAAAATTGAATCAGGAATTTGGAGGTGATGCTAGTTAGAGTTGACAACTGTAAGTTGAAGGCGGTGATAATTCTGTTGATAATCAAGTAGGAGGAAGTGATAATTCTGTACTAAGAGTGTAAACCCGTCGGTGTTGATTCTTGAAAACAGAAGATACGATTTGGTAATGACAGGTAATCTCTAAAATTTTGAAAATTTATCAATCAAATCACAATTGGTAGTTATAGAATGGTTTAATCTTCTCCTCGTGATGTACGTCTTACCGTTTTGCACACAATGCGTCGTGTGTTACCAAGACCAGGTGCTCCAGAGTCGGCTCTGTTTGATATCACAGTCTATTTCTTGGACAAGCTAAAGGTTTCATTTCTTGAAAGAAATCGATGAATTACTTTTAGAATACTATGAACTGGGGTCACCAACACTCATCGACGATTCTTTTAAGAGACAGAATCGACATAATTCTGATCTTATCATATTGTTTCTTGACGAGCCAGCACCTGGACTGTGCTCGACTAGTGCTTTCATGGTGGTGATGATTCTTCAGCGAATTGCTCAAAGCGGGAGCATAGTTATCATGTCCTTCCACCAACCTAGTCAAAATCTGCTGGACCATCTACTTTTCCTCTCACTTGGGCATACAGTTTACGGCGGCACACTGAGAAAACTCCCCCGGGGAATCCGAATTTGCTCAGGTTTACTAATAAACTTGAAGGGTCACCATAAGTATCAAAGAGCCTAGTTGAGCTCGGCAAAATAATGCCAGCAAATCAAGTATCAAGGATTTGCCTTATGTGATAGAAAAGTGCTATAACCATCTACTGACAGATATTCAATTACACCTTTGAGGTTCTTAAAGTGTTAAATAAACGATCTATAACCGTAAGATACGCGAAACTGTGGCAAAACTTGGGGTTTATGAAGGTATCAAATTTAAGAATGAAAAGACATTACGAGCTTCTATCCACCATTGACGTAGTCATATGCCTAATGATACAGCACATGCACAAAGGATAAACGAATATCATGAGATATGAACCGAGTTAAAACAAGAGAAATTTGACAGTATTATAGACTCAGGTGGATTCGAGCGTTATGTCTACCAAAAACTAAACAAAATTCTAAACAGACCGTGTGCCAAAACCACCCCCAAACCGTTGTGAGACATGAGGTGGGACCAATTCAACCATAAGTGGCCTCTGCTAATTCCGGGTCCCACTCACCCCCTCACATGTCGGTTTTGAGTTTTTTTGGTAGGTCTATCCTGAACTACTGAAAACTAAATCACTGTTATTAAAAAAGGTGGCATTTGATTTTGAGATCAAAAAATCATAGAACGGTCAGGATTGATCCGAAAGGTCCATCCGGCGGTCTATGTCATCCGGATGGAGTTTTTGGTTTGGACGGCTAAGAAATTTCAGTAAATGTTAAGTTGTGGGTTTTGGGTGAAAGAAAATACAGGAGATTGATGCTCGGGGTCGACTAGGGCCGTTCAGATATTCCTCTTCTTAGAGTTGTCAATTTCTAATCCGGCCCGCGGGTTGGACCTAGCTTGGCTTGTTTCAACCCGTCTTGGCTTGGCCCGTTGTCTAAACAAGCCGGGTTAGGTTGTCATATCTAGCCCTAGTAAAAACAAGTCGGGCTAGGGTCAACCCGCGGGTTACCCGTCAATTTCCCGTGAGTTACTAGTTTAGGAATTTTAAGTTTCTAATTTAGTAATTTTAGGATGATTTTAGGGTTTTTTTTACTAGAAATCAAAATTTATATATTCCTTAAATGATTTAATACAATCCAAAATTTCATTTGATTTAGGATTACGGAGTAGTGGATGCTTTCTTAGCGTTTTGTAAAGCATTGACCAACATAAATATACAATTATATATAAATAACAAGCAAAAGTAATCAACAACCACGAAATGGAACAGTGGTTATAGTTTTCAGATATGAACCAAGGTGGGATGAGTTCGAATCCCTCTGGCCACTGAGTTTTTTATACGTTTAAGTGATTTTACGTTTCATCCATCCCATTGAAAAGCCAACCCGCAACCCGTCTAGGGCTAGGGTTGGGATTTTGGGCTTGTACATGAACATTACTAGGTCTAGGGCTGACCCTAACCCATCCATGGCTTGTCAAGCTAGGGTCGGGTTGACCCTAGCTTGCCCCTAGCTTGCCCCGTTGACAGCTCTACCTCTTCTAGATCTAAACTCAGATTATATTTCTCTACCACATGATTGCCACATTATATTTAGTGATGCTGCTTTTAACAACTAGTTTGGAATTATATTGCAGGCTCATTTCGCGAATGCAAACTCAAAGCAAGGAATGTGGGAAATGTTGAAGAAGCGGAAAGTCTGGCAGTGTTTGAAGCAGTGAAGTGGGCGGAAGCTAAAGGTCTGTAGAAAGTCTGTTTTGTCAGTGATGTTAAATCAGTTATTGACTCCATTAATTCCAATAATAACCAATTGTATTGGTATAATAATTCAGTCCTAGATGACAGCAAAACAATTTCTTCAAGTTTTAATTTTTTCAAGTTTGAATTTTTGCGTAGGAATCATATAGTGATGGCTGATCAAGCAGCAAAATTTAGTAGAAGGTCTAGAACCTCTGGTGAATGGATGGGTCATATCCCTGCATTCCTCAATTCCACTATGTAATCTTCTTTTTATCAATATATTTGTATCTTTTCTAGCAAAAAAAAAAAAAAAAAGAATCTAAACGCGGATCGCACTTTAGTCCATTCTCCTAGTATTAGGCTTGAGGCTTGAGAGAGCAGGACTAAAGTATCTAAAGCCCAACATATTTGGGATTAAATGTTAATTTCGTCCATAACGTCATGACGGACGGACATGTGTGCCTGTCTAACTCATTTGCAAAATTGGGCCCCACGGTGGGTGGGCCCATTTTCTTTCTTTCTTTTATCTTTCCTTTTTTTTTTTTTTTTTTTTACCAAATTCCTTGGCACTTTGTTGTTAAACGTTGCCTACTTGGCTGGAGGCCTGGACTATAAGATGTTCAACCATAATCACGTATGCAGAGCATTGGTCTTTATTTGGTGACGATGGTGAATTTCGACGGATACATACAACTAAATTTTGTCATACTTCCTGAAACTTTTTTGCCAAAGATTTAAGATTGTTAAAAGGGAGTTTATAGGAATTAGTTTCAGTATTTAAAGACCCTTCCAGTTCCAGACAAGAATCCGACTGACAAAGTGTCATCATATTTACCAACAGTGAATGCCTAAACTACAATAAATCACCGTGATCCGAACACCGATGAAATCGCAAATTTTACATCAGACCATAAGTACTATTGTCACCACAATCATGAAAAACAAGGGGATCTCACGCTGGGGCTCACTGACAATAATCGAGATCCCTACTAATTAAACGCTTCATTCAATTTCAATTTTCTCCAACGTCTCAAGGACGACAATCGAGAATAGGCCGTAAGAGTATCATAACTACAGCTTCATAGAGTTATAACCAACACTTAACTATAGTTGACAACAGCATTTTTGCATAAATGTTGGATTTCTCTGCTATTGTGGTTTGATTCTTTTGCTCCAAGAATGAAAATAAAAATGCAGGTTTTTTCCTTGTGAGAATTGATTATCGTGTCGTGTTTCGCTGAGAATTGTACTTTATTACCTAATTTTTGACGTATTTAATGAATAAATTTCGATTTCGTTGTAGAAGTAGTGGCTCTTCGAAAATGGAAGGTAAATTTGGAAAAATAAGTATTTCCCGGATCCGAATGAATTCAAATGTACTCTACTCATGTTAAGAATAACATTTCTATTATTCATATTTTCTAACTTTTGGCGCACCATACAGAGCCAATGCATCTTCATAGTATAAGATTTGATATTATAGATACTTGATTTTGGATCGTTGAACTTCATGATAATTACGCAATAAATATACATAAAATGATTTGTGAGAAATACCTTATAACGTTATTCCGTAGCTCGTCGTTGATCAACTAGTGGTAGCAGTAATACCTTGTGGAGGTCATGGTTTCTCCTCTTCACCTCTTATGTTATGAATTGTAAATTCTCGAACCCAATACTGATGGCTATTGTGTTCCTTTTATAGGTAGAAGGAGGACCAAGTTCCTAGGGTTTAGTTATAGTATTAGATCTCGACCGTCCATCAAAGAAGAGATATTAGGAAATAATCCCATAAATGGTAACCGCCATAATTTAGCAATAATCTATAATTAACCAAAATTATTACATGGCCCAATGGAATATTTTTGTGTATAGAAATATTCTTACATTTTCCCACTGGTCCATGAGATAATTTATATAATGGTTAATCGTAGAAAACATAAGCGCGCTTAATTTCTAAATAAAATTTAATGGTTTAAACATAATACCTTAACCAAGCAAATCACTTATGCGAGTCATGGCGGTGGCACATTGTCTTGTTATCAACATGTTCCCTTCCATGCACCACAACACAAACAACTTACTTAATCAGGCCTTAAATTGGGATATCATAATAGTCCAGTGATGCCTTCAAACGAAAGACTATTTCTGTTAACATTCATCCATTCACATAAGTGTATACTAAACATGGATACAGAAGTAATTCAGAATAACATTAATAAGAGCTCAAAAAGTGTCCAAAAGTAAGCACATAAATTAGCTGAGTTCAATAATAAATTACTCCCACAGACCTGAGATTTTAATCTTTTCTTAAGAGGTCATAAAAGATAATTATTCATTAAGTGCATCTCCGAATGCAATTGTGCTTAAGAGATAAATGAACAACTATTGTTTCTGAATTTCCTAATTCACGCATATATACTCAAGGTTCATGTGTTTTGTTCCCTTCGTATACATATCATGCTTTAATTCTGCGAAGCTAAGACGATAAATTTCAGCAATGTAGAGACAAACCTTAAGTCTCTAAGAATCGCAGTCATAAATATTCAAACTCAATTGTGGGACTACTATTAATGGATTCTTCCTTTATAGAATCCATACATCCACAAAAACTGAAGCCTGAAAACCCAATTAAATCTTATTGGGTTTGCTAACTAATTATAAGACATAAGTCAAAATAGTATCTCAAAATTCTTGATAGCTTTCCTGTAATTTGTTCTTCGATTCTTTAGGCATTTAGTTAACATATCAATAACTTGTTATAAGTTTCATATCAGAATTAAGACATAATGAAGATTAAATTTATATCTTCTATCCAACATGAAATAAAATCTTTAAATATGTTATTATCTCAAAATTCCTTGAATATTCGATATATTCCTTATATGAAAGCTTTAGTAATCCATATGATATTACTATCACATGGTAAGCTTCATTGATATCCTTTATTTCAAAAAATATAGAGATATGCATGCATAAAGTCAAGATCACTACTCGTAGGTAGTATGTCTTAACATACAAGACCAAGAGTATGAATTTCTCCCACTGATCTTGAGGTATATGCATAAATCTGTAATAATTTCATCCAAAACTTGAAACATTCATAGTTTTGTTGAATTTCATATACCATTATGGGAGGCTTCTTAAATTTCATACTTTGATTTCTAAAATTTGTAGACTAAAATTTATCATTAATAAAGGCTATTTCACATTTAATTAATGCAACTCTTAGGTCATACTGAGTTACTAATAATACTATGATAATTCTGAATAAGTCTTTCTTTGACACGAGAGAAAAACTTATTTATAATCAATGCATCGTTTCAGAGTAAAATCTTTGGTAATAAGTCTTGCTTTATACCGTTTAAAATTGCTATTACAGACGTATTAGGTCAGAAAGACCCACTTTCATACATTTGTGTCTTTCGAGCAATTAAACAATATCCGAGACTTGACTTCAACCAATGATTTTTGCTCACATAGGATCAATCCACTAATCAAAATTATTACACATAATATTTGTGAAACGAAAACCGAGTCTTTGCCATTCCATATCAAAATGTAATAAATTCTTGTAAGAAAATCACTGAAACAACATGAATAACTTTCTTTCAATCTCTGTTGAGACCCTCTTAATGCTGGTTCATGTTGTTATCAAAAATTTCTTTATTGGCAGTAGTTATATTATGGAGTATTGGATCAATAATTTGTGGTCTTTCATTATCTAACATTCTGATAATGAGAAGATTCACAATATATGTAGAAATCTTAAATAAAGGGATCATTATCATGATTTCTTAAACAAATACATCCACGTACTCCCACTAATTATGCCATCATTAACGAATTTATATTTTCGGCTTCAATAAGTCCCATACTACGGTTAGAACCTTAATGAATACCGCTTGGATTATTTAGGAAAACCAATGAACCAGTAATAGTTTTCAAATCCAATTTTCATTCTTGGGAATGTAATCCCTCAACTCCAACTGAACAACCATAACTTAAAAGTGATTTAAACTAGGTTTCCATCCTTTCTAGTCCAAAGTGTGTCTTTGAAACTGCTTTACTAGAAATCTATTTAAATTACACAGTTGCAGAAAGAACAAACATCCACAAATGTATAGCCATTATGCATGGCTCATCATTCTTCTAAGCATTTTCATAAAAGTTTGATTTAGCCTTTTGTTATACACTATTATGCCAAGGATAAGTTGGCCTTGTGTATTGAGCAACAATTCCAAACTTTTGAAGATATTATGCAAAAGATTTAGGATATTATCCTGTTTTTGTCATACCTTTCACAATATTCACCACCTTTGTAGGACTTTATGATTTTCCCTTTATCTATAATTGCCTCTCAATTTCAATAATGAATGTTCGATAAAACATCCATGGATTGAGATTCATAATGCAATCAATAGATTTACGATGAACGCTGAAAATCATCAAGGTGATAAACAATTTTATCTTCCAAAATCTGGACCATTAAAAGTCTACAGAATAATCATAATATACAATTAATAAGAACAAAAGCTGAAATTTATAATAGAGATAAATGACAATTAAGCTTTACAATAGTTACATACCTTCAATAAGATTCTCCGTGGGTAAAACCTTATCAAGGAACAATGTGAGACATGAAAAATATTTGTGGATATTTTACATTCTCATAATTCAACATTATGTCTGTCAAATACCACAACTAGAATCACCTGTGGGCAACTCACGTCCTAAAATGTATTAACAAACTCCAATAATTCTAAATATGTTCAACCTAATATAATGTGAATTGTAGTCACCTGCGGGTGGCTATTATTTCACATGTATATGAAACATTTAGATAACCTTAATGCTTGTTTAACGTGTGAAGAAAAACTACTTGTGAGCAGACATTGTTCTAATCGTTAAATCAAACTAAGAGGACTCAAAATATACAACACTTACCGAGATAAGAGCATAGCATCACTGTGGTGATAACTAAACTATCCAACAAACATGTACAATTGCAAATATCACACTAACGTTTCTTGTGATATTGCACAGTCCCACTCAATGATATGGACATACTTGATCTGATCATAAATTTAGTCGCTTATAAACAATAATGAGTAACCCTAAAACATCAATCACGAACATTTATTCAAAAGCATGCCATACATAAATTGTGAAAAAATATCAACACTCTATAATCGAAAAATATCCAAACATAATGAATTTTTTCTTAAACCAAAATCGAGCATGAAGCAAGTCTATAAATATAATTCAATAATGCAATTTCTTTGAAGAAAAATTCTTTGATGCATCGCTCATTTAAATATGATACAAACTTAAAGATCATGCTAAATAACAGATATATGATGAATTAATATGAAAGGTGTTAATAGTCAATGAATATCATTTTCAGAAATATGGAGAAATTTATCAAAAATAAAACCTCAATTTCATATAGGATGCAGTAAGTTTTGGACAACATAATAAAAATATTCATGAAAATATTTAAAATTCGTAATAGGTTACTCAACTCGATAATGAGTTAATTTATGTATATTTTCTTTTATGCACTTTTAAGAAATAACGTAAAATCATGTGACAATTATTTAATTACCATAATGTATGATCAGATATTGTACACTTCAATGTTATCTTAAACATGTGAACTCAAATTACCTGTGTGTAATTGTTGTTCTAATACATTTAAGAAAAACAATATTATAAGCACTTGACATGATAACGATTATGACTGGAAAAATTATTTGACATCACTGTGGTGATAGCCAAACAACTCAAATAATGCCATAATAACTACTAAACCTTGCCTTTATGGCTTGGCGTATTCGTGATTACAATAAAATTATTATTATCGCTAAGATAAAACACTCTAGTATCACTGTGGTGATAACTAAAGAATTATGACCTAAGAATCTTAAGCACAATAATTTTATACGTACAATTGAAATTATCATCAACATTGGGAGAAAAGTGAAACATAATGACACAAGACACCCTCAAGATTCAAATCAATTCATATCCATAATGGATGATCAAATAAAGGGAAATAAAGATCATATCTTTCAATATTTTCTTAAACATGTGAACTCAAATCACCTGTGGGTAATTGTTGTTTTAATATATTTAAGAAAATATATATTTATTATAAGCACTTGGCAATATAATATTATAATGATTATAGCTCAAAAAATTATTTGAAATCACTGTGGTGATTGTCAAACAACTCAAATAATAATGTCATCATCATAAAAATTCGGTAATCGCTAAACCTTACCTTTACGGTTTGACGAGCTCGTGCTTACAATAACGTTACGATTATTGCTACGATAAAGAACGCTCTAGTATCACCGTGGTGATAGCTAAAGAATCTCGACATAATGATCTTAAGGACAATAATCTCGTTCAATAAAAAAAATTACATCAGGAGAAAAATCCTACCATAATGCACGTACACATAAACCATATCATAATACACACTCAAATCTAATAATGTGAAAAATGGTTTCATTATAAAATCAATCGATAAAAATTAGCTTAAATTGTGAATGTTATCGATATAGCGGAAGCATATTAGTTGGATCGCATTTCTTTAGATAAAAAAAACATTATATAAGTTCTTAACAATGTTATAGAAATTATAGACCAATTCTATTTATTATTTGGTTCTATAAAATTATGAACTTAAGGTTAGATTAAGTTTGAACCAAGAAAAAGCTTAACTAGGTCAGTTCCAAACCCATTCAATCCAAGTCAGATGATGCCGACAAAAATGATGAATAACTAGACAAAATAAAATTAAACAAACAAAACGAACCATCTAAGCCGAGGGCTAAAATATTTAAGCACACAACCAAAAATTGTTTCATGATCCTATTTTCTTAAACCAGTAATGTATGCCTTTCATTATGGCACTTGCCAGTGGATGCCTTTCATTATGGCAGTAAATACGTGCCTTTCATTATGGCACTAACCAGTATACATGCCGCTCGGCCAGTTAAAAGGGAATGGAGGGACTATTTTAATTTTTAACCACTTTGAGATTCTATATGCCATTAATTAATAGTTCACCCACATGCCAAAAAGAATCCATGTTACATCTTACGACAACTATGATTCAGACACATTTTCAAACGTGAAAACTACAGTTACACCCATTTTTCTGATTTTTTCTACTGTTAAACCCACCGACAAAAATTAATAGGCGCGCACCCACTTTCTGAGA
The DNA here is from genome assembly GCA_023531295.1 of Papaver armeniacum. Taxonomy (NCBI): domain Eukaryota; kingdom Viridiplantae; phylum Streptophyta; class Magnoliopsida; order Ranunculales; family Papaveraceae; genus Papaver; species Papaver armeniacum. Next base: position 100,410 of record JAJJWW010000398.1, read on the forward strand.
TAAAATTTATCCCACACCCAAAATTTCTGAAATTATGTTTCGTTCTTTTCTGTTCTTCTAATCTTTGATTAAATTCACAGACCAGACATGGACGAGGAAGACGACGACCAAAATCATCAATCTCTCATATCCCACCAAAAAGGGTTGGATATCCCTCTTTGTTAATGAATTTCTCAATCAATTTAATCAAAATTTCAGAAATACAGGGAAGAATCAATTGGAAGCAACGAATTAATTGTGAAGCTAAAACAGATGAAGATGGGAAAAGGGGATCTGCTGTAATAATACCTTGTTGATCATACGATAATGGTGTCTTCCGTTAAGAAATTAGTAGTGGGTTTGTTATAAAAATAGAGTTCAATCATCAATTTGTTGTTGGTTCATGAGAGAAGATGGGTTCATGGTGACTGTTAATTGAATCTGAGATGAATTGGGGTTTGAGAAACTAAGAAGAACAAGGTGTTGACTATTGAGATGAACCGAAATCTCAGGATATTAGTGGGTTTGTAATTAGTTCGAGTATGCAATGAATTGAAGAGCAAAAATAGGAGTTGAATTGAAGCTATGTTCAACAAAGAAGACATGGGTTACGCTGAGATACTTGAATTGAATGATACAAAGAAAGAAATGTAGATTTCTGTTGTTCCTGTGATTTTCCGGAGTTGACTGTGTTTGTTGTTTGGTCTGAATCAGTGGGTGTTCGTTAGTTGAATTGTCCGCACTTGAGTGTAAGAAGATGGCAGCAAAACTCGTCTATATGAGGCTGTGTGTTTGAGCGAAATGGGACTGTGGTTCATACCTCGAAGAAGAACTGATGTTGTGGAAGGTGCTTTGGCTGGTACTGTGGTCAGTTTAGGAAGGAAGATGGGTATTGAGCGAGATGGTTTGTTGTGGATTGAAGTCATTATAGGAAGACAGTTGAATGAAGAAGACGACTTGATGGAGATGTTCTAGCTGGTTGCAATTGGTGGAGATGATGGCCGACAGCAACAATGAAATAATTAACAGCTCCATCGAACTGGAATGGTGGTCGGAGAATAACATGTTATGCAATCGATAAAATGGATGCATAACCTGTTATGCATCCGAAAATATGACTGCATAATGCATTATGCATTGAGAAAATTGTTGCATAATCTCTTATGCATCGAGAAAATAAATGCATAACCTGAGGAAGATAGGTGAACTGGTGATGTTCTAGCTGGTTGCAATTGGTGGAGTTGATGGCCGACAACAACAATGAAATAATTAACAGCTCCATCGAACTGGAATGGTGGTCAGAGAATAACATGTTATGCAGTCGATAAAATGGATGCATAACCTGTTATGCATCCGAAAATATGACTGCATAATGCGTTATGCATTGAGAAAATTGTTGCATAATCTCTTATGCATCGAGAAAATAAATGCATAACCTGATATGCATCCATAATATTGCATTATGCATCAATTTTTTTTATGTACGCGCTAAAATCAACCAAAAAATGGTTACATAACTTGTTATAGATGCATAATTTTGTTATCCAAATGCATAATTTGTTATGCAGTGGAGAAAATGGTTGCATAATTCGTTATGCGTCTGCAGAATGTGTTATGCATCTTTTTTGGTGGCTGCATACTGGTTATGTATCAAGTTTTCGAAAATTTTACATAAATTGGTGATCACCTCCGATTTTTTCGTGAAAAACAAAAATTTGATATTCTTGTTTGTACTCGTTGCGTAGCTCTCTTAAAAAGATTTCCAACGATATAAAATTTGTAAAATTCTAAGCGCGGATTTTTAGATATGTTATGTCCAAGTTGCGTTGTCAATTATACCCCTGATGCATAACCCGTCATGCAGATGCATAATCCATCATGCTGACATTTTTGATAATTTCATATAATTATGGGTGTCACAAAAATAATTATGGGTGTCACGGTACCTAAAATTAATTGTGGGCTTGACAATAATAATATTATTTTTTTTTGGGTCTCCCTCTAATTATCCCTTTTCAAACACGTAGACACCCATGTCCATTGTACACAAAATTGTCTAACCTAAAACCACACAGGCCCATTTAAAAAAAAAAAAGTCCACTTCTATCTCTTCCCAACTTATTACAGAAAAAGAAAACCTAAAATTTTATTTTAGCCGTTTCCCTAATTTTGATTGCCGATAATTCATTTTGATTACATATGATACAATAAATATTAATTGTGATGCATAAACTTCATATCATCACAAACAAAACCACACGATTATTGCATACCATTAGCGGACGATCATGAGTTCTAAACACAAGCTCTAGATGCCAACTATAAGATTTGATTTTATAGATATTTGATTTTGGATCGTTGAACTTCATGATAATCACACAATAAATATACATAAAATGATTTGTGAGAAATACCTTATAACGTTATTCCGTAGCTCGTTGTTGATCAACTAGTGGTAGCGATAATATCTTGTGGAAGTCATGGTTTCTCCTCTTCACCTCTTATGTTATGAATTGTAAATTCTCGAACCCAATACTGATGGCTATTATGTTCCTTTTATAGGTAGAAGGAGGACCAAGTTCCTAGGGTTTAGTTATAGCATTAGATCTCGACCGTCCATCAAAGAAGAGATATTAGGAAATAATCCCATAAATGGTAACCGCCATAATTTAGCAATAATCTATAATTAACCAAAATTATTACATGGCCCAATAAAATATTTTTGTGAATAGAAATATTCTTACACATAGTCCTCAAGATCTCTGACCCCGGCATGGTTAAGAAAACCTCGTCTATGCTGGCATGTACTTGTGTTTACCAAGAATTGGAAAACAGATTATCTAAAACGAAATTGAAAAGATGAACCAAGATGGATGATTTTTGTTAACAAAACATCTTGAGTTACATAGTCATTTCATCCAATTTTCAGGAAGTTCATCAAAAGAAAATTATCATCTGAGCTAACTGAACTTCCTGAAATCTTAAACAAACAACACTAAATGAAACTATATGAAACTATAAGTGAATACTAACCAAGAAAAACTGCAAATGATCTATGACACGCTTGCGCTAATGATCCTAGGATAAGTCAAACATTTTCCATCAATTACCTAGTTTTTGGTAAACGAAAGTAATAAAATAAAATTCAGATTTCCTAGTAATTAATTTCTCTGTTAAATTTCCAATTTTCTCCAACATCTCGGGAGAGCGTGTATGTATATTAATAATCGACTGAGTGCTCACTATTATTTATGTGGACCTTAAATGATTATTATGTTTTGGGACAAAATGATTGATCATTGATTTATATATTAGTTGAAATGGTCACGTAAAACTTGCAATGCAACCAAGATGCACAAAAAGAGTGAAGTGAATCATGAACAATTTACAACCGAATTTTCCCCATGACTAAAATCAAAGATTAGGAGGTAAAATCATACACAAGGCATCTTTTTAGATGACTAAACCCTCCATCTAATAACTAGCAAGAATTGTACCGAATACATAACATAATAACAGATTAACTGTAGCAATTCGGTTTCAACAATTTGATATCGGGCCTACAAGAAAGGGAAGAATTCCTTCTTTAACTAAACCGACAAGGATAAAAAATATCAGAGCTACTTTGTACTATCATGTATGCTTTCTTTAAATGGTTTCCATATCAAAGCAAACGTTATTCATGAGGACATAACTAAAGCAACACTACATTCAGATAATAGCTGTGATATACCAAACAAAAAGAAGAAACTCGACAGTGTAAGAATTCCTTACTTTCTCTTTTTCTACCTTTAAGTAGTAATTACCTGTAATTCTACAATGCATGTGAGTGAAAGTATATCGACAATGTACACTTGTTACATCAACTTTCTATGTAGTATCTCTCCTTTCCTTAAATGGCAAGCAAAGAAGATCTAGATTTTCCGTACATGGTTTTTGAAGAACAGGGACTAGTACAAACTTACAAACTAAGCTGTTAAGTAATGTCGGGAAAATAAGGTTTAAAAACAATCTCAAATTGATTTGTTTGGTAGCGATTGATGATGTTAAGACGTCAGTTACCTTATTAATGGAAAACATTAGTCCCACTTGGGGTAGACCTCCTTTTAACTGGGGTTCTATTGTTCTAGCAACAAGACGCAGGCCATCTGGGAAGAATAGCATTTAGCTCGATGGCTGGCAAGTATAATATAAAAATAAAAATAAAAATGCCCATGCACCGGCCGGCGAAACTGAGCGTGCAACGATAATTCTACTATCTTTTGTGCACACGTGCTCCGGTGGATTACTAGCATCACTTTTTCTTTCAATTTAATTTAATTTGGGTATGAGTTTATCATTTGACAAGCAACACATTTGGAAGTAAAGAGCAGGGTTTTTGGTGGTCATCATAAAAACTAAATATAGTGATTGTTAAAGCATATTAGACTTAGAGCATCTCCAACGGAAGGTGGGATTTTTATTTTCACGTGACACGTAGGATCGTAGACTCGCATTTTAAATAAATCCATCTCCAATACTAGGTCCTATAAGGTAGGAGCAATGTAGTTAATTTCGTGTCTCGGGATGTCTCGGCCAGGTCCGAAACACCGAGATACCGGTATTCCGGCGAGATACCGGATGATTTCCTGAGTGCTTAGTTTTGAACAATCTCTTAACTAAATATACTGATGGCATATTTTTAATGGGACACCTATGCACTTACGTGTCTGAAGTCAAAACCAGCTCCCCATCTTCTTCTTTTCTTTACCTCTTCTTTTTTTTCTTCGTTATATTCTTTTCTTCCATCACAGACACCATTTTTTTTTCCATCCATCATCCATTACAGCAACCATTACATGCACACTCTCCTTCACCGTAAAGGGGGTACTATAAGTCCGTAATCGAGTATTTTGGTGGTGAAATCAAATTTCAAAGTTCAGTTCAGCTTAATTGATTTTGAAATTTTATTTTGTGTTTGAAGAAACCCTTATTTTATAGACAGTTTCGTTTTTCGTAAAGGTAATTTGGGGTTTATTTTGCTTCGTAATCGGGAGATTGTGTTATTAATCTCAAATGTTTTTAGTAAAATTTTCGGATTTGGTAGTGAGTAATTATAATCGATCAGGAGAAATTGTATCGATGCGGAATTTGAGGATTGGACATGACCTATGTTAAATTGTTCCTTGTATTATGTCAAATTGATTGTAGCAATTGATTTGAAACTTCTTAAAGTTTGTATATCCCTGTAAATTAAATTCTGGTTTGAGACACCGAGATTCCTGTCTTAATCGGGTCAAATTCGCCGAGACAACTAAGAGTTTGAACGAATTCTGGCGGAATCAAATTTTTTGCTACCCTTAGAGCCGAAAACGGAATTACCGGCGAAATCTCGGCCGAAATGGCCGAAATCGACTACATTGGGTAGGAGACATGTTAAAAAATAAATACAAAGGTCTTTAAGAAGGTCTTATATAGACCTTTTGAATGACCTCCATGTCATCTATTTAACTAAATCTTTTTATTCTGTTTATAAAATTGTTTTCTATAATATTAGATAAAGAGTATTACATTAATTAGTTGGAAACCTAACAAGCTAAGCTCCAACAATGTAGTACTACATTGATTAAACAGGTTGTTGTACTAGCCTACCAGCGAGCCATTAGAAAAGAATGAAAAATTAGTTTACTAATTAAAGTAGTTATAAATTCATGTAAATATTAAAATTAAAACCTTACATTATTGGAGATAGTTTATAAGCCAAGAAATAATATTGGTACAAAATATATTAACTTTCATAAATAAGGTCTAACTAATATTTTCATGTAAGTTTTTTAGCATCCACTATTGGAGATGCTCTTAGTACTAATCATATCTCGTTCAAGTGCGAGGATACTCTTTCGTATGTAATTGTGAAACTGTAAAAGAAATTAATTTTTTAAATAATTAGTTGTTTAAAATTAATTGTTTAAATGTCCTTCTAACTATGTCATTGGTTCCTACCCTTGAAAATTTTACCACTGTTATTAGTTAGTATACACGTAACTGCCACTCAAAGGCTTAATTTTAGATTCTTCGTTATTAGTACATTCATCAGGATTTGGTCAGTGGAATTTCATCTCAATAAATAAAGTATGCATGATGGGATTCATTATTCTTTGTTGCATTGAATAAGGCAAGTATATTAAACCTCTTATTTATAGTGGCACATATCAATCAACATATAGCAGCTCATAGAACTTCAGCTACTTTATTTCAACCCACACTCTCTTACAAAATGATTCATTTGAGTTGGTCGTTAGGCACAATCCATGTCACATAACCCACAATTTTGCATTAAATATTACGCATTACTATTGGTCAGAATTATACAACCTCGTCGACATCGTATCCTCAAAAGCACTGCTCCGAAAGTGTAGCTCCAACCCCGGAAGACAAACTAGTGTCATCTACGTACTGAATCATGCGTACAAAAGAAAAAATCACTCCACAACATAAAGAAGTATATGACCTGATTCAGCAAGATGATTGGAGAGAGATCTTAAATTGGATTCGAACGTCGCCTATGATGATCTATGTAATCTTGAAAGCTCCCAAAGGGATAATGAGAGATCCATTACTGCATTTATTGATTGCATACAATGAGACAAATCTAGCACTAGATGTAATTGCAGAAATGGATCTAGAAGATCTAAGAATGAAGAATTTTAATAATGATACTGCTCTTCACATCGCAGCTGCTAAAGGAAACCTTCCCGTAGCAAAAGCCTTGCTTGACGGCGATGTTGAACTTCACAACATGATCAACTCTGACGGAGAGATCCCTCTCCATAGAGCTGCTCTAAATGGAATGAGAGAAATGTTTTTTGAACTTTACATTCCAGAAAGCAACTTAATGGTCAGAAGATCTGATGGGGCTACCGTTTTACATTGTGCGGTCATGGGCTATCATTTTGGTAAGTAAAGTACTGATCTAGCAAGGTACTGTTTAAACTAGTACTGGTATATATCACCCCACATGATCATACTCATGGTTACTTACAGTTATCTTTCTTTCGTGCTGCAGAACTTGCAGCTGAAATAGTCGTAGAGGCGCCAGACTTGATATTTGCACGAGATCAACTAGGTTTCACTGCACTTCACCACATGGTCTCTATTCCGGATGCCTTTCCAAATGGATGCTACTTGGGTGTGCTTGATTCATTGCTTTACAGATGTATGTATACATTCAATGATGGTCACATTCAAGTTAGTACAAAGATCACAAATACAATTATGTTGCATACGACGCAATAAGGGTCTACATCCAACACAATGAACTAAATGTCGTGTTAGATCCAGCCCTTACCTTATTGTCTGCAGAACAGAATATATAATAGCTTAATTTGCTTAACTGTTGTAGGTATTTTTTTAACTGTTGTAGGTATTATCGCTGAAAAGAAAGAAACTGCTCACCAACCCAAAAAGAAGAAACTATCATACATGGATAGCATGGTATATCGATCCTTTTTCACAATTTAATGTTGTTAAAGCTTCCAAATCAAAAGAAAAATGTTGTAAAAGCTCATAATGAAGCTGATATTATGCATGAGAAAAGTTCTAATATTTCACTGTGTGATTTTAATTTTTAGGCACTATCGGACCCTGATGATATGTCCTTCATGTTTCACGGGGACACTGATGAAGATATATATCATAATACTCCACATGAATCGCAGAATATCCAACAAGAAACCGCTCCCAGAACTTCAGGTGAAAACTCCATATTTCATGAGCACACATTCACTTTATTTTATTATTGGATTACGTATATCGGGTTTGGCCCTGGTTAACATTTAGCTTTTGTTCTTCAGGCCAGTGGAATGAACATTTAGCTAACAAGATAAAAGCGTCATTGAAGTATATCTCCCAATTAGGGAAGCTTTCTCGACAAAAGGGTACAAGAACAATAACTTCGACTAAATCTTGTGATAAATAGATTTTTTCTTATTTGTACCTTTGATGTACTGATGTTTCAAATTTCAAAAGGTACTAAAAAGATAAAAAATGAAGGGGATGGTGCCCGTCCATTTTCAGAAATGGACGAAGAAGATGAAGACGACTTTCATCGGATATCAGTTCCTGCCGACCATGATGATAATGCTACCGATCAAATAAGGAAAAGAAAAAAACAGCATGACGATGTGAGCCTAAAAATATTTACAAGTATACAGCTAAAGACGAGCAAATTCTTGGTTCTTTAGGCATATGTAGAGCCAGTATACAGTATGTGTTGAGAATAGCCTCACATCGTTTGGGTAGTCTAAGAACCTGCGCGCTTAATATGCCTTGGGCAACCTTATACTTGCATGCCAATACCGTGTACGCAGCAACTGAGCTTTTGCTCATCGTAGTTTTCTGGTAAATGCTTACATATATATAGCTTGTATTTTAATTTCAGAGTCATTCAAGAAGACTTTTTGACAGCGACATTGATAGAGATGAGAAGAAGGTCACTCTCTTCCGAAAATTCTCAAAACTTTTAGGTAATTAGTAACTAATTCATCATTCTCTTCTTTCTTCTCATTGATTTTACGAAAATAGATTAACATATTTTGATCAACGTGATGCCTGTTTTCAGAAAATTGGATAAAGCGACGGGTCTACCACTTGATGAAAAAAGGTTAGCAATCGTCACGAACTTGGCCATAGTTAGAAATTCACACCTTCAAGAATTAATCAAACATTTTAAGTAAATGTCGAGGTGAACGACTCAAACATGTTCACTAACGATTATTCAGATAGTCCTGCGTTATAACAGTTGATGTCTAAAATCGATATGCAGCAAAATATTGGGATAAGCTTATTGATCTAAGAAAGCGACATGACAGCGCAGTTGAATTGTTGTGTACCATTGCTAAAAACAAAGAATATTGGTTGTCGTTATCTCGTGGAAGCGCCCCTACTGATCACCATGGAAATTCTTTAGCTCTTGAACAAAGAAAGCATGACCAAATGATTGATAAGTGGATGGAGACTCCACTAACACTGGCTGCTACAATGGGTCTCAGTGAGTTGGTTGAATCGATCGTCCTAAAGCATCCAGCATCAGCGACATATCGTGGCAAGGAAGGAAAGAATCTACTTCATGTAGCTGCTGAGAGTCGTCAAGAAAAGATTCTTGAGATCTTAGAGTTGATAAAAGTACAGGACCCTAGAGTGCCTTATCGACTGGAAATGTCCAAGGATGACAATAGTAACACTATTCTGCACTTAGCTGCATTGGGAAACAATCAACCAAGCTCTCCTTTGCAGATGGAAAAAGAATTCCAATGGTTTGAGGTATACGCATATATATACATTTAAATCTTTTTTGCAATTTCATTACCTTATTTGATATGCTACAAGAGTATGCATCAATCATATTGTTGTGATTTTGTTGGATGCAGCGAGTGAGACGTATTCTGCCGAAGGATTTAGTGAACCACCGTAACAATGAGGGGAGGACAGCTAAAGAAGTATTCACAGAGAGCCACAAGAAGATGGTGGAGGATGCAAAAAACCAACTAAGAGGCACCGCAACTTCTTGTTGCTCAGCGCTGGTGTCTGCTGTGACATTTGCTGCCGGTTTCTCCATTGCAAATGATAAAGACCAAAAGCAGCAAAATCTTGATCGTCGTACTAGGGTCGTCTTAAAGATATTCTCGCATGCATACATGTTTGGGTTATCATGCACGGCCATTGCTCTAGTGCAATTTATGGCTCTTTTAATGGCTTCATATGAGGAAGAGGACTTCAGATACTCCTTACCCAGGCAGTACAGGCTCGCCTTAGCTACACTATTCACAGCAATGGTGGCCATGGTCATAGCCTTCGGTTGCAATACCTACAACAGCCTATCTAATGAACTCAGTCCTAACTGGGAAAACTACCTATTTGTCTCCATTGAAATCCTCATTGTCCCGTTCATTTGTCTGCTAGTGATGCATTGTGGTGGCATCAAATTCCGCGTCAAAAAGATATAGCAATTTGTTTCCAGATTTCCTCCTCTAATTATGCCTCGAAGGTTCATGGAGGTCTTCCCTACTGAGGGTAATAACGAAATGGATATATACTTTGTTTTGTCCAGTTGATGCTTTTGTTTTTGCCGTTTGTGTTGGTCAGTTGGTGTGCTTTCTCTAGCATGTAATACTTCGTCGGCTGAATTCACTTCTTGTAGGTTCGATTTGGCACCAATAATAAGTTTCTGGTTTGTGCAAGGGCCCACAGTATAACTCTCCATGACATTATTCGGCCACTTAAACTCATCCAAACTAATCACGCATTCTTCCTTCTCATGACCGTCGTTGTCCTTGTTGAATGTTTTGACGTAAAGTGTCTTTAGCATTTAAGTTGAATTCACTTGTGTAGCTTCTCCATGATCGTCTTTGCAATTGACTACTCCCATCTTTTCACAAAATTTCTTATTATTTTTTTTTTGATCGGCAAAGGTAAAAATTATATTGAAGAAGCTTACTAGAGATAAGCAGAAGAATACAACCCGAGGGCCTGTCTAGTGAGTTAGCAGAGATACATAGCAAACTAAAACAGGCAAAAGACAACTAACCAAAAAAAGTTTAAATGAATAATTGATCCCAGTTAGCTTGGATATGATCCAGTTGAATACCCTGCATAAAGTCCTTGTCTTGGCACCAAAAAAAGGCTTGAGACTTTACTTGTTTAATGATTTCAACTTCGTTCGTCGCCCCATCATTGAAGACGACTTCATTCCTCGCAGTTCCAAATGGTCCAACAAATAGCTGCGGGAGAAGCTGCCAGAGAGTTTGGCCGACCAAAGAAGTGAACTTTGCTCTCCAGCCCTTAATGAGAAGATCGATACAATTTGGCATTACCAACAATTGTTTCGAGTATGAGAAGAAATGTCTCCAAACAGCAGAAGCCATAGTGCAATGGAACAGGAGGTGAGCTACAGATTCTCCTGCCTTGCGACACATTAAACAACCATTTACAATTAGCTTACCGCGTTTGTAGAGGGAATCCATTGTGGCCAATTTTTTGTGATAAACTTGCCACAAAAAGAAACCCGACTTTGTGCGGCCACGACCTTGACCAAATGCTGAGGTTCTTTACCTCCAAATCTTGCTCTTTAATAATGAAGGAGTATGCAGCCTTTACTGAGAAGCAACCAGACTTGTCGACTGTCCAAGAGATGCAATCTTCTTCGTCCCCTGTAGTTACATTTTCAATCATTGATATAAGAGAGATAGCTTCATTGATTTGGAGTTGTGATAATCTTCTATCTAGACCCAAATTCCAACTGCCCCGTTACTTAAGGTTGCAGCGCATCTTTGGAGTGTCCATTTCTTCGTAGAAGTTATTGAGTAAATATTAGGATAGGCCTCCTTAAAGGGAATATCGCCAACCCAAAGATGTTCCCAAAAAAGAACTTTAGAGCCATCTCCAACCTTCAGTTTGGTACAAAGCTTAAAGAATTTCAGATTAGAGTATATACCTTTCCAGACTCCACAACCTCTAGTGGCATTTGGTTTCCTAGTCTCTCTATCGAAATGAGCGGACCCATATTTGGAAGCGACAGAGGATCTCCAGAGTGCAGTTTTTTCGTTGTTAAACCTCCACCACCATTTAGATAAAAGAGCTCTATTCATACCTTGGATAGATTTAATTCCTAACCCTCCAGCTTTTAGGGGAGAACGACATGTCTTCCAAGCTACATGATGAATACCTTTCTTGGTTTCTGAAGTATCCCACAAGAAATTTCGATGATTCTTTCAATGGCTTTTATAACTTTTGGAGGAGCAATGAATAGAGATAACATGTAAATTGGGATACTACTTAGCACACTTTTTATAAGAGATAATTTGCCTGCCTTTGTTAGGCAAGACCTTTTCCAGGAGGAGAGTCTCCCTTTGCATTTCTCAATCACCGCATCCCATTTATGCTCTCCATTAGAAGAATCACCGAGGGGCAGTCCTAAGTATATGGAAGGCAGGGCTTCTGATTTGCATCCCAACATCGCAGCCATTTGTTCTAAGTTAGACGCATTCGCAACCCCGAATATACTACATTTAGCAAAGTTTATGTGAAGCCCCGATATCATCTCAAAACCAAGAAGGGTGTATCTGAGATAATTCATTTGATTTAGTGAGTCATCTAAGAAGACCAATGTGTCATCTGCAAACTGCAGATGACTGATTATTGAACCATTGGGACTCAATTCAAATCCACCAATACCCCCCGATTGTGACCAACTTGAAACATCACATTCAAAGCTTCGGAAACTATTAAGAACAGAAAAGGGGATAAAGGGTCACCTTGAGTTAGACCTTTGCCCGAGATGAATTTTGAGTGAGCTGAACCGTTGATGAGAACTGAAATTGGTGTATTGTTGACGCAACCTTGAATCCACTTTCTCCATGTAGCCCTAAATCCCATTTTCGTCAGTACTTCGTCGAGGAATTCCCATGAAACATGATCAAATGCTTTTGCGAAATCAATTTTGCACACCACACCAGGCTTACCACTCTTAATTCGAGAATCTAAGCACTCATTTGCTATCAACGCACTATCAAGAATCTGGCGACCTTTAAGAAAAGCTGATTGTTGGCTTGAGATAACTGTAGGTAGCACCACTTTTAATCTTACTGCCAAGACCTTTGAAATCATTTTAAAGACACTACCAATTAGACCAATAGGTCTAAAGTCAGAAACTTCCTCAATAGAAGCTTTCTTTGGGATTAAAGACAAGAAAGTGTTCTTTAGTCGCCAATTGATAGTTCCCCACTTAGTAAAATCTCGCACAACCCGCATTATGTCATGTTTCATGAAAAACCAACATTTCACAATAATCATCACTTGGAAACCGTCGGGTCCTGGTGCCTTGTCTTGTCCAAGGCATTTCAACGCCATTAAGCACTCCTGCTCAGTGATGGGAACTTCTAAACCTCTTGCAGCAGATTCCGAGATTGATTTGAAGTCCATGTCAGTGATGGAGGGCCTAGGAGAAGTTTTCTTCTTAAATAAATCCGAAAAGAACCCAGTGATGGAGTCCTTGATGAGCGATTTATCTTCTGTGAGGACGCCGTTAACCTTTAAAGAGCGAATAGTGTTCCGTCTTCTTCTAACTTTAGTAATTCTATGATAGAACTTAGTGTTGCGGTCGCCCTGAATATCCCAATCAATTCTAGATTTTTGGCGCATCATGATATCTTTCTTGTCGGAAAGGCATTCAAAGTTTTGTTTTAAGCAATTTCTTCTAGTAACTTGCGTAGAAGAGAGTAAATTTTGACTGGCCAGGCCATCCAACGTTGCTATTTCATCTATGGTGTCTGCAAGTTGCTTGTCTACATTGCCGAAAACAGTAAAGTTCCAATTCTTGATGTCACATTTCAAAGCCTGAAGCTTTTTGGCTAGGATAAAGCCAGCTGACCCTTGAAAGTGATACGACTCCCACCAGCCCCTCATTAAATCAATCAAGTTTGTTTTGTGGAGCCACATTAGTTCAAAACGCCACGGTGGAGGACCCCAATCTTGAATCTCACAACTCAATTTTATAGGAGAATGATCGGACATGGGTCTGCCAAGAACTTGAGCTGAGATGTTAGGTAGTGCTGATCAAAATCTGAGGAAACAAGAAATCTATCCAGGGTACTTTGATCCTTCCAAGTGTGATTAGGACCCCTCATTTGAAGATCCACCAATTCCTCCGAATCTACAAATTTAATGAAAGATTTCATACCCCTTGTTATAGAAGTGCAACCTTGCCTCTCCGACATCCGTAAGACTTCATTGAAGTCTCCACCTATGCACCAAGGAATCTGCCAAGAAGCATGAACTAGAGAGAGCTCAGCCCACAAGATTTTGCGAAGTTTAACGTCGCAAGGTGCATAAACGCCTGAAATAGCCCAAGCAAAACCATCTAGGCACATTTTACATTTTAAAGAAATCGAATAAACTCCACGAATAATGTCTTGAACTTCAATAGAATTTATATTCCACAAAATCAGAATCCCACCTGAGAAGCCTATGGAATTAATAGCTACCCAGCCACAATTACTTCCTCCCCAAATTTGATTGGCAATTCGATCATTACAATCTTCAAGTCTAGTTTCTTGAAGAATTATGAGGTCTGGTTTCCAAATTTTGATACATTGGCTAACCCTAGACCTACGCTTCCTTTTACGGATGCTATTGACATTCCAAGAGATGCAATTAAACATGGGAAAAAAATCCCAGAAAAACCCAAACATAAAACAAACCTTAATTGTTTGCCTTGTTCCCTGGTTCCTTAATTTGATCTTTGAAGGTATCTAAGTGACCTTGAATACCCTCCATTACCATTGCCATATATTCCTCTCTGCTGTCAGGGAATCCCATACCTGTAGGGCTTAAAATGCCTTTAGTCATGTCAAATAAGGTTCCGAATTTGTATTCAAGATACGCCAAAGCTTTGGCCTGTTTGACAGGGTCTTCTTGATGCCGCAAGAAGCACGAATCACTGGGGGTAATGATACTGGCAGAAGGAGCAGCTGATTTCTTCAATAGTGACAAGGAGCTTGAAGCATCATCCAAGAGATCCGAGTCCAGGGGCGGAACTGATGAGATAGGAGCAGACATGGTCACCGATGGGAGAGAGATAGCTAAAGGGGTATCAGGGGATGGAGGAATTTCACCGTCTTCAAGGGGTAGGGTGATGTTAGGGTCTGACATTGAAGGTGGGGTGGAGGTTGCGGGAAAAACAAGGTGGGAATTTGGAGAATACGGAGGGGATAAGGATATAGAGGTAGATGGGCTTGAAAGTGGGATGGATTTTTTTTGAGTGGATATTGAGTTTTTTGGTAGGTAGCCCAAATGGGCTTTGTTGATACGAAAAGGTTTTGAAATTGCTAGTTGTGTAGGTGGTATAGGCAAAGAGCTGTTCTGAGTCTTCTGACTCTGCTGAGCAACATTAAAGCTGGGTAGTTGAGCAGGGGGACGAGCATTAATGGCACCGATGGGATTGGTGAAAGGGGATGTGACAAGTGAGTTTTCTCTCTCCCAAGCTGACCTGATTGACCGGTTTCCATCTACACCAGCAGAGAAGTCGGAGCAAGATTCCGGTTCGAAAAGTAAACAACGGTGGATACCAGTTGAATGTTCAACTTGTTTATCAGCTAAGGAAATTTGAGCCGGAACCCAACAATCCTGAAGAGATATTCCCATGGTCCAAGGAGTTTCTCCTATGGGGCCCTTAACCTTGAGTCTTATTTCAGATAAAACTTCACCTGATCTTGTTTCATGGCTGATTGCCATTAGACCTCCACAAGCTTTACCGATGGTAACGAATAAATCTGAGCTCCATAGATCTGCTGAGATACCCAAGATTGTGATCCAAGCATTCCTTTTCTGTGACTGGTTTTGACAAGAAGGGGATGACCATGCCGAGAAGGATAAGGAAACTTCTTCAATCACCATTTCGACAATAGCGCAGAATCTCAATTTTTCTTCCTGAGAGTGAACAAAGAAAATGCCCTCATTATGAGTGAGAGGCCAAATTTTGAAGGAGTAGTTAATAGCCAAATGTTGTTGAAGCCAGCCTCCTACTTCCGACCAATCAACATTTAATGCCCCTACCTCAACCTTAATGGCAAGATCCCAATTGCCGAAAGAATTGATTTTGCTAAAAGACGGAGACTCATTTAAGGAAAATGATTGGCAAGGAGCTTTGTTCCAATAGTTGGGGATAGGACCACTAGTCTTAAAAGCAGCTTCCGTTTGAGGTTTTTTCGTCGTCATTTCCTTCTTAAAGTTGCAGCAAGAATCCAAAGCGGAACTGAGATCATGCCATCCTTGTTTAAGCTTACCCATAGGAAAGAAAGTGTGGTGTAGCTTACCGGTATGATCCGGTATAGATAACATAAGATATTCTCCTCCTGTATTTTTCTCACGAGTAAGAGTAAACCATTCTGACCGTTCCGAGAAAGACCACGTTTGTCTTTCAAAAGTAGAACACAAGGCTTCCTCTACTTTCAATCCCAACCAGCAACCCCCATTCTTGCTGAAAGAGTTTATCCATCTCTTTCCTTTACCTGATTCCCTGATGGTGATAAGTTTGACCCTAGTATTTGAGTTCTCCCAAAGCTCAAAGAGTTTAGCTCCAATGGAGAAGGCTAGAGGAGAGGTATCCCCCTTAATGATCGTACCACGACCACCTCCAAGGATTTTCCGGTGACGTTTACCGGTAACAGTAGACCAAGGTTTTTCCATTTCAGTTGCAGACATTCTCTCTGCGTCTAATTAGTATTTCTTATTATATTTGCTACGAGAACTACGTAGCTAGATGCCACTTATGCATTTTGTTTTCTTTGCCCACGTTACCGCATGCTATAAGCAAGAGCTCAAGGACAAAATTTATCACTCTTTTATTTTCCGGAAAATGGGTCATTTGTCCAAATAATTTTAAATCATGATTCAGATGGACGAGTAAAAATTAGTATGGGTGAAATGGACACCAAAAAATTAGAAAGATGAAACTGGATTCATCCTGACTTAAACTTAAAAAATAGCAAGGATGAAATTGGATGCATCATGATGTAAATTAAAAATAATAAAAAATATTTGAAAATTGGTTGGATGAAATTGTTTACATACCGGCTATTTTTACATTTTTGTCCATTTAAACAGTATCAAAATCTAAATGTCTTTTTTCACCTAGGAATTATTGATTTTGGTCTTTTTAACCAATTTTGTGTTTCTTTTATGCGAGATTTAACTTAGCTCTTTTATAACCAAACGTTGATACTACGTGTTTAAAGAATTTCCAAAAACTAAGCTCAACAGGAGAGGTTTCTAGACTATCCAGAGACAAGAGTGGATCGTTTTTTTTTTTTTTTTTTTGACAGTAACTTCCAAAGTTCCAAACACTTTCAATAGGTAACGTCAAATATAAATCTTTTTCATGGGACGTCAAATATAATACTTCTTTCGTAGTAGCTGCATCTATAGATTTTATACGCCTACTAATATACAATATGCTCCATTCTAAATGAACCCCGTAGAGGGTAATTGATCATTCAATGGAAAAAAAGAAGAAGAGAGGGCGTAAGAACTAACCTCCATAAAAGAAAGAAAACCAAAAGGAAAAACAAAAAATAAGTGGGAAGAACATCTCTGTCCTCCCTTATTATTTGTAGATAATAGAAGGTGGAGAGTACCGCTAATCAGGCTATGCAGCGGCAACACCCCTTACTTATACAAACACATAGTCGGATAGTCCACACATAATACAAAAACATACACGATTGACGATACAGTACATGTTCACGAGTCGATGAACTTGTTATTACACACTTAGTATATGAGCAGATGACAAGATACGAGGCTTATTTCTTAGAGATATTTAGGTGATCAAGTGACTAGATGATCATGATCATTGATCAACATGGTTGGTTAAAGTAGCAGAAACACTTTTTCTTGCCACCACGACCGTGGCAAGCACCGTGAGCAGCTTTTTCCCAAGTCTGACACTGTCTATCACACCCTGTAGTGTTTGAACATTCTCCTGACCAAGTTTGGCTAGCTCTCTCACAGAGAAAAGGTGCATCACACGTATCGAAGTAACAAAAGCACATATCCTTGCCATCTCTGGAATGACAAGCTCCATTCCTAGCTCTCTCCCACGTTATGCACTGGTTGTTGCATCCTCCAGTGTTTTTGCATGCCCATGACCATGTCTGGCTTGCCCTTTCACAAAGTGCTGCTTCCACTGAAATATATGTATAGTTCCAAACAATTAATGTTATGTTTAATTAAAGTTATTATTATCTTAGTTGTATATAAAATCTCGAGAAAACTAAGCAATGACAACATTAAACATGATAGCAAATTATTTAATTACCAGGGGTTGTGGTAGTGTTGATGATGATAACAACAAAGATGAACAGAGCGAAGAAGATATTAGATTTCAATAAAAACATGTTAACCATTTTTGTATGCCGATCAACCTGACACAATAAATCTCTTGTAGTTTGCTTTACTAGGAGGCTTCTAGAGTTCTAGTTTTCTTTTATTGCGTGTGACACCAAGGTATCCTAACTCAGTAATTTATAGAGCACCGAGTTTCAGTCAAAAGACAATCCTACCAGTCGACTTTTCTGGACTGTATTTTTTCCCATGGTAACCTAACCTTATCTTTTTGTTTTTCTAAAGGCATGATGACTATTGACCATGCACCAGATTTTCCGGGAAGGCTGAGCCACATAAGGTCCAGTGAGACAATATAGTACCCCTTAGTTTGTTTAAATGACACTTCTAACCTTAGATAAATTAGAAGTTTTTTGAATTGACTCTCTTTTATTTTGATGATTATTGAGATCAATGCTAGTGTGTTGAAGTCTGGAAGTGGTCATCAGGTCGTAATTATCAGTAACTACTCTTGCAAGAGACCCTAAATTTACTGCTCGGAATTTATACTAAAATTTTTGTCCGTGCCGAACTTCAAAAATTCGATCCAGATTTTAGTGCCACTCACTTATGAGCCTATATCAAAAAAATTGGCTAAAAAATAAAGAAAAACAAATACACTCTCTCAAATGGCAGCTAATTATCTTGCTAAGACATTCTCTGAATATGCTAGAGAAACCTCGAGATGCATTTGGACTCCCAAGTCTTTTAAGTAGTCTTGTCACTTTTGAGCAGAGAAGTAATAATTAACTTGTTCAATTACTAGAAGTTAAAAGGACAACAGTAATACAAAAACTACAAACACTTGCAAATATGTTTGATTCTCTGAACTTGTTCAATTATTAATTTCCGCAGCCATAAGGAGACAAAGAAAAATTCGAGGATCTTCGAACGTTTCAAAAACGAAAAAACAAAAGAAGGAGAAAAATGAGCAACAGCTGGCGGAAGATTTGGACTTAGTATGCTTATAAGTCATTTATCTGACCAAAGTACACCATTATTTCTTCCATGTCGATTAGTGAGAAGTGAGAAGTGGAAATTTTATAAATATCCCTCCTTTTCATGGATTTCACAAATACCCTTATCCACAATAATTATACCCCTCATCTTCTAAAATGTTATCCATTTAATTTTGAATGATATAAATATCCTTTCAATATTAATAAAAATTTAGATGAAAGTCATTTCATTTCTTATCTCACATGTTGGAGGTGGTGATGGTGGTGATGCATGGCGATGAAGGTGGTGGTGCCACCAGATTTGGGATCAACTTTTGTTGTTGATACCAGATTTTTGTGTCAACTTGGGTTGTTGACACGTAATCTTGACCTAACTAATTTCCGAGTTTTCAATTTTTGTAAAAACTTGGGCTGTTGACGCCATATATGATATCAACTTCATTTGTTGACACCAAAATTTGGTGTCAACTTTGGTTGTTGATACAAAAAACTGGATCAACTTCGGTTGTTGATACTAAAATCTGGACCTAACTTATTTCTAAATTTTCAATTTTTTTTATTAACTTGGCGGCAACGATGGTGGATTTGGAGGAGATGGTGGTCGCAATTGCGGTGGCGGTGGTGACGATGAGTTGTGGTGGAGTTGTGATGGTGGAATGTTGGTGATGGTTGTGGAGTGGTGGTGGTGGTGGTTGTGGAGTGGTGGTGGTGGTGACTTGCCGTCGGTGGAGTTGGAGGCGGTGGTGGAGTGATTGAGAAAGAAAATTATTGCTTTTTGAAAAACAAAAAAAATATTATGTGTAATAAATTACTAAAGTAGTTTATTTTTAAGAGGATAAGCTTTATATATAAGAGGAGGGGTATATTTATAATGTGATAGGGGTATTTTTGAAGGGTTCCAAAACTAAGGGTATTTAATTAATATACCCAAGTGAGAACACATACGCGATGTGCATACTTGTATTGTACTTTTTTAACAACAGTATTATACTTTTTTAACAACACTAATGAAAAAACTGTAGTGTACTGAGGTACAACTACACGGGTTAGATCAAGATAACTAGCAGCAAGCTGCTTTCTCTCTGCAAGCAGAGCCTAAACCTTCAAGGTTGAAAGCAAATAATTTTCATTGATGAAATTGAGAGTCTTACAATGATAGGTTATTGTTTATGGGTGAAAATCGTTTCTGCCGATTTCAGTAAATTCGGTGGGTGAGTGAGAAACTGGTTTAAACCCTAAACAAATGTGCTGCACGTGAGCACTTTATAGATTCGAGAGATCAATCCTGTACAAGTCCGGCCTAAACCAAGAAATGGCCGTTCCAGACTTGCTTCGGCCACAAAGCGAAGGAGAAGGGTTGATTTGGGGAGGGAAGCAAAGAAAGGTGTTGAGACCAGAATAGTTCTGGGAGAGTAGTGTCTCGACTTGTATCAGAAAGTGAAAGCTTAGGAAGCTTGCAAGAGATGAAAGCTTTTTTGGAGAGCTTGCAAAGTTGCCTTTTCTGAGAGTGTAGTATTTTTCTCCTGACCGAGACTTGTCGTCTGGTGGAAATAGGTAAGACCTATTTATACAAGTCGAGATTGAAACGTACCCGGTCTCATGAAGGAAGAGAGTAAAGGGTGAAATAATGGGAGGAGGTGGTAACCGCATGGTGTTAATGGGTGAAAACGTTTTCACCATTATTTCCTCATTTATTTGACCGCTTTATTCCTTTTCACGCTTTCTTAATGTGAGCGTCGTGTACGCCGCAAGTCGTGACCGCCAAACCAAAACCCCGGGAAAGCATCCCCGCTTTGTGTTGATATCTCGTTGGTTGCACCTTAAGTGCAAGTGGCGCCGCTAGTGGCGCGTGTGGCATGTGCCATTGGCATGTGCGGAATGCCTTGGTGGTAGGTTGTATGTTGAGTGTAATCGGCAATGCCGAGCCGCTAGTGGCGTGTGTGGCATGTGCGAGAATGCCTTGGTGGTAGGTTGCACGGTTTGCAAGTTAGGCTACAAGCGTGTGTGTTTGGCATGTGCCAATGGCATGTGCGAATGCCTTGGTGGTAGGTTGCACGGTTTGCAAGTTAGGATACCAGCGTGTGTGTTTGGCATGTGCCAATGGCATGCGTGGCCATTAGGGTAGTGGCCTTGGTAGGAAAATCTACCAAATGAGCATGTTGGCATGTGCCAATGGCATGCGTGGCCATTAGGCCGTGGCCTTGGTAGGAAAAGCTACCGGCGAGCATGTTGGCATGTGCCAATGGCATGCGTGGGTCGACTTGGCTTAGGTTGCATGGTTTGCAAGCCTAGGGCGCTATATTTGGCATGTGCCAATGGCATAGCATCTTGGAAATATGGCTTGTGGTACCGTTGGCATGTGCCAATGGCACGTACGGCCATGTTGACCTAGTTGCACGTTTTGCAAGCCTAGGGCGCTATATTTGGCATGTGCCAATGGCATAGTGTCTTGGAAATATGGCTTGTGGTACGCGTTGGCATGTGCCAATGGCACGTACGGCCATGTTGACCTAGTTGCACGTTTTGCAAGCCTAGGGCGCTATCTTTGGCATGTGCCAATGGCATAGCGGCTTGGTTTGGCATGGTTGCCGTGGTGCGCAGTGTGCGGCTTGGTTTGGCATGGTTGCCGTGGTGCGCAGTGTGCGGCTTGGTTTGGCATGGTTGTCGTGGTGCACAGTGTTCGGCTTGGTTTGGCATTGTTGCCGTGGTGCGCAGTGTGCGGCTTGGTTTGGCATGGTTTCCGTGGTGCGCAGTGTGCGGCTTGGTTTGGCATGGGTGCCGTGGCGCTTGCATGTGCTTCTTGGTTTGGCATTGTTGCCATGGTGCGCAGTGTGCGGCTTGGTTTGGCATGGTTGCCGTGGTGCGTGATGTGCGACTTAGTTTGGCATTGTTGCCATGGTGCTTGATGTGCGGCTTGGTTTGGCATTGTTGCCATGGTGCGATGTGCGGCTTGGTTTGGCATGGTTGCCGTGGTGTGAGTGTGCGGCTTGGTTTGGCATTGTTGCCGTGGTGCAGCAGTGTGCGTCTTGGTTTGGCATTGTTGCCATGGTGCATGATGTGCGGCTTGGTTTGGCATGGTTGCCGGTGGGTGATGTGCGGCTTGGTTTGGCATGGTTGCCGTGGTGCGCAGGTGTGCGGCTTGGTTTGGCATGGTTGCCGTGGTGCGCAGTGTGCGGCTTGGTTTGGCATGGTTGCCGTGGTGCGCAGGTGTGCGGCTTGGTTTGGCATGGTTGCCGTGGTGCAAAGATGTGCGGCTTGGTTAGGCATGGTTGCCGTGGTGTGCAGATGTGCGGCTTGGTTTGGCATGGTTGCCGTGGTGCGCAGATGTGCGCTTGGTTTGTCATGGTTGCCATGGTGCGCGTGTGCGGCTTGGTTTTGGCGTTGTTGCGGTGGCGCGCGCAGATGTGCGGCTTGGTTTGGCATTGTTGCCATGGCGCGCAGATGTGCGGCTTGGTTTGGCATGGTTGCCGTGGTGCGCAGTGTGCGGCTTGGTTTGGCATGGTTGCCGTGGTGCGCAGTGTGCGGCTTGGTTTGGCATGGTTGCCGTGGTGCGCAGTGTGCGGCTTGGTTTGTCATGGTTGCCATGGTGCGCAGTGTGCGGCTTGGTTTTGGCGTTGTTGCAGTGGCGCGCAGTGTGCGGCTTGGTTTGGCATTGTTGCCATGGCGCGCAGTGTGCGGCTTGGTTTGGCATGGTTGCCGTGGTGCGCAGTGTGCGGCTTGGTTTGGCATGGTTGCCGTGGTGCGAGTGTGCGGCTTGGTTTGGCATGGTTGCCGTGGTGCGCAGTGTGCGGCTTGGTTTGGCATGGTTGCCGTGGTGCGCAGTGTGCGTCTTGGTTTGGCATTGTTGCCATGGTGCGCAGTGTGCGGCTTGGTTTGGCATGGTTCGTGGTGCGCAGATGTGCGACTTAGTTTGGCATTGTTGCCATGGTGCGCGATGTGCGGCTTGGTTTGGCATTGTTGCCATGGTGCGATGTCGCGGCTTGGTTTGGCATGGTTGCCGTGGTGTGAGTGTGCGACTTAGTTTGGCATTGTTGCCATGGTGCGTGATGTGCGTCTTGGTTTTGGCATTGTTGCCATGGTGCGCTTGATGTGCGCGCTTGGTTTGGCATGGTTTAGTGGTGCGCGATGTGCGACTTAGTTTGGCATTGTTGCCATGGTGCGCTGATGTGCGACTTGGTTTGGCATTGTTGCCATGGTGCGCGATGTGCGGCTTGGTTTGGCATGGTTGCCGTGGTGCGCAGTGTGCGGCTTAGTTTGGCATTGTTGCCATGGCGCGCATGATGTGCGGCTTGGTTTGGCATGGTTGCTCGTGGTGCGCATGATGTGCGGCTTGGTTTGGCATGGTTGCCGTGGCGTGTGATGTCGCGGCTTGGTTTGGCATGGTTGCCGTGGTGCGCATGTGCGGCTTGGTTTGGCATTGTTGCTTGAAGTAGTGCGCGATGTGTGCGGCTTGGTTTGGCATGGTTGCCGTGGCCGCGATGTGCGGCTTGGTTTGGCATGGTTGCCGGGCGCGCAGCTGATGTGCGTCTTGGTTTGGCATTGTTGCCGTGGTGGGCGCATGTGCGGCTTGGTTTGGCATGGTTGCCGTGGTGCGCGCATTGATGTGCGACTTAGTTTGGCATTGTTGCCATGGTGCGCAGTGTGCGTCTTGGTTTGGCATGGTTGCCGGTGGCGCAGATGTGCGGCTTGGTTTGGCATGGTTGCCGTGGCGCGCAGCAGCGGCTTGGTTTGGCATTGTTGCCATGGTGCGCAGCATGTGCGGCTTGGTTTGGCATGGTTGCTCGTGGTGCGCAGATGTGCGGCTTGGTTTGGCATGGTTGACGTGGTGCAGCGATTGTGCGGCTTGGTTTGTCATGGTTGCCATGGTGCGCAGCAGCGCGGCTTGGTTTTGGCGTTGTTGCGGTGGCGCGATTAATGCGGCTTGGTTTGGCATTGTTGCCATGGCGCCTTGATGTCAGCGGCTTGGTTTGGCATTGTTGCCGTGGTGCGCAGATGTGCGGCTTGGTTTGGCATGGTTGCTGTGGTGCGCAGATGTGCGGCTTGGTTTGGCACGGTTGCCATGGTGCGCAGGTGTGCGGCTTGGTTTGGCATGGTTGCCGTGGTGCGCAGATGTGCGGCTTGGTTTGGCATTGTTGCCGTGGTGCATGATGTGCGGCTTGGTTTGGCATGGTTGCCGTGGTGGTGCAGTGCAGCGTCTTGGTTTGGCATTGTTGTCGTAGTGCGCGGTGTGCGGCTTGGTTTGGCATGGTTACCGTGGTGCGAAGTGTGCGACTTAGTTTGGCATTGTTGCCATGGTGCTAGTGTGCGGCTTAGTTTTGGAATTAGGGTTACGTGTCGAAAACCCTAATCTGGGTATTTTGAAAAAATACCCCTATTAATTATTTACACTGAGTTAAATGCTCTTATTTATGTGTTGCGGGTAACACTAGGTCATGGGGTTTTACGATTTTACCCCTTGTTTAAAAACCACCATCAACATTAAGTCCCCCCGCTAGCTCGGAACAGGGGCTTTGTTGCGAGGTAAGCATAAGATGGTGACAGGAGACTATCAACAAAGAAACCGTAAAGAGAATTGAGGGGCTTGCACGACCTTTTATAAATAGGATTTGGAATCCTTGCCTCTGGGAGTTTTGCACAAATCGGGAGGCCGGCACAATTGGTGGGGCCAAAGGTGCGGCTTGGGCGACGTTGGGAAGTTGGCGTGAGTTGGGAACCGAGTGTGCTAATGGGTGAGACCGGCGCAATGTGGAAGCTGTGTGTGCTTGCAGCGTGACTTGGGAAATAGCGTGTCTGGCTGGTGGGGCGGCGCAATGTGGAAACTGTGCGTGCTTGCGGGCGTGACTTGGGAAATTGCGTGGCCGGTGGGGGGGCCGGCGCAAAGTGTGGAAGTTTGTGCGTGCTTGCGGGCGTGACCGATGTAAACAAGGAGGGAGTTTCTTCCGATAGCAAAGTTTCCTTATCTTGCTTTCCTTCACGTGCGGCTTCAATTAGGGCATTATTCATGCTAAAATCTGGAAGCGTTATGTCTCTCATTGCTTCCTTTCCCTTTAAAGATTTCGTATTCATATCCAAAAATAATTGCATCGTCTCCTCGTTTGAGAAAAGGGTTCTTCTTGTGGGATTTCTCTCTTTGTCATGTCGCGCAGATTCGAATCATCTTCTAACCAACAGTTCTCCTGATGAAGGTGCGAGGTCCGACTCGTATGAGCATCCCAACAAAGGTTATTCGGAGTTAAGAAAATCATACCCAGATGTTTTCTTCTTCTTTGTCGACCGACATACACTTTGACGCTTGTTCTATAAATGGAAAATTTCCCTTTTGTGCAGAGATATCCCGTTGGAGCATGCGTTACTTTTATCGACGAGGATGACCTAGTCGTTCCCCTTCCTTCAAGCCCGACCTCGTTGACTGCCGCAGACTTGGAAGATGCCGATTTAGGGCTCTCTTGTCATGAATACCCTTCCGCAGTTTGTCGTTTGGGACTCGTGATGAGGTGTCTCTCCTCCAATTATCGGAATGTTGGTGGTTTCTGGTGCGGAAAGAATTCGTGGCCCTTTATACGAGGTTATGGAAAACATACGGCCATATTGCTACCGGGAGCGTGGTGAAGAAACTGTTCGTCCGCTTTGGTTTCCGTAGTGAACTGTGTCTTTTGCCAATGATTGCCGAGATGGAGAATGTGTCCATTCATGCCGCCGCGGAGTCACCATTCAAAAGTGGGAGAATATGGTGTCCACTGCGAATCCTTGGAGTTTAACGTTAATCGGTTGCGGCATCGCCTCAATATTATGAAGGTCGACAGTGGCTGGTATTCTTGCTGGTGTGATTCCCGCCACAAAATCCATCTTTGGAAGAGTAGGAAATTTTGGCCCGGAGTCTCGGAGGATTGAAGAGTTAACTCAAGATTTGAAGAGTAGGACTGAAAGATATCATGGTCGATTGAAGATGATATTTTGTAGGGATTATAATTTGCTAGATGGGCTTTTCTCGATTTGTATTATGAGATTTAAAGGCTCCTCTTTTTTTTTTTTTTTTTTTCAAGAAATAAAGAGATTCTCGTTAATGTTGGATTGTATTGAAATTCAATAACTGTAAGAAAGTAAAAGCAGAGATAGTGCCTGGTCGTTCACACTTTTGATGTAGCATGTTGCAGTGGGAAATGATTAGGCGTAGTACGCCTTAAGCCACTTTCCGTTGATGACCGCTCTAGCTTTCCCCATCTTCTTTGATAATCTTGTAGTAACCTTCGTTATATGCTTTAGTGATTATGTACGGCCCTTCCCATTTGGGAGAAAACTTGGTGCCGATGCATCTTGTTGGATGTGTTTGGCGGTTTTCAGCACCGAGATCTCCTTCCTTGAAAACCCCGGGTTTTACATGGCCGTTGTACGCCCCGGAAATCCTATTTCGTATGCTTGTGCATGTTCCTCTCGCCGGGATCTTCTCGGGAGTCCAGTGTCTAGTTCCGCACCCGGCATTGAGTGATTCGGCTTCATTCCACCGGGGTCCGCTTGCTGCGGCAATTCTGGCCGACGGGATCTTGATTTCTCATGGGAGGATCGCGTCTCCACGTAGACGAGGGAATAAGGAAATATGCCGGTGGAGCTTCTAGAGATGTTCCGTACGCCCCGCAGTGCCATTGGCAATTGCTCGTGCGGATTCTGGGATTGTCGTGTAACGTCCTAGTGAGGATTCGGATCGAGTCTTGTTGGTACTTTCGGCTTGCCCATTTCCTTGGGGATAATAGACGGTAGAGAAGACTTGTTTGATTCCGTACCTCTCAAGCAGTTCCTGTACTTTCTTGTTAGCAAAAGGCGTGCCATTGTCAGTGATGATGTGTTTAGGTACGCCAAAACGGCAGATGATGTGTTCCTTGATGAATGCCGCGATTGTGGCTCCAGTGGTCCCTTTCAGCGGACAGCTTCAACCCACTTGGTAAAGTACTCTGGTCGCGATTATTATGTACTCATGTCTGTTTTGAGGACGGTGGGTTGATCTTCCCAATGATGTCGAGTCCCCGCCTATAAAAGGGCCACGAGCTACTTATCGCGTGCAAGGGTGTTGGAGGCACGTGGATGAGGTTTCCGTGAACCCGGCATTCTCGGCATTTCCGAACGAAGGTAGCCGCGTCGTCTTCCATGGTCGGCCGCAGTACCTCTCGTGTATCTGCAGGAATAGTTTCGTTTCCCTTGGTGTTCGCCTTCGTGCATTTCTCTTAACATAACCGGGATTTGCATCGCTCAAACACCTTAGTAGACTTCCCCCGAAACTCTTGCGATATAAAACCCCATCATGGAACACGAATCTTTTGGACTTCTGCCTTAGCTTGGACGCATCCTCTTTGTTAGTAGGAAGAATGCCATCGCGAAGGAAAACAATGTACGGCTCTTGCCAGTCCCCAGTGTGACTGATGTTGAGAACTTCTGTCTGACATGGGGGCACCTGGCAATTTGGACACGCTTTCTGGAGTAATCGAGATTGGGTTTCCATCTCCGGCCAATAGTATCCCAGTCGTTGTAAACGATGGTAAAGGGTTACTACTGATGTTATTCCACAGACTTCGGTATGAACATGTTCAAGTCGTTGTTGTGCTTCCTCTTTCCCGAGACACCTTGACAGAGTCGTTCTGGATTTCGATGATACGTAACACCTTGAAGCATAAAGAAATTCCGCAAAGTCTTGAGGTCGACCTTCCCTTGGAAAAGTGAGTTGTTGAGTTCTTGAATGATAGGAGTTCTCCAAGTCATCGTCTGCGGCTTTCAAGGTTGTGAAAGCCATGTTGAAGCTATGGTTCGCCGTTTCATCGTCAGGTTTCTCGTTCCTTCGAATCGTAGCTTTGAGGCTAGTGTAGCTAAGCAGTCGGCATGCTTGTTCTTGCTACGGCCGACATGTGTGATAGTTGCTTCGGCGAAATAATTTAGTAGTTTTTGTGCTTCAGCCAGTATGGTGCCAGCGTTAGTTCTTTCAATGCATAGATCCCGTTTACCTGGTTGATGAGTAATTTGGAATCTCCTCTTATCTCCAAACGTGTGGCCCCGGCTTGTTTATCTAGTGATAGTCCAATGAGGAAGGCTTCGTATTCAGCTGAGTTATTGGTGCACGGAAAGTCTAGCTTGAAAGAGTGCGAGAAGACTTCTCCAGCAGAGATACTAGTACAACACCCGCTCCTCCGGTATTAGTGCTGGGAGTGGAAGAGCCATCGAAGAACAGCAGCCATGTTTCTTCTTTGACTAAAAGGATATCTGGAAGGTCTCCTGGGAGATCTTCTCGTAATTCTGCGGTGTTTTCTCCTGGGAATGCTGCTAACAGGTCTGCAACAGCCTGTCCTTTTATGGCCCTTGGGGAGACGCACGTTATGTCGAACTCTGACAGCTGCAGGAGCCACTTAGCCGGCCTCCCTATCAGGGCAGGTTTCGAGAGAAGAAACTTTACAGGGTCTGATTTGGACACTAGCACCACCTTATTGGAGAGGAGGTAGTGCCTGAACTTCTGGATGGAATGAATCAGTGCTAAACACGCCTTTTCCGCCTTGGGGTATCTGAGTTCAGCGTCTCTCAACGTTCGACTGAAATAGTATATGGGGTATTCCATTCCTTTGTCGTCCTCTTGCGCGAGGAGAGCTCCGATGGCGATGATCGCTAAAGGCTGTGTAGAGACATAGTGGTCTCCCTCGCATAGGAGGCTTCATGACGGTTGGGGAGGACAAAGATTTGTTGGATCTTCTGGTACGCTTTTTGCTGAGACGTAGTCCATGTGAAATTTGCTCCTTTTTTAGCAGAGGAGTAAACGTAGTGGTGAGCTGTGCCAGCCCCGGTATGAAGCGACGAATGTAGTTTACCTTGCCCATGAAACTCTGGAGCTCCTTCACGGTTCGTGGTGGCGGCATCGTGAGGATAGCTTGCGTTTTGACTGGATCAACTTTTATTCCTACGGCCGTTACTTGGAATCCCAAGAATTTCCCCGAAGAGACACCAAAGGAGCATTTCAAAGGATTCATCTTCAACTTATATTCGCGGCATCTTTCGAATACTTGTCGCAGTGTTTCTGGATGATCCGCTCGAGTCTTCGATTTAACCACCACATCATCTACGTAATCTTCGACTTGCGTGTGCATCATATCGTGGAAGATGGTAGTCATGGCGCGTTGGTAAGTAGCGCCAGCGTTCTTCAGACCGAAAGGCATTACGGTGTAATAGAAGTTTCCAAGAGGGGTTCGGAAAGCAGTCTTACTCGCGTCGTGCTCATACATCTTTATCTAGTTGTAACCGCTATATCCATCCATGAAAGAGAACATAACATGTCCACGGTAGAGTCTACCAAAGCATGTCGATGTTAGGTAGCGGGAAATCGTCTTTAGGGAAAAGACTTGTTCAGATCTCTCGAAATCGACACAAAGATCTCGATCTCGACCATTCTTCTTTTTAACGGGAACGATATTATCCAACCAAGTAGGATAGTGAATAGGTTTGACAAAGCCGGCGGCTAGTAATTTCTGGACCTCCGCCTTGATTTGTTCTTCTACGTCGTGTCTGAATTGTCTTGGAGGCTGCTTGACTGGTTTGGATCCGGGTATCACATGCAGATGGTGGGTCACCAGTTTCCCATCCAAGCTGTGCATTTCTTCGTAAGTCCATGCGAAGACGTCCTGGTATTCTTTGAGTAAGTCGACTAGCTTTGAGCGTTCCGCAGATGTAGAGTCGAACTGATCAGAATGGGTCGCGGAAATTCCTCATTCCCTATATTGACAGTTTCGAGTTCGTCGGTGGTTAAGTCGGTCCCATCTTGTAGCTTCCGAGGGCGTCCGGAACTTCCTCCCGGTTATTGTGAAGACATTCTTTCGGGCGGAGAGACCAGGGTCATGGTCTCCCCCGCTAATTGCTAACAGCGGTGATAATGTGTGAGTTTTCCCCTTTTGCTTCGTCTTGCGGTAAGGGTGTACTCTCGCTTGGTGCGGGTACGGGTTATGCCCGGTGGCGAGAGGCTTGCGGGTCTTTCTTCTGAGGAGATGGTGGAAGGACGGTCTCCTCTGCGGGGTATCTCCAGTTTGTCGCTATCTCTGAGCGATGTCCATTTTGGTAGTAGAAAACCGTGAATCTTGGTCGCCACGCCTTTTGAACCCTCCTTCGGCCCATGTGCTTCTACGCAGTAGACTGGTGCATAGGGGACAAGTGACGCGAGAATGCGAACAACTTCTCCGTTCAATACCGTTTTCTGGGCATTGGTGGTATGTTGAAGGGACGATTTTGAGATTGTGCAGCCACGGCCTTCCTAGTATCATATGGTAGTCTGGTTCTTTTTCAATCACTTCAAACTTCACGCTTGATTGGATTGGCCCTACTGCCAGCTCCAAGTTGATGTAGCCGTATGTGCTAGTTTGGTTGCCTTCGAAATCCGTCATCGTAGTGGGTTGTCGTACGATCTCATTAGGTCGCACCATGGCAGCTTTGAGTGTCTTGAGAGTGATGACATTGGAAGATGCACCCGTGTCAATGAGTGCTCTTCGAAACTCTATGTTCTTGACGAGAGCCGTAACATGCAAGGCCCGGTTGTGACCGTCTTCTACCATCATGTCGTCATCGGTGAAAACAATATTGTTGGCGGATCTTCCAGGGATCCTTGGAGTCCCCGTGGGTGCAGGAACTAGTGATGCGTTGAGTGCTATTCGGTTGATAGCAGAGAATGTTTTTATCCGCTGGTCCTTGGAAAGATGCAAGCAATTCACATAAGTTTTCTACCAACATGGTGCGCCTCCCCGGTCCGCTGGGCTTCCAATCGATGACGAAACCGTTGATTTGAGAATGCTCATTCGGGATGTTAGTCCCCTGCTCTTGATCTCCCGGGGAACATGAATCACTTAGCCCCGATGTTAGATTGATGAGGAAGTCGAGTATCTTTGTTAATCGCATCCTTCATTAGGTCCATGTTTTTGGCGTGGATCTCCCGAGCACGCATCGGGTCGACCGTCTTGGGACCTCTTCATTGGTGGTATTGCTTCCGTAAATTGAGGAGTTATCATGACCTTGAGCGGGATCAAGTGTTTTTGGAGATCGCTCGATAGCCGACCATGCTTGCGCGAAAATTTGAGGATGGAAGCTAGAATTTGATATTGTAACCGAAAGATCAATCCTCCACCGTGGTCGCCAATTGTTTATGGGTGAAAATCGTTTCGCCGATTTCGAGAAATTCGGTGGGTGAGTGAGAAACCGGTTTAAACCCTAAACAAATGTGCCGCACGTGAGCACTTTATAGATTCGAGAGATCAATCTGCACAAGTCCGGCCTAAACCAAGAAATGGCTGTTCCAGGACTTGCTTTGGTCACAAAGCGAAGGAGAAGGGTTGATTTGGGAAGGGAAGCAAAGAAAGGTGTTGAGACCCGGAATAGTTCCGGGAGAGCGGTGTCTCGACTTGTATCGTGAAAGTGAAAGCTTAGGAAGCTTGCAAGAGATGAAAGCTTTTTGGAGAGCTTGCAAAGTTGCCTTTTCTCGAGAGTGTAGTATTTTTCTCCGACCGAGACTTGTTGTCCGGTGGAAATAGGTAAGACCTATTTATACAAGTCGAGATTGAAACGTACCCTGGTCTCATGAAGGAAGAGAGTAAAGGGTGAAATAATGGGAGGAGGTGGTAACCGCATGGTGTTAATGGGTGAAAACGTTTTCACCATTATTTCTTCATTTATTTAACCGCTTTATTCCTTTTCACGCTTTCTTAATGTGAGCGTAGTATACGCCGCAAGCCGTGACCGCCAAACCAAAACACCGGAAAGCATCCCCCGGTTTGTGTTGATATGTCGTTGGTTGCACCTTAAGTGCAAGTGGCGCCGCTAGTGGCGCGTGTGGCATGTGCCATTGGCATGTGCGGGAATGCCTTGGTGGTAGGTTGTATGTTGAGTGTAAGTGGCAATGCGAGCTTCTAGTGGCGTGTGTGGCATGTGCCAATGGCATGTGAAGAATGCCTTGGTGGTAGGTTGCACGGTTTGCAAGTTAGGCTACCCCGTGTGTGTTTGGCATGTGCCAATGGCATGTGCGGAATGCCTTGGTGGTAGGTTGCACGGTTTGCAAGTTAGGCTACCAGCGTGTGTGTTTGGCATGTGCCAATGGCATGCATGGCCATTACGGCCGTGGCCTTGGTAGGAAAAGCTACCAGCGAGCATGTTGGCATGTGCCAAAGGCATGCGTGGCCATTAGGGCCGTGGCCTTGGTAGGAAAAGCTACCAGCGAGCATTTTGGCATGTGCCAATGGCATGCGTGGCCGACTTGGCTTAGGTTGCATGGTTTGCAAGCCTAGGGCGCTATATTTGGCATGTGCCAATGGCATAGCATCTTGGAAATATGGCTTGTGGTACGCGTTGGCATGTGCCAATGGCACGTACGGCCATTTTGACCTAGTTGCACGTTTTGCAAGCCTAGGGCGCTATATTTGGCATGTGCCAATGGCATAGCGTCTTGGAAATATGGCTTGTGGTACGCGTTGGCATGTGCCAATGGCACGTACGGCCATGTTGACCTAGTTGCACGTTTTGCAAGCCTAGGGCGCTATATTTGGCATGTGCCAATGGCATAGCGGCTTGGAAATATGGCTTGTGGTACGCGTTGGCATGTGCCAATGGCACGTACGGCCATATTGACCTAGTTGCACGTTTTGCAAGCCTAGGGCGCTATCTTTGGCATGTGCCAATGGCATAGCGGCTTAGTTTGGCATGGTTGCCAATGAGTGTGATATGTAGTTTGGTTTTGGCGTTGCTGCCATGGTGCGTAGTGTGCGTCTTGGTTTTAGCGTTGTTGCGGTGGCTAGGTGCGGCTTGGTTTGGCATTGTTGCCATGGCGCGTAGCGCCATGTGAGCTTGGTTTGGGATTGTTGCCATGGTGCGCATTAATGCGGCTTGGTTTCGCATGGTTGCCGTGGTGCGCAGTGTGCGGCTTGGTTTTGGCATGGTTGCCGTGGTGCGTAGTGTGCGGCTTGGTTTGGCATGGTTGCATGTGAAGTGGTGCGATTAATGCGGCTTGGTTTGGCATGGTTGCCGTGGTGCGCAGTGTGCGGCTTGGTTTGGCATGGTTGTCGTGGTGCGCAGTGTGCGGCTTGGTTTGGCATGGTTGCCGTGGTGCGCAGTGTGCGGCTTGGTTTGGCATGGTTGCCGTGGTGCGCAGTGTGCGGCTTGGTTTGGCATGGTTGCCGTGGTGCGCAGTGTGCGGCTTGGTTTGGCATGGTTGCGGTAAGTGGTGCGTGATGTGCGGCTTGGTTTGGCATTGTTGCCATGGTGCGCAGTGTGCGGCTTGGTTTGGCATGGTTGCCGTGGTGCGCTTGATGTGCGGCTTGGTTTGGCATGGTTGCCGTGGTGCGCGTGATGTGCGGCTTGGTTTGGCATTGTTGCCATGGTGCGCAGTGTGCGGCTTGGTTTGGCATTGTTGCCATGGTGCGCAGTGTGCGGCTTGGTTTGGCATGGTTACCGTGGTGCGCAGTGTGCGACTTGGTTTGGCATTGTTGCCATGGTGCGCAGTGTGCGGCTTAGTTTTGGAATTAGGGTTCTGTGTCGAAAACCCTAATCTGGTATTTTGAAAAAATACCCCTATTAATTATTTACACCTGAGTTAAATGCTCTTAGTTAATGTGTTGCGGGTAACACTAGGTCATGGGGTTTTACGATTTTACCCCTTGTTTAAAAACCACCATCAACAGTTATATAACAAGAAATCTGAGAAGAATGGCAATAAGGGTCCAGATTACATTAATCAATGAAAAGAAGGAAAAAACACTAAAGTAGAGGAAATAGATTTCCTACACTACTGCCGATATTTGACTTCTTTGGCTACTCACTGAGTTATGGCTCAGACTCGGTCTGTACACTCTTTGGTAAGGTCAGGTACATGACAATGCCTCCCCCT
Organism: Papaver armeniacum; assembly: GCA_023531295.1. Lineage (NCBI taxonomy): Eukaryota > Viridiplantae > Streptophyta > Magnoliopsida > Ranunculales > Papaveraceae > Papaver > Papaver armeniacum. The sequence goes on from JAJJWW010000398.1 coordinate 134,145, forward strand.
CTAAAAATCCTTGTCCTCAAGGATGGACTCTGGAAACTGCGCATGTATGTGAGCCGTGTCTTCCCAGGTAGCATCCTCAGCAGTAGAGTTGGACCATTGAATGAGTATTTGAAGAACAGAAAGGTTACCTCTGAGAGTGTGTCGAGTGTCTAGCACAGCTACTGGTTCAATAACAAATTGGCCATTATCATCCATTACTGGCAGAAATGGTAGTATAGATGATTTGACCCCAATTTGTTTCTTGAGTTGAGAGACATGGAAGATGGGATGTATCCGAGACCCAACTGGTAATTGTAACTTGTAAGCCACCGCTCCAACTCGTTTGAGAACCGTAAAGGGACCAAAATCTTTGGCAGACAGCTTGAAATTCTTTCTGACACCAACTGAAGTTTGTCGATATGGTTGAAGTTTAAGAAAGACCATGTCTCCCACTGCAAATTCCCTATCCACCATTTTCTTGTCTGCAAAAAACTTCATACAATCTTGTGCCTTTGCTAAATATTCTTTCAGTAGTTGCAACATAATATCTCTCTGTTTCAAATAATTCTCCACAGAAGCAACTGAAGTAGTAGCCATAATGGGAAAGATAAGATGAGGGGGTCTATACCCATATAAAGCCTGAAATGGTGACATCTTCAAACTAGAGTGATAGTTGGTGTTAAACCACCATTCAGCAAGGGCTAACCATTATGTCCATTGCTTAGGATTAGAGATAGTCATGCATCTGAGTTAATGTTCTACACATGCATTAGTTCTCTCGGTTTGATCATCTGTTTGAGGATGGTAAGCAGTGGAGAGCTTGATAGTGGTGCCCAAGGATTTGAATAAAGCCTGCCAAAAATGACTTACAAAGATTTTGTCTCTATCACTGACAATGGAGCTTGGTAATCCATGAAGTTTGAAGATGTTATTGAGAAATTCCTTGGCTACTGACATAGCATTGAAAGGGTGGCTTAATGGAATGAAGTGGCTATATTTTGTAAGTCTGTCAACAATGACTAAGATAACACTCTTCTTGTTGGACATTGGAAGTCCTTCAATGAAATCCATGGAAATATCTTGCCAAGCTTTCTCTGGTATGGGTAAGGGCTGTAAAAGTCCACTATGGAAGGTAAGTTGTGCCCTTGTTGCATTGACACACCTCACAAGTAGATACAAACTGCATGATATCATGTTTCATTTTTGGCCAAAATAAATGGGATTTTGCTCTATGATAAGTGCCCAACATACCAGAGTGACCCCCAATAGCAGAAGAGTGTAAAGATTGGAGAATGGAATGTTTCACCTCATTAGTGGAGCCAATATAGAGCCTTCCTTTGAATCTAAAAATGCCTTGGGAGTATGAAAAGTTAGGCTGGTATGGAGACACAAGTAGGGATGCTATAAGTTGTTGAGCAACAGAATCAGCCTCATAGCTGGAGATTATATCTTGTGCCCATTGTGGAGTACTCACAGAAATTGCATTGCAGCCTGCAGATGATGGTGGCACTCTAGATAAAGCATCAGCAACCACATTGTATTTACCCTTCTTGTATTGGATGATATAATCAAATCAGATCAACTTGACTAGCCACTTCTGTTGTAAGGTATTAGAAAGTTTCTGATCCATTAGATACTGTAAACTTAGGTGATCAGTTTTGATGATGAATTTGCTGTGAGAAAGGTAATATCTCCATTTCTGTACAGCCATGACAATGGCCAAGAATTCCCATAAGTGGACAGGGCCAAGGATTTACTGAAATATTATACTGGTCTACCTTCTTGCATGATCACTGCTCCCACTACTCTGTCACAAGCATCAGTTTCAAGTATGAACTACTTTGAAAAGTCAGGTAGGTCCAATACTGAAGACATTGTCATTTTAGTTTTTAATGTAGATGAAAGCTTCATTTGATGAGGGAGACCAATGGAATGCATCTTTCTTAAGCATATCAGTAAGAGGTTTAGAGATAGTACCATAGCCCTTAATAAATCTTCTATAATAACCTGTGAGGCCCAAGAATCACCTCAACCGTTTCAAGTTGGCAGGCAATGGCCAAGTAGACATAGCAGCAATTTTATCAGGGTCAGCAGCTACTCCTTCTGCATAGATGAGATGTCTCAAATAGTCTAGCTGAGGCTGAGCAAAAACACATTTAGACATTGTGGAAAACAATGAGTGTTGCCTGGGCAGAGAGAAAACTCGTTGTAAGTGCAGAATATGCTCTTCCATGGATTTGTTATAAATGAGTATATCATCAAAAAAAAAACAAGCATAAATTTCCTTAAAAGGGGCTGAAATACTTCATTCATCAGAGCTTGGAAGGTAGCAGGTGCATTGGTGAGACCAAAAGGCATCACCTTAAACTCATAATGTCCATGATGAGTTCTAATGGCTATTTTGTGAATGTTAAGACCAAAAAATCTGATTTGATGATAGCCAGACCTTAAGTCTATTTTAGAGAACATAACCACTCCTTTGAGTTCATCCAATAGCTCATCAATCAACGTGTCGATGGTGGTTTTTAGTTCAGGGATAAATTTGTAAAACCCTACATTTAATGTGTCGTCACTTTGCAAAGAAACAGAGCCATGTAAAAGTGATGAGTGTTCAACCTCTTCACTGGCGTATTTATTGAGCAACATATATCCACCAGAATGGTGCATGTAGCAACAATCCCAAATATTCTGTAAATTTCGGCACCCTGCCTATATTATTAATTAATATAAGTTTCTTTGAATGCTTTATGTACTATGTTCCCCAGCTGAACCCTTAATGTTGATATGGCATGACAATTTGTGTTCACTCGCAACAAAGTAGCAAGAATTTCCAAGTATCAAGGTGTTTGTAGGTGAAAATGGTTTCTGCTGATTTCGGTAATTTTGGGTGTACGGGTGAGAAACAATTTAAACCCTAAACAATTTACTGCAACGGAGTACTTTAATTAGATTCGAGAGATCAATCTGTACAAGTCCGGCCTAAACTAAGAAATGGTCGTTCCAGACTTGCTTCGGTCACAAAGTGAAGGAGAATGGTGATGAGTGCCAAATATTGCATATTTATACACCTTTTTATTGGCATTTAACTCATCTTTTGTGCTCAAGAATCAGATATTATCCCAGATTCTGTATTTTCCTTGTTTTCAAGAATAAATATTTGTATTAATTAATTTTGTGTTTTTAGGTAATAAATCAAGTTCGGAGAAACTAAGGAGCCAAAAGAGCGAAGAATTGGAGTCGAGCATCTATGGAGCAGAAGGCCAAAGCCCGCGCGCGCAACAGTTGCAACCCAACAAGTAGCAACTCATCTACAAGACCCGTGACCCGGATCCGAGCCCGCTCACTCTGAGCCATTGAGATCTCCCTCAGCTACATCCAACGGTCGCTCCGCCTTGCACATCAACGTTTGATGCTCCCGCTCAACACCAGTTTACTCTGAGCCTTCCCTCAGCCGTTCAGATCGTAGCCGCTTCATCCAACGCTCGCTGAGGCCTTCCCATCGTCCATCGCTGTACCTGCTTCACAACAAAATCTCCTAACCCTATACCCTATCGAAACAACCCATTCCTCTCTTCTTCTTCTCTGTCATCTCCTTCTCCCGACAGAGCAGAGCTCTGCTCTCCCATACCTTCTTCTCCATCTCCTGTCTCCATCATCACCATCCCCATCTTCTTTCACCACAACAACCGCACCATCAACCACCTCCGTACCCTCTCTAGGTCTAGTTATCTCTCTTTTAGCTTCTATCAACCCTAGAAGCTAAATTAGAGATAATTGGGGCTAGGGTTTCTCATACATCAATTCAGTCGACGCATGGAGCTCGAGACGCATGGACCGAGAGGAGAGCACGATTCAGAGGCAATCAGAGATTGGGTTTGATTTATTTTCTATTTTATTTCGATTTTGAGAATTAGGGTTTGGGTAATTTTCCTTTGCATGTATAAATAGAACCGAACTGGGTGTGTAGAAGTTCATGCCAGGCTAGCAGAGCAGCACCTTTGTAGAGTTGTGTTAATTGTTGTTTTATGATGTTCTAATTTAGTTGCTAGGGTTTCAATGAAACCCTAATTTCCTGATTGTGATGATTAACTGTGTTAAGTTGTTCCAAGCTTAAATTATAAACATGTCTTCAAATTTAGCATCCAAAGCTTTTCTCTCACAATGGATGCCTTGTATCCATTGTAGTTAGGTCACAACTGTTTTGAGATTGCTACAGCTCATTCCTTAGGCACAATTACTAATTCCTTTGATTAGTTGTGCTTAATTAGACAACTAATACTCTGGGTTAGTACTTTAGCTGTCATTTGAAGCTTTAAATGGAGAAACCCCTTAGATAGGTGGTGGAATTGACATCCTGCCCTTATCGGTCACGGACAAGAAAGCTCAACCGAGTTGAACTTACAATAGGAGTTAGAGGTGAATTGAAGACCCTAGCATCCCCTTTGTCACTGTTTTATAACTTAGTTTAGAGTCACTTCACTATAACTCAGCCGTATCGGCAACAAAACCCATTGTGTTACACTTCTTTGATAGAAATTCAGTTTAAGCCAAGCCTTAGATCACACATAGCACCACAAGTCTCTGTGGTTCGACCCGTACTTGCCGCGTCTCCGATAGACGCCGTGCACTTGCGGTTATCACTCGTAGGCATTAATATAAACATCTTTTAAGGCCTACCAAGTTTTTGGCGCCGCTGCCGGGGACTTGGCGTGTGCCCTGTGATTTTTGGCTTGATTTCACTGGTTTTCAATTCTTCCCTGTACATATTCACTTTGAATCATTGCTTTTAGTTCTGTTTTAATGTAACTTAGTTGCTAGTTTCTTTTTCTGCATTTGCATATTGTTGCATTTTAGTTTATCTTAACTCCATTTGCATTCTCATAATTTTAGCTTTGCATCTTTCATTTGTCATCACTCAACTGTCACCACTCAGCTATCACCACTCAATTTGAGCTTAAGATTTTCTTTTGAAATTTTTGATTTTTTCTTAAGTTGTTAGTTTTCTATTGTTGTATCATCTAGTGCATATTTCATTACCTTGTAGTGTAGCCTAGCATAATCCATGTATTTTTGCATTTAATCCATCTCATTTGCATCTTATTTTCTTTTCATCCGAGCTAGGGCTTTATAAGCCTCAGTACCCTATGACTCGGTGTTAATTGTAACTTTTGTTCCCATTCAGTCCAAAGAACTTATCTTATCACCCTGAAAAATCCCTGTGACAGTCCAAGATACTCTCAATGCATGTGCCAGTGTTAAAATTCAAATCCTTTGCTTCATCTGTACATTTCTGAGAATTGGTCTTCTCTTTTGAGTTCACAGGTACCTGCAAAAGCTGTGTGAGCAGCTGAGCCAACCCAAGGAAAGAAGATGAGCAGAACATAGTGTTATTGGAGCTAAAACCGGTTAGTCAACCTAGAACTCATTGACATGAATGCATGACAACAAGTTACCTTGTTAGGTCTGTTGACACCTTGTACATCTGCTAATCAGTTCATCTGCTGCAACTCGTGTGACCCTGTGAAGCCATCACTTTGTTGAACCAAGTGTTGTTAAACCCTGAGCTTACCCAAGTATTGCTCCACCATGTTAAGCATTACCTTGCAATGCTCTGAGCCGAACTCCAGCCCCCTGAAGCTGTGAGTTGAGCTGTGGTTAAGCTGTGAGTTGTGCTCTAATCCTCCATCCCCCTGAAGCTGCAAGTCTTGAGTCACAACTTGGACAGCCAAGTTGGCTGAGCTACCCCAGGGGAAGTCAACTGGGTGAGTTGATACCACAACCCCTGTGAGCCAAGCCCTGAGCATAACCCATCCTGCATACCTTGCTTTGCCTTGGCTGATTGCAAGCTCCGATTCTCATCAAACCCGAGCATCTTGTGAATAGCTTTGTGAATTCTTTGATTAACTCCGTGCATCTTGTGAAAGGTTTATACCCGCTAATAATTGCATATCCTGTGTTTGATCTCTAAACTGTGTTAGCATCATGTCTTGCAATTTGTGTGAATCAACTCTGAAATGTGTGACCCTGTGGTATTCAATTGAGTTGTGAGTAGCAGTAGTCCGTGTTAGCAACTAGGTTGGTCTTCAATTACACACCCTAGCCAATCTGTGCTATCTTTGTCTTGAACATAAAGCTTGCTATTGTTGTCCCGTGCTCGAGGCTGCACTAAGGCCCTTTGTGTCTTTGTAACTTGCATGAGCTGTGTCTTTGTTCACCTTACCCAATTTGTGCTTTGCTTGTGCGGTGCATCTCAATGACTAGCTTTGTGAACTTGTGTAAACGGCTAACCTACCCCCGAGCTAAGTTGCAAAGATTGTGTGCACATAACTAGTGGGCTGCACACAAAACTGAAGCCCACTCTACATAAACTGAGCCCACAAAATCACTAAGCTGCCCACTCTTTGGGCTGCAAGCAAACCGAAGCCCACATCATCCGGGTGGAACCCACACCTGCTAGGTTTCCTACAATCTGGGCCGTGCAGCTGCTGGGCTGTGCATAGAACCAAACCTAGCACCACATAATCTGGGCTTTCCATAACATCTGAAGCCCACCATCTCTAGGCTTCCCACTTAACTGGGTTTTGCACAACCACTAGGCTTAAACTAAACTGGGATCTCCTCATCCTCAGTTCCACTGGGCTGTACTTTCCCAACAAAACCAAATGAAACCCACTAAACCAAACTAAGTCCACTACAACTGGGCTTTGAGTTCAATTTGAGTTGCTAGACCATGTCAGGATTTTGGTCTGCATCTGGGGATGGAAACAAATCAATTAGAGAGCTTGCTTACGGGCATGCTTCACAGTATGAACTCCCCACATACCATAGTGATTTTAGGGAATATTATGAGCCTTCTCAGGGCCCTGCACTCACATACCCTAATCATTATGAGCATATGCATCATCCACCACAGGTTGAAAATGAATACTTTTCTCATAGCCAGTCATCACTTTTAGATCAATTAGAAGCTCAAGTATACGCTTTAGAAAGGCAATTACATGAGACTCTGTCGAATCTAATTTCCCTAGGCAATATGAAATGTATGCTTGTACCTTATGTGGTAGCTTAGACCACCCTGCTGAGAACTGCTATATTTTGCATGATTTTAGACAGTCTAGGGAAAGCCATGATAATCCAATGTACGAATTGTCTAGAAGTGACTATGCTGGCAATCATTGGGACCATAATCAACCTACACACATGCATCATTCACCACAATGGGGAGATGAACAATTTTATACTCCCCCAACTCCTAGTTTGCAATCAATAATGGAAACACTCATGGAGCAAAATGCTAGGCTTGAAATGAATGCAATGCATGACCATCCATATAGCAACATGTCTGAATTTCCCTTCTCTAGTGAACCTCATGCACAACCATACAATGAATATCCATATGAGGAATGCATACCCACTAGTGAAGACTCTCCTTCAATTAAGCACAACTCACTATGATTCTTTAAAGGAACCTGATTGAGTTACAAAATGATAGGATGTCTGTTATTCCTGATAATTTTGAAAATAGTGTTTCTAGTCCTACTCATGCAACTAACACTGAATATGAACCTAATCTAGAGGAAAATGAGTACACTAAAAATACTACAATTTTGAATGGAGAGATGAATTCTTGCTATGATGATGATGATGATGAATATGAAGAGCATGTGTATTTTGAAAATGTAGTAGAATCTTTTGGTTCAGAGACGTTAGGCGTCTCTTCTGTGAACCCTATGAATGATGCTTCTTCTAATATTCATACATGTGATGCTGATTTGGAACCTGTGGAATTGTCCTGTGAAAATGAGCATGCTATACCACCTGTTTGTGACCTAGGAATAGCTGAATTGTCTGTTGACACGGATGATTCAATGCATGTGCCTAACTCCATGCCTAGGCTACAACATGATATTTCTCCTGGTTATTTTGTGCGTGAGACTGATGATGATTATGACATGGAGATTGATGAATTGTTCTATGCAGGTGAACATGATTTACCCTCTTCTGACTTTAGGAAAGTGTGTGATGGTGCAAATGATTTTATAAATGAACACAACTTAGATGTACCTAACCTCTCTCCTGAGTCACAAATTGAAACTCCTCCACCAAACCTAGGTGTAGTTTGTAACAAAATTGCAAAACCAACTTTTCTGAAAATGCCTAACTTAGGCCTAGAGCTTTGTGCTTCCCAAGTCCTCTTGGACTATTTTGCATCAAAGTATAACACTCTTAAGGAGCCACAGTTGGAATGTGTATGTCTGTTCTTAACAAAACTCATTTTGAGTTATAACACTTTAAAATTGCAAGATTTTGTGTATAACATTCCCATTTAGGTTTGGGGAAAATCATTCCCTTACTTGCACTATCATGTTATATTTGTGTAAGGCTGCTAATGTTTGTACATATTTTCTATTGGGTTGATCCTCAACTCTTTAGATTGTTAGTGTATGGTGAATTCTCATTGTATATAATCCAGTAGGACTTGTTAAATTTTTCTTTCTTAAATCGGTTGAGTCTTCTTTTACATATATTGTGCTAATCCGATATGATCTCCACTGAGGATGTTGGATTCTAGCCTTGATTAATGAAGCTCTAGCCTTGCTCCGCCGACATCCGGTAATCTCTTCCCTTTTCTCTTATCAGCATAGTTCTCTCGGTATGTGATTGTTTAAAATTTTTCTATATGTTGACACATTGAGGACAATGTTTGATTTAGGTTTGGGGGTGCATTTGCATTTTACATATAGAGTTTTTAGTCTTTTTAATCTTTTATTTTCAAAAAAAAAAAATTCAAAACTTTTTGCAAATAAAAACCTCCAACTTTTAGAGATTTTATAGTCACTAGCATGCTTCTAGCTATGTTTACATAGAGAGTCTGACCGAAATAACAGAATTTGGAAGTACTAGAAAACACAATCAGGTTTCTTAGTTGATTAGAGCGTTAAAGTTGGATTTAACCATACCGGAGAGCGAATTAGGTGCTGTTAGATATTCGGTAGTAGAATTGTGATCACCCATAGTGGAGACTACCCATTTTACATCAAGTGAGGCACCAACCTTCAATTTTTTGAAACTTTCTAGAAAAGCTGTTAGAGTGTGTGTCACCGTACGTCAATTCCGGGTAGGAATGGTGAGCTACCCAACTTCGCACCAATTTCAGCACTACTTTTGATCTCTTGAGTGCTAGTTTTTGTCAATCATGAGGGTGACGTTTAAAGAAGAAAACTCCTTCTAAATATCGATTTGCAGTTAGCATCACTCTCTCTCTCTCAATCAACAGACCCATAGAAACACATCATCATCAGCAAACGGAGAAGCATCAGAATATTGAAAGAAAAGTTGATATAGTCCAAGGTTTATATGCGACAAAACAAAGAAAAGAAAATAGGATGAGAATTAATGAAGTTTGTGAAAAATTGAGTTTATCGTTTTATTGTAACTTAAAAAAAAAAAAAAAAATCATCAAGTTTTTGTAAAGTTCAGAAGTTCGTCATCAATAGTTGAAGACCGAAGACCGAAGATTGAAGACGTTTCTATGGTTCCTATGAGATAGGGATATTAATTGCCGATCGGGTGAGAAGTGAGTGAGTACTCCCATCCTTGCTAATGGTTGATTTCCTTCCTTAGAGATCATCGAAAAAGATTCTTTTTGTCCACACTTCGTGGAGTCTCCGAAATTATTTCGGAAGGTTATCCTTCTTACCTACAACGTGTGCGGGATCTCTCTCTTTATTCCCGATGCACACATGAGAGACTAAAAAAGCGATCTTTTTGAGTGCAATTATCATAAAACCCTAATGGTGAGGCAGAAGTCGAGGCTTATGATCATAATCGAATCCGAATTCTTTCATATGGTATGGTTACTTCTCGCTCAACACTTAAGGTTGAGAATGCGTTCTTTGGTAGTTCTAACTTCTGTTACTAGCATGCGTGAAACTCTATGTCCTCATAGCTCCTTGGATGCTTGAGACTCTTTTACACACTCGAAGTTGGAGAAGGTTTTGTGGGTACACCTGCGGTAAACCCTCACGAGACTACAACTCGTCCACTAGGGACACCTAGGGGTTTAAAGGCTTAGTGCGTACGCTAAATGCATTCGAGAGACTGCGATGGGGGTATAGTTAGGATTTCCTAATTTTGTTTCACTTGAGGACAAGTAAAATTCAGGTTTGGGGGTATTTGATGAGTGCCAAATATTGCATATTTATACACCTTTTTTTGGCATTTAACTCATCTTTTGTGCTCAAGAATCAGATATTATCCCAGATTCTGTATTTTCCTTGTTTTCAAGAATAAATATTTGTATTAATTAATTTTGTGTTTTTAGGTAATAAATCAAGTTCGGGAGAGCGAGGAGCCAAAAGAGCGAAGAATTGGAGTCGAGCATCTATGGAGCAGAAGGCCAAAGCCCGCGCGCGCAATAGTTGCAACCCAACAAGTAGCAACTCATCTACAAGACCCGTGACCCGGATCCGAGTTCGCTCACTCTGAGCCATTGAGATCTCCCTCAGCTACATCCAACGGTCGCTCCGCCTTGCACATCAACGTTTGATGCTCCCGCTCAACACCAGTTTACTCTGAGCCTTCCCTCAGCCGTTCAGATCGTAGCCGCTTCATCCAACGCTCGCTGAGGCCTTCCCATCGTCCATCGTTGTACCTGCTTCACAACGAAATCTCCTAACCCTATACCCTATCGAAACAACCCATTCCTCTCTTCTTCTTCTCTGTCTTCTCCTTCTCCCAACAGAGCAGAGCTCTGCTCTCCCATACCTTCTTCTCCATCTCCTGTCTCCATCATCACCATCCCCATCTTCTTTCACCATAACAACCGCACCATCAACCACCTCCGTACCCTCTCTAGGTCTAGTTATCTCTCTTTTAGCTTCTATCAACCCTAGAAGCTAAATTAGAGATAATTGGGGCTAGGGTTTCTCATACATCAATTCAGTCGACGCATGGAGCTCTGAGACGCATGGACCAGAGGAGAGCACGATTCAGAGGCAATCAGAGATTGGGTTTGATTTATTTTCTATTTTATTTCGATTTTGAGAATTAGGGTTTGGGTAATTTTCCTTTGCATGTATAAATAGAACCGAGCTGGGTGTGTAGAAGTTCATGCAGGGCTAGCTGGAGCACCACTGTAGAGTTATGTTAATTGTTGTTTTATGATGTTCTAATTTAGTTGCTAGGGTTTCAATGAAACCCTAATTTCTGATTGTGATGATTAAGCGTGTTAAGTTGTTCTTGCAAGCTTAAATTATAAACATGTCTTCAAATTTAGCATCCAAAGCTTTTCTCTCACAATGGATGCCTTGTATCCATTGTAGTTAGGTCACAACTGTTTTGAGATTGCTACAGCTCATTCCTTAGGCACAATTACTAATTCCTTTGATTAGTTGTGCTTAATTAGACAACTAATACTCCGGGTTAGTACTTTAGCTGTCATTTGAAGCTTTAAATGGAGAAACCCCTTAGATAGGTGGTGGAATTGACATCCTGCCCTTATCAGTCACATGACAAGAAAGCTCAGCTGAGTTGAACTTACAATAGGAGTTAGAGGTGAATTGAAGACCCTAGCATCCCCTTTGTCACTGTTTTATACCTTAGTTTAGAGTCACTTCACTATAACTCAGCCGTATCGGCAACAAAACCCATTGTGTTACACTTCTTTGATAGAAATTCAGTTTAAGCCAATCCTTAGATCACACATAGCACCACAAGTCTCTGTGGTTCGACCCGTACTTGCCGCGTCTCCGATAGACGCCGTGCACTTGCGGCTATCACTCGTAGGCATTAATATAAACATCTTTTAAGGCCTACCAAATGGGTTGGTTTTAGGGAGGGAAGCAAGGAAAGTGATGAGACCGGAATAGTTGATTCTGGAAGGGTAGTTGTGTTACTACTACTTGTATCAGAAAAGTGGGAAGGCTAATAAATGGTAAGCTAGCAAGTATTTTCTGAGTGTTGTATATTCCCGAATGAACTTGTTGTTCTGTGGAAATAGGTAAGACCTATTTATACAAGTCGAAGTGAAACGTACCCTGGTTTCATTAAGGAGTGGAAAAATGTGTAAGTAAATGGGAGGAGGTGGTAACCATATGCATGGAATTGATATTCCATAAAATCGTTAACGCATGGAATTGATGTCCCATAAAATTGTTAACACATGTGCTTTATGTCCCATGAACGTTTCACACATAACTTCCCGTATTTACTAACCGCCTCACCCTTATGACACTTCCTTATGACGGGCGTAGTGTACGCCGCACGCTGTAAACCGCCAAACCAATACCCAAAGAGGATCCCCCAGTTTGTGATATGTGTTGATGTCTCGAATGTTTTTGTGGAAAACATGTAGCATATGGTTTTTTCCTGGCAAGTCGAGCTTGGGAGAATTGGTAGCTTGGCAACCTTCGACGGTCGAGATTTTGCATCTTAAGAGGAAAGATAACCGTTGATCGTTGCACGCTTTCGTTCGTTGGTGGCCGCATAGGGAAGGCCAGCGTGGTGGCGTGACTAGGTTGGCATGCCATTGGCATGGCATGGTGGCGCGGCTAGGTTGACACGTCTTTGGCATGGCGTGGTAGCGCGGCTAGGTTGGCACGTTATTGGCGTGACATGTCCTGGCGCATTTTGGTGTGACCAAACTAAGGTTTTGGGTCAAAGGTTATCATGTGTGATCTGGTAACCTTGGATGGCTAGGATATGCTCCTGGGATTGAAGGGAAACTATTGATTGTTGCACGCCTTTTCTTGGTTAGCCGTGTAGGGAAGGCCAGCATGGTGGCGTGGTTATGTTGGCATGCCGTTGGCATGGCATGGTTTGGTGTGGCTAAACTTAGGATTTCGGGCCAAAGGTTACCATGCGTTGTCTGGTAACCTTGGATGGCTAGGATTTGCTCCTGGGATTGAAGGGCAACTGTTGATTGTGGCACGCCTTGGCTTGGGTAGCCGTGTAGGGAAGGCCAGCATGGTGGCGCGGTTATGTTGGTTAGGGCCAAGGCAAGGTGTGGTTTGGCGGGGACAAGGGTTTGCCATGGGTGCATGGTGCGTCTAGCTTGGCTAGGGCCAAGGAAAGGCGTGTTTGGCTTGGCATGTGGGGCCAAGGGTTTGCCATGGGTGCATGGCGTGGCTAGCTTGGCTAGGGCCAAGGCAAGGCGTGTTTGGCTTGGCATATGGGGCCAAGGGTTTGCCATGGGCGCATGGCGTGGCTAGCTTGGCTAGGTGCGGTTTGGCTTGGCATGTGGGGCCACGGGTTTGCCATGGGCGCATGGCGTGGCTAGCTTGGATAGGTGCGGTTTGGCTTGGCATGTAGGGCCAAGGGTTTGCCATGGGCGGATGGCGTGTCTAGCTTGGCTAGGGCCAAGGCAAGGCGTGTTTGGTTTGGCATGTGGGGCCAAGGGTTTGCCATGGTCGCATGGCGTGGCTAGCTTGGCTAGGTGCGGTTTGGCTTGGCATGTGGGGCCAAGGGTTTTCCATGGGCGCATGGCGTGGCTAGCTTGGCTAGGTGCGGTTTGGCTTGGCATGTGGTGCCAACGGTTTGCCATGGGCACATGGTGTGGCTAGCTTGGCTAGGTGCGGTTTAGCTTGGCATGTGGGTCCAAGGGTTTGCCATGGGTGCATGGCGTGGCTAGCTTGGCTAGGTTCGTGACCAATCTAGGGTTTTGGGCCATAGGTCGTTTGGTAACCTCGGACGGCTAGGATTTGCTCCTGGGATTGAAGGGCGACCGTTGATTGTCGCACGCCTTCATTTTGGTAGCCGCGTAGGGAAGGCCATCAAGGTGGCGCGACTAGGTTGTCATGGGGACATGGCAAGGTGCATTTGGCATGGCGCTGTAGGTGTGGCTGGCATGGTTTGCCATTGGCACTGGGGCGCGGCTAGCATGGTTGGCATGCCTTGGCGCGGTAGGTGTGGCTGGCATGGTTTGCCATTGGCACAGGGGTGAGGCTAGCATGGTTGGCATGCCTTGGCGCGGTAGGTGTGGCTGGCATGGTTAGCCAGTGGCATAAGGGTGCGGCTAGCATGGTTGGCATGCCTTGGCGCGGTAGGTGTGGCTGGCATGGCTAGCCATTGGCACAGGGGTGCGGCTAGCATGGTTGGAATGCTTTGGCGCGGTAGGTGTGGATGGCATGGTTAGCCATTGGCACATGCAGTGTGAGAATTAGGGTTTTGGCCCGTCGAAACCCTAGGCAACATTAAAAAAAGGTACCCTGGTAATTTTTCTCGCAGACAAATTAAAGGGTTCAATAAATGTGCTTGTTTTGGACATTATTACTCAAGTTCTATGACGTGTTTTTGTCGACTATGGTTTACGATTTTACCCCTAAGCTAAAAACCACCATCAACACAAGGATAAGGTCCTTGCATAAAGTATTCAATCGGAAAGCATACTGCTCTGTGGCAATGAACTTAAAGAACTCTATGTCAACACATAGAATTCAATCAATTTTGTGATAATTCACAAGATACAAATATTACCCTGACTAATTTGCAAAGATTAGGGTTGTGCGCGCTGCGCAGTATATTAGACCTTACCTGTCGAAATTAAGCCTAGGCGAACTAGGTAATTAAGGTGCAAAATCCTACCTAAAATCATAAAACAAGGAGCCGGGGAATGGGAGCAGTAACAAAGGGAGGTGTGGCCATGCCATAGGCCAGCCGCCGCCACTTGCAAGTGGCCACACCCATGCTTCTCAACTGGCCCCCTTTACATTGACCAATCAGGTCGCTTTAAACCCGCCACGGCGCGCTGGAAGTGTGGCCACGCCTTTTCTTGTCGGACCCCTTTCCATCGACCAATCAGGTCACTCTATGATCGCTGTCGTAGGCGTCAAAAATAAATTACACTTACTTACTACTCAAAATATAAATATAGCAAGGTCAAGAAAGGATCGTTCCCACATAGAGGTCTAGGTTGTCAAGTTGTTTCGATTTCTTATATAAACAAAGGGGGGATTTTTCTGATTTTTATATACTAAAATAAAATAAAAGCAAATAAAGAAAAGTAAACAAATAAATTCAAAGATGTGAAAGCATTGGTTAAGGATTTCGTTTTCATTCACAAACGTATTCTTGTCTTAATAACTAGAATTGATATTTTAATCTCTATTTTATCAATGGCCCTAGAATACCTTGATCGCAAGAATATCCCGCTAATTCCCTCTTGTTATCAACAAACACATTAAAGATGCGAGTATGAATCCTATCTAAGAGAACAACCTAACGTGTAAAAGCACTAATCAAGTTTAATTCCCTAGATGCATTAAATTCTATGAAATCAGGCCAATCAAAGCAATCGAACGTGTAAAAGCACTAATCCGATTTAACAAAGGTTATGGTTCACATATGATCATAAGAATATATCACTACAAACTATAATCATATTTATGCTACTTGCAATCAGGAATTATCACTTTTGCGTATAATAACCCTAATCAAGCAATAAAGATGAAACCAAACTCAATCGATTCGCGACTCGACGAAACAAACATTCAAATCATGTAACAATATTAATGGTGAATCATAAATGATAATATGAGACAAAACTAATTTATTGTACAAGAAACATGTTATGTGAAATCCAACTACTCCATAACCAATGATAAAATTAAACACTCATGTTAAAGGAGTTCATCACAAGAATGAAAAGAAGTTTCATGTTTCTAAACCCTAGAACAAAAGTAGAAGATGAGATTCGATAATATCCTAAAGGAGAGGTTCCTTTTATATACTTTCATTTCCCAAAGTAGGTTATAACCTCCTTGTCAAGAAACAGTCGCTCACAGCCCATGAACGAAGCCCAGTTAGTCTTCCAAGTCCATCTGAATTGGATCGATGAGTCAACTCGCCCGACCCAGAAATTAGCCGAGTTCTAGCTGTATTCTTCCCGTTTCCAGGCCAAATTCCAGGCCTTTCAATTGCAGCTCCTCCCCTGCATGTCCTAACATTCATCTAACATTTTGAGACATTCATTCACCATTTCTAATCTGCATTTGAATTCAACAGCACACTCAACCAGTACTACTCTCCATTCTGCAGCTTAAAACTCATTGCAACTCAGTAGCTCAACTTTTAAGTCCACCAGTTACGCGAGCAATCCCTTTTCAGCACAAATCAACTGCAACTGTGTCACTTCAACCATTATGCACACCACTAGCTTCAGTTCAAGTAAATATCTTAACCATTCTCTACATTTTCATTTACACACACAAACCATTCAACTCTTTTTGTAGCTTCCATCTCAACTGCAACCCACATCCAATTCTATCTCTGCAATATGGCTTCAATCGCTTCATTCTTGGCCTAGCCATTCATACAGCGAACACCACTTCCTCCTTGCATCACCAGGCCCTCAGATCTAACCCATTTCAGCTCACCGCTTCAGACCAGCTTTCCTGCAGCGGCAACATATAAATCATTCACTGCCTTCGATCACCAGGACAACATTACCATATCTGCTGCTTCATTTCAGTTTATATTGACTGCATCTCAACAATAGCTTCAGATCCTTCGTATACTTCTCACAATAAGCACCAGCTGAACCTTCAGTTCCATTCTCTTCCACCTGATCCCTTTAGCTCTTAACTGCAATCCTCTTCTCAATCTGGAAATAAACAGCATCAACACTTTCATTGTATTGTAGCTCAACTGCAACAACTCAAACCACAGCTGCAATTCTACTTCTCTTTGTCTCAATTATCTCCAAGTACATCTCCATTTCTGTAACTCAAGCCACTCCTCGACAAACGCAAAACCAATGCAAACCCACTGTTAATTCTTCTCATCTCTTCACAGCACCACCGTCAGCTTCTAAGTATAATCTGCCTCGCTCATTTACTTGCAATTTCAGTTGCAAGACTCATTCTAACACAGCCATCACTGAACCAGTTGAACTGCACCTCAACTGCCTGAAATTCAAGCCACAATCTTCTCACAAATTAACCAGTTCAACCTGCAGCATCAGTTCACCCAGCCAACAATTCATAGACCCATTAGCTCATTCAAATCCCTGTAATTCCTAACACATGCATCTAACTGTTCTTGTTGCTCAAAAAAACAACCACCTGCAAATCTCTGCACTTCGGTTCATGTCACACTGCAATGTGTAGCAGCATCGGATTCCTCTTTGATCCACCAATTCTTTCTCTATCTCAGACCACCAACACAGAGCACCAACACCTGCACCTAAACATACATCTAACCCTTGTCTGCAATTTCTTCCCTGAACTCATTGCTTCCCTGGACATTCAACCAAACCATTTCTGCAGTTCAGTTTCAACCCCAGATGAGTAATAACAACAACTCATAATACTCCAGATGCTCAAACCCATGGCAGTAAATCAATCCTTGGCTGCAACTTGGCAACAGATTCACATCAACCCCAAATTCTTCTCATTTGTAATCAACAACAACCACTCCTTCTCTGATTCGAACCCTAAACCCATTTTTGCTTCAAATTCTGCTATAAATTTGATTCTCAAGCAAAACCCATCTCTAAATCCTCAATGAAAACACCAACAACACAGAATCTTCTCATAATTCATAACATGAGTACCTTCCTCTCTATATCAAATTCAGAAACCCTCATTCTCTGGATCTTAATTTCTAATTCTTCTCCCTGTTTTCTTTACAGCACAGTTTATCATCTCCTTTATTTGATCCAACATCAGAGCATTAATTTCCATCGTTCAAACACAAACCCCTTCTGTTTCTCGTCTCCCTTCCTCTTTACAAGCCTCCATCCTCTTTACTCTCTCTGAATCTCAGACGAAATCTGATTGAGATTTGAGAGTAATGGTTTCTCTGGATAAGGTAGGTGTAGGAATCGAAACCGATATAGGCACCATGGATTTGGATAGGGCCACCGAGAATGACAACATTTTCCATTTAACTGTCGGTTCTGCGAGACCGACGAGTTCAACTCGGTAATGATTCCGAAACTCTGATCTACTTCAAATGCTCGCAACTTCTTCGTACAACGTCGGAATGATCTCATTCTTTCGCCACTGGATTCGTCTTTTCGTTGTCTTCAAGATAATGAGAAGAAATCCTGGATTTGAGCTAGTTCCACTTCTTTTTGCTCCAAAGACTCCAAGACACCTATTAACTCAAAACTAAACATAAGAGATGCAATTTACAAGGGTAATATCAAAGAAAGTTTAAATACTAGATATAAAATTAGGTGTTTTTCAACACCTATCAAATTCCCCCACACGTAGACTTTGCTAGTCCTCAAGCAAATCAAACAAAACTTACTCTAAAGGATACATACAACTCCGTGTCTTCGAGGCTACGGTCACACTTAGCACGTATAACAAGCCTCTAAATCCCTAGGTGTCCCTAGTGGATGAGTTATAGTTTCGTGAGGGCTTACTAGAGATATACCCACAAAACCTACTTTTCCAACTTAATAGTTCTCCGTAATGATAGCATCCAACGCGCTAAGAAGACATAAAAATTTTGCACACTAGTCATAAGAAGTTAGACACATAAATGAACACAATCTCATCCTTCAAAGTTGAGAGAGAAATAACCATCCCTTATCGAAAAAAATTCGGGTTCGGAGTGATCGAAAGTCTCGACTCTGCCTCACAAGAAAGGGTTTTAGGAAGTTGCTCTCAATAATAAATAGCTTTTTATGGGTCACACATGTGTCCAGGTAGGAATGAAGAGAGAATCCTGCGACACGTTGAATAGTAGGAAGGCAATCCCTCCGAATTTTTTTAAAAACCCACATCTTTTATTGTTTTGAAAACCCTTTTTCTGACGATCTCTAAGAAAGGAAATCAACCACTTAACGAAGGTGGGAATATGCTTACTTACCTCGTTATCCGTTCGACATGCAGCTAGCACCACTCTCACAGTATCCATATAAAAGTCTTCGGTCTTCAATCCTTGTCTTCATCTTGGTCTTCGGTCTTCAAATTGTAAAAATTCTGCTCCTTATCTTGTTGCTTTACTTGAATCTAAAATATTCCCATTTATGTACCGTTGCTTGTAAACCTTGAACGTTTTCAACTTTCCTTCGAATTTGTGATGCTCCTCTTGTTGATGATGATGGTGTTTCTATGGACCTGTTGGTGTAGAGAGAGATAAAGTGGATGGTGCTAACTGCGAACAAGAATACAAGTGGTACATAAGTTAGCAATTCGATGTCACCATCATGATTGATAAAATAGCACTCAAGAGATCAAAATAGTTCTTCTATTGGTGTGAGGTTGGGTATCTCACCATTCTACCTGGAATTTACGTACGGTGACACACACTCTAAAAGCAAAAATTTAGACAGGTACAAATAAGTGAAGGTCGGTGCCTCTCATGATGTAACATGGGCAGTCTCCACTATAGGGGACCACTACTCTACTACCGAATTCAGTCTGCACCTCATTTGCCACTGTCATGGTTAAATCCAACTTTAACTCTCATACAAGTAAGAAACCCGATCATGTTCTCTGTCATCTCTAAGTTCAGTCACTCTTATGAGATTCTCGATGTAATCTTAGCGACATGTATACTATGTGACTCTAAATTAACTAAAAGTTGGAGTTTATTATGCACTATTTCATACAAAAGTTGAAAATTTATGAAAAATTTACAATGCAAATGCTTAACCACTCCCCCACACTTAAACTTTACATTGTCCTCAATGTAAATTGAATCGTCCAAAGAAAGTCAAGGTGGGTAATCTTATATTGATATGCGACAAGAAATCAGAAAAAGTAAAAACAAGACAAGAAAAAGATAAAAACAAGACAATAAATACTCATCCTATGGGTTGCCTCCCATTTAGCGCTTGGTTTAAAGTCGTCAGCCCGACTTGCAAATTGAATTCCCCATACACCAATAATCTAAAAAGTTGAGGATCCTTTCATAGAACCTGTTTTGCAAACACTAGCTCCACACAAATATTAGTAATATAAAACAGAAATGAAGCTATTAACCGATAAAAGATTCCCCCACACTTATTCTTGTCCACACTTGGAAGTGCATACAGAATATAAGAGTCGGGTAGTTCCACGTTTTCTTGTTCCAAAACCTGCATAGTATGAGAATCAAATATCTCTAATGGCGGAAATCGAGTAATAAAGTCATTCAACAATATTCTCGAAGCACATACATTCAAACCAATAAGAGGTAAAGGAGAAGAAAAAATAGGCAAAGGGTTAGACAAACCTTGCACAATCTCTTGTATCACGGAATCCTCTTCATCCTTGAAAAACTCAAGTGAATTATTCACCTCTTGTATATCATGGTCCTCTATCAAACCTTGCAACCATTCTTCGTCCTTTTCTTCCTTAACCACAGTCTCGACATAAACATCATCATTACAATCATCTGCAAGCTCAATTGGGTCTTCCACAATATTGGTCATATCGGTTTCATTCTCAACACACTCCTCGTTGTTTTAAGTCACATACTCTTTTGCGGCTCCAAATTTCGCTATAAGGAACTTTTTTAAAACACTCAAAAATGCATCATCCTCAAGCTCCACCCCTTGAATAGGCTCTTGATCATTATTAAGATCAATGCTTGAGTAATCTACACAAGTGTCAACATATTCCTTTTCTTCTTCATTAGATTCACACCTTGTTGCAATGAGATTATGTAAAACACTAGTTTCATCATACTCATGTACCTTTTTAATAGGTGCTTGATCATTATAAAGATCAGGAGTTGAGTCCACTACACTAGTGTCATCAAATATCTCCAAAGGTTGGTCCTTTTCAACATAATCATCTTCATTTTCAGACTCACCATAGTAAGAATCTTTATCGGTTTCATAACCTTTATCCCGACGTCGTTTAAGTTCCATATGAATGGTCCTACTAATTTCTGTGACAAGCTCTTCCGAGTCTCCATCATCTTCCAACTTGTATAATTTCTGTGCAAGTTTCCTGACGTTCACATGCTTACCACTGTTGACTACAATAGGTTCTCTTTCCCATGACTCTTCCCTTTGAATGGGTGAATGATCATAACTATGATCATGAGTCGGGTAAGAAAAAGTGTTGCAAAAATTGGTTTGTGCGACGTTCTCTCTATAACGGTGAAGTTGGTCTAGTCTTTGTCGCATGTCTTGCAATCCATTCATAATCTGCATACAACTCGAATGAAGCCAATTAGAAGTAGAATTATCCCACCTTGGTGCTTGACTTACATACCCACTACAAGGTTGTTGTTGGTATGTATGAAAATCACCGTAAGGATCTCAAGGATATGCATCATAGCCAATAAATTGGTTTTGATGGTACCCTATAGATGGTGGGTAATTTTCATAGTATTGAGGTTGTTGAAAACCGTATCCGTTGTTCCAATATGCTCCTTCCATAATAAGTACTTGAAACAAGAGTTCTCAAAACTATGTAAAAAACCAGAAAAAAAAGAAGAAAAAAAAGCTAAAAAAAAACTAAAAAAAAAAAAAAATCAAAAACAAGTGACAACCGCTGCCTCCCCCCCGGCAGCGGCGCCAAAATTTGATCGCTGTTGTAAGCGTCAAAAATAAATTACACTTTCTTACTACTCAAAATATAAATATAGCAAGGGCAAGAAAGGATTGTTCCCACAGAGAGGTCTAGGTTGTCAAGTTGTTTCGATTTCTTATATAAACAAAGCGGGGATTTTTCTGATTTTTATATACTAAAATAAAATAAAAGCAAATAAAGAAAAGTAAACAAATAAATTCAAAGATGTGAAAGCATTGGTTAAGGATTTCGTTTTCATTCACAAACATATTCTTGTCTTAATAACTAGAATCTATATTTTAATCTCTATTTTATCAATGGCCCTAGAATACCTTGATCGCAAGAATATCCCGCTAATTCCCTCTTGTTATCAACAAACACATTAAAAGATGCGAGTATGAATCCTATCTAAGAGAACAACCTAACGTGTAAAAGCACTAATCAAGTTTAATTCCCTAGATGCATTAAGTTCTATGAAATCAGGCCAATCAAAGTAATCGAACGTGTAAAAGCACTAATCCGATTTAACAAAGGTTATGGTTCACATATGATCATAAGTGTAGGATCAGAATATCGCAACTCCAATACTTCGCGAGATTAATAAACGACTGCGTCGCGAAGGAGTCGCATGGAGGTAAATAAATGACGTAATAGATGACGACAGTCAGAACATGGGGAAAGTGTGAAGACTTGGCGAGATTTAGGAGTGTCGCGAGGACAAGCAGTTACACATTCGCGAGGATTCGCGAGTCGATTCCGAAAATAAAGGACAGCTTAGCTGTCATCCACTATGTAATACCCTATATAAAGGGTTGAGTAAGTCTGTTGTAGAGAGATCTTTTTTGAGTTATTAAGCAAGTCATTAAGAGAGAGAAAACAGAGAGTAATTGTAATTGCTTTGGTTTTGTTCTAATTGTATTTGTAAACATTTCAAGAAGATAATCAATAAAGTTCAAAGTTAATCATCTTTCAAAGAGTTAATTACGTTGAATCTAATGAGGGGTGTAGTGTGGGATTTCCTGCAACTACATATGCGCTAGAAACAGGGACAATCTGGAGTAAGAAAAGAGAAATTTGATACAATTTTTAACAGTTTACCAAAAGAGAGAAATGGCTAGAAGGAGAACTGTACCAGAAGGACCAGCAATCGTGAGAAGAAGCGGGAGACTTGCCGGTGAAAGGAGAAATGAAATGGGAGAATCATCAAGGATGAACATAAGAAATGACGAAGAAAATCAAATTCAATCGCCAATTCAACCGATTGCAAACACAACTACAGATTATAATAGAGTAAGTGTACACACATGGAGATCAGATTCTATGGAGGAAAGAGAGGAAGAGCAACAACAGATAAATAATGGACGAGAAGAAAGAAATCGAGAAGAGATGGGAGAAACAATTCGTGGAAATGAAGAAATCGCAGCACTGGAAACGTTGAGACAAACAATGTATGAAGAAAGGCGGTTAGAAGCAGAGGAACGTGCAAATTTAACAAGGCAAAATCATGAGTTGAGAATGGAAAATCTGAGGCTGCAAAATAGAAGATCGAGAAGTAGTAACAGGTCAAGATCAAGATCGGTCAGAGAAGATAGGAGGAGAACATTACCTGTAGAAACTATTAATGAAGAAAATTTGGAAAGAGAACCAAATTTTGGTGAAGAATGTCGCGAGAGAAGAGAAATAGAAGGAGATCGTTATGTTCCACGACCTGAGACTGTACAAAATGGCCAAAATAATGGAAATCAAGGAGATAGGCAACCTCAAGAGCAGATTAATCCAACTGATGAAGAAAATCAGATAGAAGGAAGAAGAATATTGCATGGGAGAGAGGCACGAAGGAAACAAAAGGAAATCGAAGATGACATCGAAAAACACTATGTTGAGCAAGCACGTTTAGCTTGCGAAAGGGAAAGATTGAGGGCAGAAATAGAAGAACGTGAATTTGAAGAGGCAATTCGGCAAAATAATCATGACAACCGAGAAAGAAGGCGCGAGCAGAATCGCAACAATGGAAATATCAATGAAGAATATGAAAGAGTGCAAAGGAGAGTCGATAGACAACCGAGAAGAGAAATTGATAGATATAATGGTGTACAAATTCGCGAAAGAGATGAGGGAGAAAGCCGCAGAGAAAGGAGAGAAGAAAGTGATGAGCCAGAACATATAAGTAGACATGAGCGCAGAAGAAGAGAGGCGGAATTAAAAAGACCAATAGATTCAAATTCTGAGGCAAATGAACAAATCTTGAGAGAATTGGCAGAGATGAGAGGAATATTGAACAGCAGAAGAGAAGGAGGAAGAAGACAGTTAGACGAAGCCATTGCAGAAGCTGCGAAGAATCCCTTTAAATTAGAGGTGCAGTTAGGAGGAATACCCCCAAAATGTAACTTACCAAAGATTAACCAAACATTTTTGATGGGACAACTTGTGCAATACAACAATCAAGTCATATGTAAGATGTATGTTACAATGGGAGAATCACGATGCCATATTGTGTAAATACTTTGCATCAAGTTTGACTGGAGAAGCGTTGAAGTGGTTTGAGGGTTTACCAAGAAACACTATCACGTCATTTAACCATTTGCAAGCTATATTTTTAGGGGCGTATATAAGTAATAACTCCTCGCGACCAGGAATTGAAGATGTATTCGGGTTGAAACAAAGAGTTGGAGAAAGTTTGAGACATCTAACGTCGGATGGAAGACAATGTGCGGCGAGATGGCCGGAAGGGTAGATGAAAGATACCTCATCTGTCATTCATAAATGCTATGTTCGCAACCAATCTATTGTATGTTCGGGTTTTTAGAGTCAAGAATACGATTACAATGACCGAATTACGAGAACTCCAGGAGGAATATATTGCTTTAGAAGAAAGACGAACGAGATGGAATCTTACCCGGTGGCGAACACAAATTCTAGTGTCGCGAATGGAAGTTTATTACCTCAACTTATACACACAGTGGCGAGCACATCGCAAGGTCAACAAGAAAGAAAGGCAGTTGATATAGAACCAAAGTTAGTAGCCATGGGAAGTCGAGATCAGGAGGAATTTGAGAAAGAAAGGAACTACTACAATCGTGGTGGGAATAATAAGATCCAAAGGCTCGATCATCCGCGGGAAACTTACGGAGGTCGAAGGCGAGAATTATAACTATCATGGAGTGCGGCGAAGTCACGAGTAGTGTGGGAGGAAATTAAAATGCCGCCATTGAATGCCGGTGTGGAAAAAATATGGGAAGCAATACTCTTGATGGAAAACATACCGCACCATGGAACATGGGAAGTGAACCACCACCTGGAGATAGAAGTCACGAGTTCATGTTCTTACCACCGCTTTCATGGGCACCTAACAAATGACTGCAGAAACATCAAGAGAATTATCCTAAGAATGATTGATCAAGGAAAGTTGAATCACTTTTTAAAAAAGAAGAAGAGAAAGTTCAACATTTACCACCACCACCAAAGAAAAGGAAAAGAAACATTTGTTATAGAAGTTGGGGCAAAGGCTAAAAAGTTGTTTTGCAATTCCATTGTACATTCATACCGCACAATCGAAGATTTTCATGACAGTGTACTTAGTAGAGTTTTTTGCGAGGGATGTCGATGATAAAGAAGTGATGAATGTTGCGAAGACATCGCGATTAAAAGAGTGGCAGCTGCAGATTATTTCTTTCTCGGCTGAAGAAGTACCCAAAGGAAGAGAAATACATGATAGCCCATTGGTTGTAAAGCTGGAAATTAATCCAAAACCTATTGATGGCGAAGATGATGAAGCGGAAAATTGTTGGGCAATCAATATAATATTGATTGATACTGGCAGTTTAGTCAACATTCTTTTCTAACATACTTACAAAACTATGGGAGGAAAAGATGAAGATTTGATCCCTTCAACATACAAAATATATGGTTTCAATGGTACCGCAAACAAGCCCAAAGGAGAAGTGCACATGAGGATACCCTTGCAGGGGTTGTCAACGATATTTTGTTCCGTGTGGTTGATGTGGAATCTCCCTACAATGCCTTGATTGGAAGACCATGGTTGCATGAAATTCTGGGGGTAGCATCGACATACCATCAGTGTATAAAGTTTCCACATCCTAGCGGTGTCGGAATTATAAAAGGATATTGGATGGAGGGGCAAAAATGTTATGAGGTCGATGTAGAGAGCTGCGAAGAGAGAACGGCAAAAAGGAAAGGTTGGAGGAAGAATGTAAAGGATGAGCAAAGAAAAGAAAGGCTAATGGTGGATACCATAGAAACAAAGGAAGAAGAGATGTTGCGAAGTGAATGCACGAAAACAATTGAATATCATGATGAAAAGGAGACATTGAAAAGTTTGACTGACGCGGAGGCAGAAGGAAGTAGGAGTAAAAGGTGTAAAAAATGAATAGTTGCGAGAAAAGATACCAATTTAGTGATGAAAACATGATAAGGATAAGAAGCAGAGATGATGGTTGCAGAAAAGTTGTGCGAAAATATCGCCGTGAAGAATGTATAAAAATCTATTGAATAGTTGAAATGAGATTGTGCGATAGCTTCGCAGGCAAATTAACAAAAGTCAAAAATGAATGATTAAATAAATTGATAAAATGAATGAGTGAGTGAATGGGACGAACCTTTATGGCGTACACCCTAGTTCGCGAATGATATTTCGTAAGAGGCAAATGTAAGACCTAAAGTACGTCATATAAGGGGGTATCTCTTGACATGGCTCAGGGAAAAGGTTACACCGCTCCTGGAACCTGAGTCATGGAGATTTGGGGCCCATGAAAGCCTATCCGGGAGAGATACCTTGGATTCCCAACTATATATATAAGGTTATACCGTGGTTGGGCGACCGAGGGTCTCTTCCAAGGAGTCAGCGTATGACCAAGGCGCCGAGGTACACGGTTGAGTCAAGAGTGCGGGGAGCATGGAACTTCCTTACCACTCTTGACAAGTCTTGGCACATGCTTTGCACTCGGCCCAAGAAAACTCCACTTAGGGTGCAGTCTCGTAACCATAAGCCCTATAGGTATAAGGGATAAGAGGCTGCGAAAACAACTGCTTGATGTTAAGACCGGATGGGAGGAGCTAGTCTTGTATGGCCGATGTACGCCTCCTTGAAGGGGCAACCAGGGAGAAGATAAGGGCGGCACCCTCCATTAGGGAGCTGATAAGTGTCAAAAGACGCAAATGTCATGAGGCTTTATTTTTGCAAGAAAGTTTAGGCTTGTCATATTTGTGCAATGATCCTGCAGAGGCAATAATACTAACGCGAGGGTAAGACGAGATCAATGGGTTTTTACATGAACGTGTAAGAACGTCTTGCGATTTCGTCGCAAAGACGACAATGTTACGGGATTTTATGGTCGCAAGAACATTTAAACCTGTCATATTGTCGCAAATATAATGTCTCCCGAGAGGCAAAAATACTTAAGAAATGATAAGACAAGGTCAATGGGTCATTATATGAAAATGTAAAGACGTCCTGCGATCTTGTCGCAATGAGGGGTGGCAAAATAAGACCTTTACTTAGGAAGGCAAAATAAGACCACACAAATAATGATAAGTCAAGATCAATAGATTTCTTAATCCATGAAGATATCTTGCGATCTTGTCGCAATAAAAAAAAAAAAATAAAAAAAAATATATATATATATATATATATATATATATATATATCGCAAGAGTGATTAACTCGCAAAGTTGATTATATCTTATGGACCGAGGCAAGTGTGAAGAAGGGTTGTTTGATTGATATATCCGAACAAAGGAAGCAAAAGTTGAATTCATATTCAATAATCAAAGAAATTTATAATAAGGAGTTACAGAAATGGAAGATTAACAAAGATATATATATATATACAGATACTACAAGAAATGAAAGAAGAAAAAGAGATTATTTCTTTGTTGGTTCTTCTTCTTTATCTGATTCTTTGGTTCCGTCACTCTCGTCGCTAGATTCTTCTTCTTCATTAGCTTCACTATCAGAAACATCTGAGACAGGCAAGTTCTCGGGAACTTTTTCAGCAAGAAAAGGATATGAATGAAGAGGAATGTTGTAATCGTTACAAACTATTTCCATAGCTTGATTGCGAAAACGAACAACATCATTATTAAAATTCGCCACTGTAGTTTGGAATTGCTGCTTCAATTTAGAATATCTATTCTCGCGAAGAAAGAGATCCTTTGCGAGTCGTTCTTTTTCGGTTTCAAGTTCTCCAATCCTTGTCTGAAATCTTTTTTCAGATTCTGAAAACATGAGAAAATGAATTAATGATAATAGTACAAAAACAAAAAGAGCAGAAAAGTAAAGAAGTATAATAAACAACCTTCTCTTTCAAAGATCATATCCTTGATCAAGGTAGTTTGTTCGGCGCGAAGACTAACATCGACACCTAAGTTATTTCTAGCATTATCTAGAACCTTCGCAGCCCAGGCAAACTCATCATCATTATTTATGACAAAAAGTGAACGAATTTGGTCTTCTCGCTCGCTAAGTATGGTATTCTGACGAAGGAGTTCATCTCGCTCAACTTGCACATCAAGGAGAGATTTTTGAAATTTTGCTAATGCCTGTGCACCTCTGTTAGTAATGCGATCTTTCTCATCTATGAGATCACTAATTTTCTTCCTTAAGGTTTTGGCTTTCTTCTTGGAATCAAGGTACATTCGTTTAAATTGATTAGCTAAACTTAAACTATCTCTATGTTCGATCGCTAAGAGATGATATTTGGATTGAAAATCCTTTAATGAAAGGAGGTTAGTCTTATTTGAGGAATTACTTAGAGATTCATTGAGATGATTAAGAAGGACATCATCATCCATGGGCTCGGGAAATGAATGGAGAAGAATGGATTCTTCAGAGAGATTATATATGTCTGCGAAAATAGTAAGTCAGGCAAAGAAAAGCAAATAATAAAACAAAAAGGATTTGAGGAGTAAAGATTGTTATACCATAAAGCTGCTGATTTGCACTTTCAAGAGTAGATATTCTATTCTGTTGAGAAGTAAGCTCAGCTTCCAGTTGTTTAATTCGTTCATCCTTCTTGCGAGATGTCGCAGCTTCACCCTCTAGTTCTCGGATCTTATCTTTAAGTTGCAAATTTTTCCTTTCAAGACTGCTATGTCTTTTCTCAAGGTCAGAGGCGACAACAAAAGAAGCTCTCCCAGACTACAAAGAAAAATATGGGAATGATTAAGATAGAGTTTATAATTGAAGTCACAAAGAAATAAAATGATACAAACATACCAAAGCATTAAGAGCGTTTAAGAAGCTAGAAGTCACTGTTCGGGAAACCCCGCGAAATGACTCATTATCCTCCAGCAGTGGGGCATCGCAAATCTTAGCGAGAGCTTCGCAAGTAGCAGTTAAATGCTCGTCTCCCAATCCTTGCATGGAATCGGAGAAGATGCCAGACAATTACGCCATAGCAGAGGAGGTTGAGTGATTTTCCCTCGCAGAAGAAGTACCAACCTCATTTTCATTTTCATCAGAGTTCTCGCCTATTTGAGAACTATAATGAGAAGAGAGATAGGTTTTCCGTTTTTTAGAAAGCGGAGCAGAAGGCTTTTCCTTGTGAAAAGTAGCTTTATCCTTGCCTTTAGCCTTCGCAGCTTCAGCCTCTTCAACACCAACCTTCACACACGAATAAAGATAAGAAACAGAGGCAACAATATTGTTTAAAATAACAAAAGAAAATATTTCTTACTTCATCCGTGAGCGATCGAAGTATCGCCAGGATATTCGGTTGTGGATTTTCTTTGTACTTCTTTCTCATTCTGGTGATCTAAAATTTTCTAAAAGTTAATAAATAAAAGAAGTAGAAGATATCGCAAAGCGAAATTAAAAAAAAATAAAAATAAGAAAGGAAGTATACCTCTTTTGTCTTCTCGGGCCACTTAAATTCCCAAGGATGATAATTTGCGAGATTGGCTGGGAGTGCATGTGAGCCTGCGATATAAGGTCCACTCAGAAAGAGAGGTACAACCTACCACTTTTCATCTTTGGAGTGGCGAGGGGTATTATTTTTACCCAAATGCCAGTCAATGTCCTGCATGAGAAGTTTGTCAGCATCAACGTTATCATTTTTCTTCAATCGAACACCCCAGCGAGATTTATCGTTTCTCATAGTTATGACTGAATAATTTGCAAAGAAGTTGTCCACAGTATATTTCTGGGCAACTATTTGTAAATTCGCAAATTGAGGATCTCTAACATTATAAGGATATAAAGATCCTTTACCGGCGCCACGATAGGCGAATTCAAGCATCAGACGAATACAGTCGCCATTCAATTGATAAACAGCCCGCGAGAATTTCTCGTGAGCAAGAATCTCATAAAACAATGGTATTTCGGGATTATATAAAGGAATGGGGAGCCCTGCGAGGAGTTGACCTAGCGAGAATATGATTTTCTGATCATCACATTGATGATCAGAAAACAATTTTGCAGAAAGCATAGATGAAGATTCTTGATTAGGAATGGTTGATAAAGTGAAACATTTTTCCTTTAATTTCTGGTAAACGTCATTGAAAAGTGGTGCGTATGTACGACCAAGTAAAGCCATTATCAGGGTATGGGAATGAAGGGAGAAGTGAAAAATCGAAAAGGAAGCAGTAGCAGAAGCGCAATTTGCGGAAGAAAGAAGTTGAAGGAAAGTTGCAGAGAGAAAATAAAAGAGAAGAAGAGAAAGAGGAGTAAGCTATATATAGAGAGGAAATAAAAATCCTCGAGAAGATAAGTGCATTTAATGCGAGATGGGACGTGAATAGTCAAGAACAAACGGTTGAGAGAGACGTGTCAAGAAAGGAATGGAAGAGAGACGTGTCAAGAAAGGAATGGAAGGGAAAATATCTATAATAAAGTACATGCAAAAGTATGGAAATAAAAGGATACTTCTCATTTATTTCACTAAGCTGTGGAACTTCGCAAAAGAATAGAGGCAAGTACGTACTTTTCAAGTCCAGTATTCTCTCGCTCGTTCCCTCATCAACAAATATCAAAGATCATCACAACAACAAATTTTTCCTTAAAAATTGCTCTCCAAGCAATGTTCAAGGAAAAAGAGGCAAGATGTAGGATCAAAATATCGCAACTCCAATACTTCGCGAGATTAATAAACGACTGCGTCGCGAAGGAGTCGCATGGAGGTAAATAAATGACGTAATAGATGACGACAGTCAGAACATGGGGAAAGTGTGAAGACTTGGCGAGATTTAGGAGTGTCGCGAGGACAAGCAGTTACACATTCGCGAGGATTCGCGAGTCGATTCCGAAAATAAAGGACAGCTTAGCTGTCATCCACTATGTAATACCCTATATAAAGGGTTGAGTAAGTCTGTTGTAGAGAGATCTTTTTTGAGTTATTAAGCAAGTCATTAAGAGAGAGAAAACAGAGAGTAATTGTAATTGCTTTGGTTTTGTTCTAATTGTATTTGTAAACATTTCAAGAAGATATTCAATAAAGTTCAAAGTTAATCATCTTTCAAAGAGTTAATTACGTTGAATCTAATGAGGGGTGTAGTATGGGATTTCCTGCAACTACAATAAGAATATATCACTACAAACTATAATCATATTTATGCTACTTGCAATCAGGAATTATCACTTTTGCGTATAATAACCCTAATCTAGCAATAAAGATGAAAGCAAACTCAATCGATTAGCGACTCGATGAAACAAACATTCAAATCCTGTAACAATATTAATGGTGAATCATAAATGATAATATGAGACAAAACTAATTTATTGAACAAGAAACATGTTATGTGAAATCCAACTACTCCATAACCAATGATAAAATTAAACACTCATGTTAAAGGAGTTCATCACAAGAATGAAAAGAAGTTTCATGTTTTTAAACCCTAGAACAAAAGTAGAAGATGAGATTCGATAATATCCTAAAGGAGAGGTTCCTTTTATATACTTTCACTTCCCAAAGTAGGTTATAACCTCCTTGTCAAGAAACAGTCGCTAGCCCATGAACGAAGCCCAGTTAGTCGTCCAAGTCCATCTGAATCGGATCGATGAGTCAACTCGCCCGACCCAGAAATTAGCCGAGTTCTGGCTGTATTCTTCCCGTTTCCAGGCCAAATTCCAGGCCTTTCAATTGCAGCTCCTCCCCTGCATGTCCTAACATTCATATAACATTTTGAGACATTCATTCACCATTTCTAATCTGCATTTGAATTCAACAGCACACTCAACCAGTACTACTCTCCATTCTGCAGCTTAAAACTCATTGCAACTCATTAGCTCAACTTTTAAGTCCATCAGTTACGCGAGCAATCCCTTCTCAGCACAAATCAACTGCAACTGCGTCGCTTCAACCATTATGCACACCACTAGCTTCAGTTCAAGTAAATATCTTAACTATTCTCTACATTTTCATTTACACACACAAACCATTCAACTCTTTTTGTAGCTTCCATCTCAACTGCAACCCACAACAAATTCTATCTCTGCAATATGGCTTCAATCGCTTCATTCTTGGTCTAGCCATTCATACAGCGATCACCACATCACCAAGCCCTTAGATCTAACCCATTTCAGCTCACCGCTTCAGACCAGCTTCCCTGCAGCGACAACATTTAAGTCATTCACTGCCTTTGATCACCAGGACAGCATTACCATATCTGCATCTCTATTTCAGTTTATATTGACTGCATCTCAACAATAGCTTCAGATCCTTCGTATACTGCTCACAACAAGCACCAGCTGAACCTTCAGTTCCATTCTCTTCCACCTGATCCCTTTAGCTCTTAACTGCAATCCTCTTCTCAATTTGGAAATAAACAAAATCAACACTTTCATTGTATTGTAGCTCAACTGCAACAAATCAAACCACAGCTGCAATTCTACTTCTCTTTGTCTCAATCAGCTCCAAGTACATCTCCATTTCTGTAACTCAAGCCACTCCTCGACAAACGCAAAACCAATGCAAACCCACTGTTAATTCTTCTCTTCTCTTCACAGCACCACCGTCAGCTTGTAAGTATAATATGCCTCGCTCATTTACTTGCAATTCAGTTGCAAGACTCATTCTAACACAACCATTAATGAACCAGTTGAACTGTACCTCAACTGCCTGAAACTCAAGCCACAATCTTCTCACAAATTAACCAGTTCAACCTGCAGCATCAGTTCACCCAGCCAACAATTCATAGACCCATTAGCTTATTCAAATCCCTGTAATTCATAACACATGCATCTAACTGTTCTTGATGCTCAAAAAGACAACCACCTGCAAAATCTCTGCACTTCTGTTCATGTCACACTGCAATGTGTAGCAGCATCGGATTCCTCTTTGATCCACCAATTCTTTCTCTATCTCAGACCACCAACACAGAGCACCAACACCTACACCTAAACATACATCTAACCCTTGTCTGCAATTTCTTCCCTGAACTCATTGCTTCCCTGGACTTTCAACCAAACCATTTCTGCAGTTCAGTTTCAAACCCAGATGAGTAATAACAACAACTCATAATCCTCCAGATGCTCAAACCCATGGCAGTAAATCAATCCTTGGCTGCAACTTGGCAACAGATTCATAACAAACCCAAATTATTCTTATTTATAATCAACAACAACCACTCCTTCTCTGATTCGAACCCTAAACCCATTTCTGCTTCAATTTCTGCTGTAAATTTGATTCTCAAGCAAAACCCATCTCTAACTCCTCACTAAAAACACCAACAACACAGAATCTTCTCATAATTCATAACATGAGTACATTCCTCTCTATCTCAAATTCAAAACCCTCATTCTCTGGATCTTAATTTCTAATTCTTCTCCTTGTTTTCTTAACAGCACAGTTTATCATCTCCTTTATTTGATCCAACATCAGAGCCTTAATTTCCATCGTTCAAACACAAACCCCATCTTTTTCTCGTCTCCCTTCCTCTTTACAAGCCTTCATCCTCTTTACTCTCTCTGAATCTCAAACGAAATCTGATTAAGATTTGAGAGTACTGGTTTCTCTGAATAAGGTAGGTGTAGGAATAGAAATGGATATAGGCACCACGGATTTGGATAGGGGCCACCTAAGAATGACAACATTTGCCATTTAACTGTCGGTTCTGCGAGACTGACAGTTCAACTCAGTTAACAGATTCTGAAACTATGATCCGCTTCAAATGCTCGTAACTTCTTCGTACAACGTCGGAATGATCTCATTCTTTCGCTACTGGCTTCGTCTTTTCGTTGTCTTCAAGATAATGAGAAGAAATCTTTGATTTGAGCTAGTTGCACTTCTTTTTTCTCCAAAGACTCCAACACACCTATTAACTTAAAACTAAACATAAGAGATGCAATTTACAAGGGTAATAGCAAAGAAAGCATAAATACTAGATATAAAATTAGGTGTTTGACAACACCTATCACTCTAAATGCGCCACACGCATTTAGAATGAGGCCGGGCCCATGTTTCTTGCCGGCCCCCTTCCCATCGACCAATCAGGTCGCTCTAAACTTACCACACGCACACTAGAAGTGTGGCCACACCCATGCTTGGTCGGCCCCTCTTTTAATTGACCAATCAGGTCGTCCTAAATCTGCCACAACATCAAAAGAGGTAAGGTTGCGCCTATACGCTAATTGGCATGCCAAACATGCTAAACGTTCCACCTTACCACAGAAGCATGACGAACGTGGGAACATACAATAAATAGTGCACTTACGTGCCAACCCATCATCTGTTCGTGGCCAACACCATAATAGACTTCAATGTGGTTATCCTAACCAGAGACACGACCTTGCATGGTCGAAACCCTAATTTCCAGTTGTGGCACAAATTATGCCACTTCATGCCCCACAACATGCCACGAGCCGTGCAGGACCCAGGAAACCCTAATAAAGACGATATATCATAGCCACCAGTGAAATCCTTACTCATGTGGCCGTTTCCACATGATGGCCTGGCAATGGTTCTTTCGATATGGCTATGGCACCATTTGCACAAAACGTCGATGCGCCACGGCTACATGCCACATGCCGCATGCACTAATTAGGGTTTTGGCACACCAAACCCTAATTCAGGCAAAGTTGCTACGCCAACCAAGGAAAGTAACGTTTCCAAGAGCTTTGAGATTGTTGTGGCAACATGGCCAATGTTGCCACGCCACATTTGGGTCTAACACCAATATGCTAAAATAATTGCCACGACTACGCCACTGGCATGTTGTTATGCCGTGGCTACGCCAGGCGCCACTATGCCAATGGCGCCACTTTGCTATACAACAGGATGTAGCCATAATCAATGGCCATCCTTTCTCATAAGCTACAATCTCAGTCGTCCAAATTCGCCAAGGAATTGACAGGCATGTAGCAAGTTTTAGGCAGCCAGCCAAGGCAAGCCTAATAGCATCACATGTTATTTTCCTATGGCAAGTCTCTTGACTTCGACTTGCCACACGTAGCAATCTGCTACACGTTTTCCACGAAAACACTCGAGACATCAAACATGTCACAAACTGGGGGGATACTCATCAGGGTATTGGTCTGGCGGTTTGCAGCGTGCGGCGTGCAATACGCCGGTTATAAGAAAGTGTCATAAAGCGGGACAATTAGTGGTGGCAAGAAGTAATGGGTGTAAACGGATCCACTTCCTTCATCATGGAAGCATGGGTTTCTGACGGTTATACGTTACTCCACTCTTCCATCACCCAATCGTTTTCACTTCCTACGAGACCAGGGTACGTTTAAATATAACTTATATAAATAGGCTTGTCCTATTTCCACAAAATAAAAAGTTTTTGGTCGGCAACAACATAGTATCCAGAAATCACCAAGAACTGATAGCTTTTCACTCTGCAAGACAGTTCCACTTTCTGATACAAGTCATAAAACAAGCCACATCTTCAGAATCAACTATTCTAGTCTCAACACTCTCTTCGCTTCCCTCCATAAGACCAACCCCTTTCCTTCACTTTGTGACCGAAGCAAGCCTGGAACGACCATTTCTTGGTTTAGGCCAGGATTGTACAGATTGATCTCTCGAATCAAAAGTACTCCCGTGCAGTGCATTGTTTAGGGTTTAGATTCGTTTCTCATCCACACACCCAAATTACCAAAATCAGCAGAAACAGTTTTCACCCACAAACACAATGGTATGGGAAATTTATCCTTAATAGTAAACTCATTTAATCTTCTATAATCCACACAAAATCTCCATGTGCTATCTTTTTTCTTCACAAGGAGAATTGGAGAAGCAAATGGGTTGTTACTATTTTGAATAATCCCTGCAGAGAGAACCTCTTGGACCAATTGTTCTACCACATAAGGGAATTTATAAGGTCTCTGTGAAGTAGGTGTAGAGTTAGGTTTGAGTGGAATTTTTTTGGGTTTGAGTATATTGGGTTCTACAAAGATATCAAAAAAAGTATCCAACACAGCACTAATTGGGGAAGGAATAGGTGGAGAAGGTGATGCAGAAAAAGCAAAGAATTGACCAATTAGTGTTGGGGTATGGTCTTTGAGAAACTGTTTTAAGGAAGAAACCTCGATAAGATGCAGAGAAGGTTTAGAAGAACTTCCCTGAAGTGTAATATAACTTCCATGATGAACAAAAGAAATCTTCAACTGACCATGTCATACCCCCTAGAGGAAGCACCCTTAAATCAGAGGAGAACTGATGTCCTTGCATTTCCCACTGAATGTTCTAACAAAGACCATGACTAGTAATGCTGTCACCATTTTCTACTGTCACCACCATGTGCCCTGTGGGAGATGCATGAATGTTGAGTTTCTTGACAATGTTGGAGTCAATGAAACTGTGGATGCTACCTGTATCTACTAGCACCATAATGGGATGTTTTTTTGCAGAGATCCTGAAATGCGAATTGTATCATGAACCACATGTCTTGTTAAGGCATGTAAGGATATCTGAATATTAAAGTCGCTAGTAGTTGGTGAAGAAACAGTGGAATCTGTAGGGGACAATGGTGTTGGGTCCTCCATCTCATCATCAGATATGAGCATAAATAATTGTTGTGTCTTGCACCTGTGGCCTTGTCTATAGAACTCATCACAATTATAACACAACCCCTTGTCTTTTCTGACTTGCATTTGGGCATGAGTAAGTCTCTTAATAGGTGGTAAAGAATTTTCAGTGGAAGGAATTGTCAGTGAAAGCACTTGGTGGAGAAGTTGGGTGTGTAACAATTGGAGTAGAAGAAGGAAGTTGTTTATTGGAAGTTGTGTGCGGAGAGAAAAATGGTTTAACAGTGGAGGGCGGATGAGATAAATGGTGTTGGAACAAAAGGCCTAGAGAATGTTTTGGGATATTTTTGGTGGTGAAGCAAGGAAGCTTGTTGCAGTCGTGCTAATACAAAAGCCTCAGTTGTTGTTGCTTGTTTAAACATTTGCACAGTAGCACGTATATCCTCCTTTAACCCATTAATGAAGCTGAGTATATAAAAACTTTCAGGTAAGGTAGGATTATTAACTACCATAAACCCCTTATAGTGCTCCCATTTATCAAAATAATCTTCTACAGTTGTAGTTTGAGCTAATTTATTAAAACTTCCCATATAATTAAAAACGAATACATAAATCTCGAACAAAAGTATCCCAATAAATAGTTCCCTTACCTTGTTGATAATTCATAAACCATGAATCTACCTGTGAATCAAAATGAATTTCATCCATGTCCACGCGTTCCTTATCCGGAAATTTATGAAATGCAAAGTATCTTTCACACTTGAGAGCCCAACCACGAGGGTTAGAACCATTAAATCTTGGAAAATCCACCTTGGGAGTGCGAGAGAATCTATTGGGAGTAGCAGATAAGTGTTTGATAACTTGATGAAATCCATTGAAGGTTTTATTCGAAGATTCTGCATCATCACCCTGATTTGGATCTGGTGGTAGATCGGATTGTGGTGGTAAGGATTTTTCAAGGAGATTTCGAATGATAACAAGTTGGGATTCAACATTAGCAACTGATGATTTCAAAAAAGTGACATCAGATTCAATATTGGTAATGGATTGGGTGTGTTGATTCACTGTAACAGTGAGATCTGCAATTTTTTGATTGGTAGCCATGGATACAGGTTCCAGGAAAGGAGTCTGATACCAATTGTAGTGTACTGAGGTACAACTACAAGGGTTAGATCAAGATAACTAGCAGCAAGCTACTTTCTCTCTGCAAGCAGAGCCTAAACCTTCAAGATTGAAAGCAAATAATTTTCATTGATGAAATTGAGAGTCTTACAATGATTGGTTATATAACAACCAATTTGAGAAGAAGGACAATAACGGTCCAGATTACATCAATCAATGAAAAGAAAGAAAAAACACTAAAGTCGAGGAAATAGATTTCTTACACTGCTGCCGACATTTGACTTCTTTGGCTACTCACTGAGTTATGGCTGCGACTCGGTTAAGCAACTCGGTTGCACACTCTTTGGTAAGGTCGGGTACATGAAAAAAAACATATCTTAAAATTCATGAAACAAACTGATATCTACACGTTAAAGTTCGATGGACAAAGTAATCCTTACAAAGACTAGAAATTTGCAAATATGTTTGTATCTTGATTCTTTTATCTCGATTAAGTTGACAAACAAGAAATTTGAGGATCTTCTTACGTTTAAAAAACGAAAAAGCTAAAGAAGAAGAAAAATCGGTTTAGAGCTTGGCCTCACAAAATTGGTATCTACCTGTGGCAGTTAGTGTTGGAAAGGTTCACAACATATCAACAACATTCAAAAAGGAAATGTGCTACGGTGAATAATTAATGCAAGTAACCATTCAAACATTCTTTGTCGTCTGTGTATCCAAAGTTAGTGAAAAAGGAAACTATCTCTTTTTGGGCGCAGACTACACTAAGCAAATTTGGGAGTTCATTTTTTTCAAGCTAACCAGAAATGCCCTTACTTCTCTTCCCTCTTAAACTTGTTCAAGAAAGCGCTCCTTCAATCTTATTAATACTGGCGGGAAATATATTTGGAAGCAAATCTCTGCTAATATATTTGTTGGAATGTGTGGTTGGAGCGACACGCTAGAGTTTCCAATGGCAGGAAGCAGGAGCAGTGGCAACATGTTGCAAAGGATGTGCAGTTGCACCCCTTTGATTTTCAAAATCGATATG
Organism: Papaver armeniacum; assembly: GCA_023531295.1. NCBI lineage: Eukaryota > Viridiplantae > Streptophyta > Magnoliopsida > Ranunculales > Papaveraceae > Papaver > Papaver armeniacum. The sequence goes on from JAJJWW010000398.1 coordinate 172,660, forward strand.
AAGTTTAGTAGTTTCCAAGCAATTTTTTTTGCACCCCCTAAAATCTCAATACTTGCACCCCCAGAAAAAAGTCTGCTTTGACTTTCTCCCAGAATCGTCCACACACAGGAGACTTAATTCCGAAAATACAAGAAGACTGTTTTGAGGCATACAAAATTATTACGCTAACTAATGTGAGATGATACAGCGTGTCTATGGAAAGTTAAATTACTTAAATGACCTTGTTTAATTAGTTTATTTACACTCTTAAGAAAATTATATTATTATTTTTTTAATTTTATTCATTTTTTTTAGTTTTTTTATTTATAAATTTCTTAAAAAAGATTTAATTCTTTTTTTTAAAGGATATTACATTAACTAGTTAGAAGCCTAACAAGCTAAGCTCCAACGACATATTACTACATTAATTGAACAGGTTGTCGTGCTAACCTACCAGCGAACCTCATGGGAAACCTAGCCAAGGGAGCCGAAGCGGATGGGGGGCAAGCTAACGCTACCTTCCATGTTAATTCCTGCAATATTACGCCATTGGGGGCTCAAACCTGGGACCTCTTGGAGCGCATGTTAATTCTTTTTATTTTTATTTTTAATTATCTTTTTTTTTTTACTTTATTTTTTACTTTTAAATTTTTTTAAATTATCTTTTTAATTATGACGGTTTTGTAAATAACGAAAAACTTTAGAAAAAAAACTTAAAATTTAAAAAACTAACTAATAAAAAGTATTTTGAAAAATTGTAAATTTCTTTTTTAAAATATAAAATTATAAATGATAAGGGCATTAATGTCATGATAATATATGACGGATAAGGGGTTATTGGATTTACTACCTGGTGCCTCTATTTTTTCTTTATTGAGTATGCCTCAAAACAGCCTTTATACAAAAACAAAAAACATAACTCTCATACTCTCGTTAGTCTAAACTGGTACCTTGTTCTCTTAAAGAACAAATTTATTTTCTTGCATTACATCAAGTCTCAAGAGAAGGAGCTTGTAATATATGTGTCTTATATTATATTTTTACCATAATTTATCTTCTCTAAAAAAATTAAGAGATTGTATATCTGTTGTTTCTTCTAATCAAGTGTTTTAATCACATTTATTCGGTTCAATCCATAATTGGAGTAGTATTTCATAGTTTACTTTATCTTCATCTTTATTTAGGAATGGATAAGTTTGTGATCAAGAGAAAGAGAACACCAGAATTTCCTTCATCTTTTATTACTCCTAGTGGAACTGATCCACAACAAGTATCTTCAATTTCAAGACCATGTTCCTAGTCCACAAGTAGCTTTCACTATTGTATATGAAGTATCAATGTGGGATCTTCAATCAGACCTGCAATGAGAAACCCGATCTTGAATTATCATACGAATGATCAAGATAAAGTCCGAAGATCTTATATCCAAAGGGGTCCTTGCCAACCGAAGAGTTTTCCCTTTCCACAAAATCTTATGGGACAAAAAAAGCCAGCAAATCGATGTTTCAACAAAGCTTAGTTCTTAAAACATGGAATATGGTTAGAGTATATCATTTCCAAATATGTCCCCTTTTGCTTGCCTTTTTATCTTTTTAGAAGTTGTGGTAATGCTAAAGTTGTTTGTGATGCTTTTGTAAATGCAGGTTTTTCAAATTGGAGTAAACCAGACAAGTAATAAAAACATGTTGGAAATGAAAAGAGTGTTCACAATGATGCTTGTATGATAAGTCGCGAGTTACTACAGGATTCACATCACATTCGAATTATCTTGGAATGTCAGACAACACAAGAAAGTTTTGGGTACAAGTTTCGTTTGACTGCATCAATTGATTGTATTCGATTTCTTTTATGTCAAGGATTAGCTTTCCTTGGCCATGATGAATCTGATTCTTCACCTAATCAAGGATTGGACCTCTCAACTCAACTGCAGGGTCCTAAATCTATTAAGAGGCAATCAAAACATCACTAAATCTCTTCAAGGTGGAAGAAGATAGAAGTACTAGCTGGAGGACAAATGCAATAATAAATAAACTTATTTTGAATTTAAACTCTTTTGAAAAAGTGTTTTGTGAAACCATTAAATATGGTCATTTTCCTGACCTTCAAACGCTAGCTATGCTCGAAGGAAGGTCTCAAAGTCCTCAATTGTGGGAGACCCCTTCTCTTTATGTTATCTGTCAGTAACTTTTTCCTTATTTATTATAAAAAGAAGAAAAAAAAAGTGTAGAGTGTTCTAAAAGCAGTAACGAAACAATTTGAAAATGGCAAAGCCACATAATAAGTTGGAGGCTAGGTAACCTAAAAAGAAGAAAAAGAAAAGGAAACATAGAAGAAAACTCAACTAAGACAAGTATGTCTATAAAATTACAGTTCTTATTTACCATTATTCCATGTAAAGAAAGGAAGTAAGATAACTCGGATTTCTTCCGTAATTGGTTTTGTGAGGTGTCCTAATGCTCAGTAAACATACTCTAATGTGAATATTTACGGAGATCGTGGTATGCACTTAAAATTTAGAATAATATAATATTAAGGCGTGTTTCTGATAATCTCATGCAAGTATAATTCCTGATATTATCCTAAGAACAAATTGCAAATCTTACAAGAACCATTAGGAGCAGATGAAGATTTATATTTTTATTACCATGTTGTACTGATAACATCATCCTAATTGCTCGTTGTTAGCTTCAGTGAATAACTTATTCTCTTTGTTAATAATGCATGTTCCAGACATAAAACCCCATGATATCACAATCATAATAACACATTTTCTATGAATCAAAAAACACATTTTCATTGAATCAAATAGCCATACATGTATCATATTAAGATCAAAGAGAAGAGTCACTAAGAAATCCAACAGAAGAATCAAAATTCCATTTAACAATTTTAACAAATCATACAACAAAACCCAAAATTGGGTGTTCTTCGTTAAAGACTATTCATCAACGGAATCAAAAAATCCAGAAACAAAAACCTAAAATTCATGTAGTTTTTGAACTCTTTGTTCAATCATCGAATTCACAAAAAGAATATGAAACAGTAGCGATTGTTTCTACGAATCAAGCAATTAAAAACGATTTAAAATTCGTACTCTTCATGAATTCCAGACTTCTTTCCACCTTTAGCTTCAGTAACATGCTCTACAAAATGTGAATCCACCGTTTCCTTGTTCTTAATATTCTTCTTCTTCAGTGTATCATTCAGTTCAAGACACTGAATCCCAATTTGTGTAACTTGATCAAGTTCTTCATCCGAGTATTGATCACCACATCTTCAATGTCATAATAATTAAAATAAAAACCATCCTTTTTACATCACCACTTGCTTCTTTATATTCATTCTCTGATATACCAAAAGAAGAAGAGGAATCCATTTTTTTTTGTTCTTCATTCTTTAAACTCTCTTCTACTTTCTTGAAAAAAGTTTCAAGATCTCGACCTATTACTACTGCTGCAAACTTTTGATTCTTACAAGACACGCGAAGAGAAGTATCCATGATAAACACGGTTGAAAAATCACTAGCAAAATTATTTTTTTGACAACCAATTGAAATTACTCTGAAATTCGGTATAATATCTGAACTCTGTTGTAGTAAAACATAGTATGACACGAGAAATTGATAGAGCTCTAATTTAAAGAGACAAAAACAAGGTGTACTGATTACCGACAGGTGTCAGTAATAAAAAGAAAATACTCCCTCTATTTCAAAATAATAGGCTGGTTTCATGTGTAAATTGCACATGAAATCAGCCAATTATTTTGAAACGGAGGGAGTAACATTTTCTATTTCACAACTTTTGGTTCGGAAACATACATGTGTCCTTATCCAAAAGAGATTTTCTAAGGTTTTACACATTTTAAGGCCATATATATCTTTTCAAGTCAAGTCCATAAATTTAAGTAACAATATGTTTGGATCTAATTCGCGACTGATATTGTTCTAAGTCATAACAATATGTTTCGAGTCAGATATCAGATCATTCATGTGTTTTTTTTTTTTCATTTTTGTGTGTGTGTCTAATTCGAGGTCTGATTCAATCATACATCTGATTCGGGACTACCTGAGTTAGGTATCATTTTGTACCTGACCAGTTTGACACGTATCTAACTCGATTCAAAAAATTTATATAACCCGACTAGTTAATAATTTTTGAGTCAAACGTGATCTGAATCTGACTCGACATAAATTTAAGTAATAATTTATTTGTTTGGGTCTAACTCGTGATCTGAATTTGACTCAACATCAAATACCAGATCGTTTGGTTTTTCATTTTTCTAATGTTTGATTCGGGGTCTTATTTGGGGTTGTTTGAGTTAGGTATCATTTTTTTTTCCTGATTCCTCTATTTGGTTGGATTCATAAAAATAAAATAAATTAACTCTTCTAATTAATAATTTTTGTTTCTTTTGCATAAGATAATTAATTAATATTTTTTGAGCCATACATAATAACTCAGATTCAGATGATTTAGATCCAGCAAGTTAGTTAAGTCCGGAAAAAATAAACAACATATAAGAAGCAAACTTCCTTGTGAAGATAATGAATTCAAAAAACTTAGGAAATCACACTATGATATTTAGACCCTGGAAATGGGCCCAAAGGATCTTAGATTGGTGACAAATTTAGGGTCAATCCCAGGAACAATACACTTTGATCCAAATTATGTTCTCTTGTTCATGTTGCAAAAAAACAAATAGACAAAAGTAAAAGAGAATTCCGAAGAAGAAACCCCATGACAAAGTTATCCAAATACTGCTCCATTTGCCTATGTCCTAGCTTCCCAGTATATCAACTCCGGTCAATACACATGTATTACGAGTTATCGAATATTTAGTCCTAAAGGTTTACTCATCAGCCGATAAAAGCTCTAGTCGGGTGTTATTGAATATAACCGATTGGCATTAGTCAAGTTGGCCAGGGGTTGGACTCCCAACCTATAAGTTACGGGTTCAATTTCAGCGTTGATCGTGTCAAAAATAAAAGGGGTGTTATTGAATATTTGAACACCGGAACACTAACTTGGGTCATCGAATTCATTCTGTAAAACTCATTTGATCGGATAGTTGACTAAAGACATATGTAATGGCCGCTATAGTACAGTGGTAAAGTTATTGGGTGATGATACCAGTGATCTGATTTCGAAACTCGTCGGAACCAAATTCTTTACCGATCCAAAAACAAAAAACATGTAAAGGAACCAAATCCAGTATGGCGGAGTCCCATCTTAAGCGATAAAGAATCCACTTAGGAGAAGGAAATAAGCAAGTATGACGACACCAATTACATAACTCAACATAACATCTGGAACCACTCCGGAGAGAATGGTTACAAAAGAGCTACCTGTCCAAAATGAAACAATATGCATGGCAATGAAAAAGAACAAGAACCCTAAAAACCCACCTGATAAACCGACTGCCCCAAATGCTGTTGCTACAACTCATTTAAATGGCGGATTTGAGATTTTCACCCGCATCCACTACATTACCTGTCGGGTTTAACACCCGCGGGTGAATAGATGAGCAAATTGGATGGATTTACGGATTTTAAAAGAAAATAAACGAAAATAGGTAAGTGCTTAAAATGAGTAATATAATCAAGTATTAAAACTTGGATTATTGAATTTTAGAACTTAGACTACTAAAATCTACAGTATAACTTCTATAAAATAATAGGTTTGGGACCATGAAAAATTATTATTTTAACGAAATATTATATTATCGATAATATAATAAATCATTATTTTATAATTAAATAATATATAATTATTTAAAAAAGTATTTCCTAGTTTGGAGGTTGAATAATACTTGTAGGTTAAGTAAAATATCGACTAATTTTGTGAAAGTATTATATTATTTACTAATTGCAATACAAATACAGGCACTCCAAGTATTAGTGACACTTCAAAATTACTTCTTGTTGTAGTATAACAACTTACTTAGATTGCATTACGAATTATTGGGGATAAACCACAACTTGATTTGAGGTTTAAAGAAAAAGAAACCAATATTAGATCATATTTTGAGAAAGTTTAATGTGTATACATTTAATTTTTTATTTTTCTAGTAGCATTATTATTTTATATATTATTTGGGACCTAATAATCATTAAGGGGAACTTTTGAAATGTATTATTTTATGATTTTATCGAATTTATTATTTTAGCACTAATGGCCCGATTCGGGACCAGGAAATTTTATTATTTTAACGAGAATATTATATTATCAAGTATTACTTTAAAGAAGTTATACTGTAGGTAATTAAATATAGCAAGAGTACTATAATGTCTTTCCATAACCAAATTAACATATTTTTCGATATGAAGGCCTCCGGCCAATCCAAATTTAATACTTTTGGAATATCTTTGAGGACCTCCAATACACCTGTAAGATGAAAAGCTAATAAGTATATAACAATAAGAACTAAACTAAGTATATATACAAGAACAACGTATTTTGAAGAGAAAAAACTAATCCCTAATCGATGAGGAATTATATATACTACATACCAATTTCCTATAATGATCTTCAAATTTGTATATACCAATATTATTTTCTGTGTTGGGTGTCCAATGAATAGGTGACGTTTCACCCGAATCCGACCTGTGGAAACTACATGTTTCAACAATTCATCTTCATCCAATCCGCCGAGAGACGGATTAGGTGTGTACCCGCCAAAATGCAGATTGGATTGGGTAAAATATGCGGATTTGGGTGTTCTATAACAATTTTATATACCAATAGGTCGATGAGGAAAAAACTAATCCCTAATCGATGAGGAATTATATATACTACATACCAATTTCCTATAATGATCTTCAAATTTGTGTGTACCAATATTATTTTCTGTGTTGGGTGTCCAATGAATAGGTGATGTTTCACCCGAATCCGACCTGTAGAAACTGCATGTTTCAACAATTCATCTTCATCCAATCCACCGAGAGACGGATTAGGTGTGTACCCGCCAAAATGCGGGTTGGATTGGTTAAAATCTGTGGATTTGGGTGTTCTTGTCATCCCTAATTCCATTTGATTTTTATTGCTAGCCCCGTAGGCAAATAGAAAATAGCCCAACCGCACTAAGCCTATACCAAATCTAATACGTGATCAATCAAAGAACCATTTTTTAAGGACAATGATTATTTTGGGGATCATTGTCTTATTAGGCCACATTCCCTATAGTTATAAGGGGTGTCCTAAAGTGTGGAAATGACTAACCTACCCTTAACCTAATTTAATTTCAAACTAACCTAATAACCATCTATATATATATATATATATATATATATATATATAACCACCACCTCCTCCCACCACCGCCGCCCACCACTACCACCTCCGACTACCACCACCACCTCTATATATATAACTTAATTTAAATCATTAACATATTTACTCTTTTACTTAATTAAAATTATAACTAATCTACAACTTCTTCTTCCTCTATTCTACAATTTTTTCTTCTTCTCTTCTTCATCAATTTATGATCATCTAACCCTGATCATATACAAATCTAATCAAAATCATCAAATTTTTAGCCTGGTCGATTCATTGAATTTTCATCGTCGATTAATCAATCTTTTATAAACAAACCTATCCATAAGTATTTTCCCACAAACCCATTACTTCTAATTCGTTTTTGATTGAAATTTTGAGTAGTAGTCATCAACATATGGTTTAAATGGAAGTTACAGTGGCATATTTAGTTAGGAATAGTTAAAAAAAAACTAGTTTGCTAACCGAACATTCTGAAACTAAGAACACGAAGAACACTTCGGTTATCACGAATTAATTTTTTCTTAACCGAACTCATAGTTAGGTTGGTTCGCAAAGAAGGCTAAAACTATTTTCTAACCGAACTTTACCAATATTACAAAAAAAAAAAAAAAAAAATGTAACCGAACTGTGATATTTTTCCCACTATGTTGATTTTTGATTTAACCGAATTTTGCCCACCATGTTCGGTTGGTTCGCAAAGAAGGCTAAAATTATTTTCTAACCGAAATTTACCAATATTACAAAAAAAATCAAATGTAAACGAACTGTGCTATTTTTCCCACTATGTTGATTTTTGATTTGACCAAACTTTGCCCACTATGTTCGGTTGGTTCGCAAAGAAGGCTAAAACAATTTTCTAACCGAACTTTACCAATATTACAAAAAAAAAAAAAAATCCAATGTAACCGAACTGTGCTATTTTGCCCACTATGTTGAGTTTCAATTTAACCGAACTTGTCCCACTATGTTCAGTTTGTTAGCAAAAAACCTTGACAAACCGAACTCTTAACTAATCATGTGTAGTTCGGTTAGATATTGGTTGGTATGAAGTTTGCGAAACAACCGAACTTTGTACACTTGGTAAAATCTTAATCAACGCGAAGTTCGGTTACATATAGGTTGCGAACCAACCGAACTTCTAGACCCTAAAGTTCGGAAACATTATGGGCAAACCGAAAATTACTCTGTAAATCCTATAAACAATGTTCGGTAACCTGCGTGTTAACCTAACGACTAAAAACCTCCATTAAGAGCGAGTTTGGTAACCTGCTTGTTTGGAAAAATTAACCGAACTACACTTTCAGATGTGTTCGGTTACCTGTTCTTCACATAAGATAACCGAACAAGCCCAAATCTACTTAAAAAATTTACATTTTATTTTGAAATTTTGGATCAATTCAACCAACATTATCTAAGTTTGAAGCATACCTGGGTACCCAAATACTCTTCCTCCGGTTGTGGTTGGTAAAATCCATGTTTTACTTCTTCATCTTCTCTAACTTTACTCTCTCGATAATTCTACTTTTTTAAAAAAAAAAAACCCATCTGATTTTTTAATCTAACTAATTATCTTTAATTTAATCATTTCACTAATCATTAACACTAACTAATCATTACCCAAAATTAATCACGAGGGTAATTTAGGTATTAATAGAAATATGTAGATAAGGGGTGACCTAGATTTACTTCTAAATGTCTTACTAAAAATAGAACCATGGTCCCCCAAAAAAAATCATAGTTCCAATCAAAAGTGTTTCATTTCTTTTTAGGACCAAAACTCAAATCCTGGTCTCATTTGAAGTCAGTTCAGAAGAAAAAAAAAAAAAAAACTCCTGTATTACAGTGAAGATAAAGTAGATAAAAAGAATTCAACAAACCCGGGCAATCACAGAACTATTTAGACCATGAAAATGCGCCCAAAGGGTCTTGGACATTGGCAACAAATTCAGGGTACAATCCCTTATACCCTATGATCCAAACTATGTTCTCTTGATCTTGCTGCCAAACAATAGACAAAAGTAAAATAGAATTTGTTGATTTCTTAATAGGATCGTATCCTTTTCTCATTAATCTCTAACTATTTATATAGGTTACAATAGCCGGCATTTCCTTGACTCTCAAGGAATTCTGTTCCTAGAATAACTCTGTTTACATAGATATCAAATTCCTAACTATAGAAAGATATATTCTCCTAATATCCTCCCTCAAGATGGAGCATGTAGATCAAGAATGCCCACCTTGGACAAGAGAGTTAAATTGAGCTTTCCCAAAGATTTTGTGAAAATATCTGCTAATTGCACCGTTGTATGAGTGTATGACGGTGATATGATCTTACTTGTTATTGCATCTCTGACAAGATGACAATCTACTTCAATATGTTTTGTTCTTTCGTGAAACACTGGATTTTGTGCAATGTATAATGCTGACTGTCTATCACAGTATAGATTCATTCCTTGAGTATGATGAAACCCCAAATCATCAAGTAATTGTTTTAACCATTTTAACTCACATGTCATAGCTACCATTGATCTATATTCTGCTTCTGCAGACGAACGAGATACTGTATGCTGCTTTTTAGTTTTCCAAGACACATGTGAGAAACCAAGAAGAACAAACCAACTAGTTAATGAACGCCTTGTCAATGGACAACTTGCCCAATTTGAATCACACCATCCTTTCAAATGAAGAGCACTATCAGAATGTAAAAGTATACCTTGGCCAGGATTTTTCTTCAAATATCTAACTACACGCAGTACTGCTTCCCAATGTTTAACTCTTGGTTTCTGCATAAATTGAGACAATATATGCACAGAATATGCAAGATCTGGTCTCTTTACTTACAAGTATATCAAATGACCCACTAATCGTCTATATTTATCCACATCCTCTAGTAATTTGCCTTTTGCTAAAGTTAGACGATGATTTGTTTCGAGTGGAAATTCTGCAGGCTTTGCTCCCAATAATCCAGTCTCCATGATAATATCAAGAGCATACTTCCTCTGGCATATGTAAAATCCTTGTCTACTCCGCGCCACTTCTAGTCCAAGAAAATATTTCAACTTCCCCAGATCTTTCATTCTGAAACAGTGACCCAAATATGTCTTAAAATTATGAAGTTCAAGCAAATCATTGTCTGCTACAATTGTAGGAGCAGAATCTCGCAACAACTATGTGCCAAATGAAATTATGACTAATAAGAATTCGCAAAGACTTCGAGAGTACTTAAAGAATGACGTAGCAGATGACATCAACATAATTCATGAGGAAAGTATGAGTAACTTGCGAAATTATAGAGTGAACCTGCGAGAAGGTGACAAGAGCTTGCGAGAATATGAGTTGTATGTGAGCTGTCATCCACTATGTAAACACTATATAAAGAGGAGAGCAGGAGAGAGACACTTTTAGTAAGAGAGAGATATTATTTTAGAGAGAGATATTTTTAGAGAGAGATTTATTTTCTTTATCATCTTCTTCCCCAAATAGTTAGATCTAGAGTTCTACAAAATATCCATTAATGGAGATTGTAAATGTAATACTAATGTAACCTCAATAATCATAGTGAAAAACCATGGATGTAGATCACATTGATCGAACCATGTCAAAAATCCTTGTGTCAATTTATATTTCTAGTACTTATATTTGAAATTTAGGTGATTAATAAGATTTAGATCTATGAAATATTACAGGGGTGTGTTGTAGGAAATCCTGCAACTACAACAATTAAATCATCAATATAAACCGATACGTTAAGTTGCATCTTCCCTTTTGTCATTGTAAAAGTGAATAATCCGAATATGACTGTGTAAATCCATAATTCTTTCAAAGTCATCGATAACTTTGCAAACCAACATCGAGGTGCCTGCTTCAAGCCGTAAAATGACTTCTTCATTCTACATACCATATTAGGATTTCTCTTAGCAAACCCTGGAGGTATCTTCATGTACACTTCTTCTTCCAAATCACCATGAAGAAATGCATTATGTACATCCATTTGATGCACTTCCATTCTTAACAAATTGCAATCGATGTAAAAGTTCGTAGTGTTGTCATCTTTGCCATAGGAGCAACCGTTTCATTATAATCTAAACCCTCAACTTGATGATTACCAAAGATCACCAACCTTGCTTTCAAGCATACCAGATTTCCATTTTCATCTCTCTTTTTTGTATAGATCCATTTACTTCCTAATGCTTTCTTTCCAGGTGGCAACTCCACCAATTCCCATGTTCCTTATTCTTCCAATGCTCAGATTTCTCTATCCATAGATTTTCGCCAATCTGGATGTTCATAGATTCTTTAAAGCTCATTGGTTCATTTGCTGCATTAACTGCCGCAAGATATTTTCTATGCACATCGGAAAAACGATCACAACTAACATAATATGTTAAAGGATAAGGTGTACCTGAGGTAGATGATTGTGCAGACGGAGGAGAAGATGGACTATTTTCTCGAACTGTATGCGTCACAAAACCTTTGAGTCTTGTCGAAGGAATTTTATTACGCTGTCCCTTACCCATCTCATTGATTTTGTTATCTACCACTGTCTCTGCTAGTGTATACATTCACTGTCACCACTAGAATCTGATATGATTTCTTGTTTTGTCTCTTCTATTTATTCTTTTCTATTTTCCTCTACTCTTTCTATTGGTCGTGAAGAGCTATCCTGTATATCTTCACCACTTTCTGGAAGTTCAATTACACTTTTAGGTAATGGTAACTCCTCCACATCCTCATCATCACTCCAACATGCTTCATTACTTGTTGTCGCATTATTGGGAAGCTGTTTATCTTCTATCTCAACATATGGGAACTGCGTTTCATAAAAATCCACATCTCTAGACACTAGGAATTGGCATGTATCAAAATCATACACTTGCCATGCTTTTTTACCAAATGGATATCCAAGAAACACACATCTTCTTCCCCTTTGTTATTTTGATTATGCACATAACACAAGCACCCAAACACACACAACTGATCATATGGAGGCAATTTTCCAAACATAATATCATATGGTGTTTTATTCCCAAGTAAAGGTGTCGGTGTTCTATTAATCAAGTACGTTGCAGTTAACACACATTCTCCTCAAAATTTTATTGGCAAGTTAGCTTGAAATCTTAATGATCTCGCCACATTCATAATATGTTGATGTTTTCTCTCAACTCTTCCATTCTGTTGAGGTGTACCAACACAAGATGTCTCACATATTATACCATTAGACTTAAAGTACCACACAAAGAATTAAATTCCGTTCCATTATCACTTCTAACACATTTGATTTCTTTGTCAAATTGACGTTTAATAAGAGAAATAAAGTTAAGAAACATTTATTCAACTTCTGTTTTATTTCTCATCAAATAAATCCAAACACCTCTTGAAAAATTATCTACTATTGTCAAGAAGTAGTGAGCTCCACAAGACGAAGGTGTCTTGTAAGGACCCATAAATCCAAATGAACCAATTCAAATAAACTAGCAGCTTTATTCTAACTTAAAGGAAAACTACTCCTACGATGTTTTGCTCGTGGACAAATATCACAAGCCTTATTGTTGTTTCTAAAATAACCACTCACAACTGGTATTTTCTGCAACACTTTCTCTGGAGGATGTCCCATTCGTTGATGCCACAGCTCGTATGAATCCCTACCAACTGCTAACACTTTAACTGGAGGAACACCACAAAACAAATATAGTCCATCTTGTCTCTCACCCACTCCAATCACCTTCCTTGTCCACTGGTCTTGTATAACACATAATTTGTTAGTAAACTGCACAACAAAAATAGAGTCATCAATCATGTGAGTGACTGAGATCAAGTAACAATTCAACCGAGGCACATAAAGGACATTATCAAGCCTTAAACCACCCGGAAGAATAATGGTTCCAATTTTATCAGAGTTTGCTGTCTTTCCATATGGTAAACCAACTGAACAATTTTTAATTGTCTTCACTCCTATCATGTCATCTAAATTACATGTGACACGATTTGTTGCTCCTGTATATACAATCCAGGAGTTACGATTCTTCTTACCTTGTAATTGTATTTTCGATTTGTTTGAATTCAAAAATTCAAGTACTTGTTGAAGTTGAGTTGCTGTCACTCCAACTAATCCAGCTCCATCTATAGGTCCTGCACTGGTATTTGACTGCTGACTGGCTGTCATACTCAAGTTATTGGCACGAACGGGATTGGTGTTTTTATTAACTCTTCCACCTCTTCCATATGCAAAACCACCACGACCAGGATTATTTCTACCACCACCTCTGTTACCTCTACCAGATCCTCTACCAGAAGCAAACCCACCTCGTGGTCTATCTCCCCACCAGTAAGGGTATCCAATTAATTCAAAACATCCATTTTCTCGTATGTCCATCTTGTCGATAAAGGTGGTTACACACCTTTAAACTAGTAACAAAATTACTAGTATTTCCTTTTTGGAAAGGTTGAACCTTAAAGGCCATCACATTATCTTGTCCTTGTTTAGACAGTGAGACCTCTCCTATTCTCAAGCGCTCAGCATTCACTACAGCTTGGTATGCAACATCAATCGTTGGCAACGGATCTCTTTCCAATAATTGTTCACGAATCGACCCATACATATTGTCTAAACCAATTATAAAATAATGAAGATAATCTTCTTCTCTTAAAGTAGTGACTTGTGTTGCAATATCACAAGTACACAGACCACAACTACATCTTGGTGTCTTCATATATGTGATCAATTCATCCCATATTTTATCAAGTCTTCTAAAGTACACAGCTACAGGTTCAGATTTTCCTTGCTTGCACTCGCTCAGAGAAGATTTGAGTTGGCAAGTTCTGGTTCCACTAACAACACAAAATCTATTCTTCAAGTTCGTCCAAAGTGTACTTGCATCATCATAATCTCCCAGTGTTGATCTGATAAAAGAATCTAAGGTATTAGTAATCCATGAAACAATCATAGAATGTACAGCACTCCATTCCTCCACCATATCAACATCTCCAGTAGGTTTCTTCACGGATCCATCAACAAAGCCAAACTTACGCTTTGCTTTCAAAGATCTTCCAATGGCTCTAGCCCATTCATCATAGTTAGTTCCCTTCAATATGATCGGGGTAATAATAATAACCAGACCATCACTTGATCCTAGGTGATAAACCTGGATCTTTCTTAAATCTGCTTTTGCGTTTGACGATTCTGGATCATCATCTTTTCCCATCGCTCAAAAATATTTTTAGGGTTTTTTTTTTTTTTTTTCGGCTGAAAAGAAGCTTAAAAATTTAGGTTGAAACCAGTGCTCGAGGCCATGTTGATTTCTTAATAGGATCGTATCCTTTTCTCATTAATCTCAAACTATTTATATAGGTTACAATAGTCGGCATTGCCTTGACTCTCAAGGAATTCTGTTCCTAGAATAACTCTGTTTACATAGATATCAAATTCCTAACTATAGAAAGATATATTCTCCTAATAGAATTCTAAAAAAGAAACCCCGTGCCAAAGTTATCCAAATACTATTCCATTTGCTTGTAGTATCATTTAATCCTAGCTTTCCCAATATATCAACTCCAGTCGATACACATGTATTACGAGCTATGTTCATGCCTAAAGATTTACTCAGCAACTTAAGTTTCTCATCAGTCGAAAAAAGCTCTAGTGGTGTGTTATCGAATATCTGAACACCTCGAACGAAACACTTACTTGAATCATCGAATTCATTCAGTAAAACTCCTTCGAACGGATACTTCACTAACGATATGTAATGAAACCAAATCCAATACGGTGGAATCCGATGTCGGCTGATAAAGAATCCACTGAAGAGAAGGAAATAAGCTAGCATGGCTACACCAATAACGTAGCCTAGCATAACATCTGGAACCACTCCGGAGAGAAAGGTCACAAAGGAGCTACCTGCCCAAAATGAAGCCAAGATTGCAATGAAAAAGAACAAGAACCCTGAAAATCCACCCGATGATCCAAATTGGCTCGAAGATACGCCACTTTCCGTTCTGTCCTTCAATTATGAAAATGTGTATGTTTTTATGAAGTGAAAACATTTTAGCTATGCATTATTGTAGGTTAACGGTTGTACTGGAAAGACGGGTAAGGCAATAATAGAAGCTGGAGTTTCTGCAGGTCTTCAGGTGGTTCCTGTATCTTTCGGTAGTGAATCGAAGTTTGGGCAAATTGAGGAAGTAGGTGGTAAAGCGGTTCACATATATGGTCCTACTAGAACCATTCAATGAAAATCCGAGTATGATTGTGATTGATTTTACAGTCCCTAAAATCTTCTTGGCTCATATGGTTTTTTATTTAACATTGTGATTATTCATGGGGAAAATTGGGTTTCCTTCTCTAACATTTGGATATTTGTTTTATAGCTAATTCTGAATTATATTCGAAAGTTGGAGTTCCTTTTGTAATGGGAACTACGGGGGAGACGGGTAGATGTTCAGGATTCAAAAAGTTATACTGTAATCTCACCACAAATGGGGAAGCAGGTGCGGGTTCTTTCTTTTCTATTTTTTTTTCTTTTTGAAGATTGTACGTCATATTAAAACAGAACCAGAAACGTAAAGGTAGAAGAGATAATCTAGTTGTTGGTTGCCCTTATCTCTGGGACATGTTGCCCTTATCTCTGAGACATCACCAGAGATACGAGAATCCCCAAACAGCATTTGATCCTCTAAAACTGAAGAAGCACGATCATTAAAAACTAAATTCCGCCTATCCAAAGAGAGAGCTGGCAGTTTCTTTGCTTCTAGGATTATTGCTTGGTTTCTCCAATGTTGAAATTCCATCTCCTTTGCACATGAAGCAGCTTCCAGCAAAGTTAGTGCTTTTGCTTCTTCAGGACTGGTTGTCCCGACTGTCCCTGTGATAGCTTCGCCTGAATGAGATCTTAAAATCAGCCCATAACCAGAGATTGAAGTATCATTTAACTAAAAAGCATCTATGTTCAATTTAAACTCATGCAAAACAGGTGCTTCTCACCGGGCATAAACTTAGAGTAATAAAGTTTTTATGAAATCTAATTGCTTTGAAAAGATTATATCTCAGCTAAACGCAACGATGAAGTAAACTATTAAATCGAAACCTAGCAATTGTACTTAGGTTTTCCAATTTGTAATTTAATCGAACTATCAAAAAAAATCAGGCAGTTCAGGAATTTAGGGACTAGGGGAAAGAACATAAAGCAAATTACACAGAGATTCAGTCGATAAGCTCCTTGTTAGAGTTGATAAATGTTGCAAACATGCCAAGAACAGGGGATATAGTACTTACCTTGGCACCATCGTCCGGTTGTATCGAGCGGTGAACTTCTTGGCATTCCTCGTCTACCTGTGGTGGGCATAAACATAATTCAGTCAACAAGCAAGCTCTCATTTCAAGTTCATATACTGTATGCTATAGCCACTCCGAGTAGAAAATTTACCCTCATGTCATCATCAAGTTTCTTAACAAGTTTACAGACTGGCAGGGCAGAAACGTAAACAGTAAAATTCTCATCCATCTCAGTTGCGGCTTTATTTACTTCTTCCTCATACTCCTGTGATGAGCAAAAAGGTAAAGGAAGATTAGAAATCATCCCAAAAAATTGCATATTATGTTTAGGAAACATATGCTGGATACCTTGAACTGATCTATAACGAGCATTGGATTGCGAAAATCAATTGGGTCGCAGTACATTGTTTGTTCCAGAGACTGAACCTCTTTGCCATTTTTTTTAGCTGGGTCCTGTGATAATACTCCTTTCCTAAGGTCGACGTACTCTAGAATCTCTTTCCAATCCACATCCTCCAGTAGCTGCCGAAGACAAGGAATCTCACCTAGAGGGAAGGCAGGAGGATTCACCGAGTCGAGGTCAAGCTGAAGCTGAAGAAGCATCTGTTGCAAGCCCAAATTAAGAAAAGTAAGCAAATTAACAGCAACAGAAACAAAGCAATGAATAGGGGCCGAGATAAAACTAATTATACCATAGCTCTTTTTCTAAGAGCGTAGAGATGTGTGTACTCCAGGTTGTAGTAATTTTTTGCGGCCTCAGCATAACCGTATTCCAATTTAGCTTTCAGTTCCTAAAAGTAAGATGCACACAAACCACATAAACAAAACTGCACTGTTCAAATCGACAGATAGGTCGCCCCAGATGTTACAAAACTGGGAAGGATATGTACTCTTTTTTTTTTTTTTTTTTTTTGAAGTTGGGATATATACTCAGTAGATACACATATTCATAAATAACAGTCTGTACATTTCTAAATTGTTTCTTCCAGTCTTCGGGCGAAAGATTTGGCAATTTACCCCTGAAATTATGAAGGGGGGAGCAAGCAAATTAATTACAAACAAATTTTTTTTTTAATGTAATAACATTTAACCCTGAAATTAACCCCAACGATTAATGATAAATAATCGAATAGTAAGGGCTGTAGCAAACCCTAGTTACAAAAGATAAGACTAATTCTGAAGAACAAGAAGAGATTTACCTCACTTCTAAAAGTTCCTCTCGTAACTCATTTATTCTCTTCTCAAAGGCTGCAGCAGGATTAGCAACCTTCGTTTCGTCGATCTGTGCTATCCTGGAAGGAAAATTATGAAGAATTATAAACAAACAACTAATACCCCCAAAAATTAACGATAAATAACAAAAATAAACCCTAATCACAACTAATTCTGAAGAACAAGAAGAGATTTTACATGGCATCCTCGATTTCCTGATATGACTTATTACTCCTCATATCTCCTCTCGTCTCGCGTTTCTTCTCTCTCTTCTTTTTTTTTTTTTTTTTTTTTAGGTTTTACTAGGAAAGGAGGGAAAAGGCACAAACTCTCGAAGAGGTCCTCCCCTCCGGGATTCTTCTTACAAGCGAAAATCAGGCCGAGGCCCAAAAATCTTATTTCACTTATTGTCAGCCCACAACATAATCATCTGAATCACTAATAAATTTGGGAAAGTTCTTACAGGTAACTAATCATTACTAATCATACTAATCATTACTAATCATTAAGTTCAGGTTCTTGGTAATAAATTTGGGAATGAACTTTAGTTCGGTTTGATCGTAACAACTTTTATTTTTTTGTAGAACTATATAGTTGGTTTGATCGGAAGGAAAATTTTCAATTTTTTTTTTAACCGGGAACTTCTTTCTTTGTAACTAATCATTACTAATCATACTAATCATTAAGTTCGGTTCTTGGTAATAAATTTGGGAAACCGAACTTTAAGTTGATTTGGTCTAAAAAGTCTTAAATTTTTTTTAACGAACTATATGGTTCGATTTAATCGCAAGGAAAATTTTCAATATTTTTTAATCAACTTCTTCGGTAACTAATCATTACTAATCATACTAATCATTACTAATCATTAAGTTCGGTTCTTGGTAATAAATTTGGGTGAACTTTAAGTTGGTTTGCTCTAAAAAGTCTTAAATTTTTTTATAACCGAACTATATGGTTGATTTGATCATGAGGAAAATTTTCAATTTTTTTAACAGAACTTCTTCTTGGTAACTAATCATACTAATCATTACTAATCATTAACTAATCATTAAGTTAGGTTCTTGGTAATAAATTTGGAAACTGAACTTTAAGTTGGTTTGGTCCTAAAAGTCTTAAATTTTTTTGTAACCGAACTATATAGTTGATTTGATCGCAAGAAAATTTTCAATTTTTAATAACCGAACTTCTTCATCGTAACTAATCATTACTAATCATACTAATCATTACTAATCATTAAGTTCGGTCCTTGGTAATAAATTTGGAAAGTCTTGAAAAAAAAATTCAACCGAAACTATATAGTTGGGGTTTTTGATCGTAAGGAAAATTTTCAATTTTTGTAACTTAGAACTTCTTATCGGCAACTAATCTTTACTAATCATACTAATCATTACTTCTAACTTTTTGTAATAGAGTAACTAAGTTTTAAGTCTATGTGACATCCAAAATTATTAAAAAAAACCATTTTTTAGGGATCGTGGTTTTTTTGGGGGACCATGGTTTTTTTGTGCCAACCTCCCTATACTTATAAGGGTGTCCTAAAGTTAGGTAAATACACATTTACCCTTTACTTTAATTTAAATTAAAATTAACCTAATAACTATATAACTCTAATCATATATATCTAATCTAAATGAATCTATTAACCAAGATCAAAATCAAAATCAAAAACAAAAACAGGGGAATCGAAATCAAAATCATAACCAAAATCAAAATCAAAATCAAAATAAATAAAAAAATTGTTCTCTTCTTCTTCTCTCTTTCCTTGACGTTCCTCGTTCGATTGAAAAATGAGTATTAACCATCAAAATGAGTTGAAAATGGAAGTTACAGAGAGAAGTTAAGCTATGAATTATGTGAAAAACTTTTTCAAACTAACCGAACCTAATAGAAATGATGAACATAAAGAACAGTTTGGCTATTTCGCAAAAAAAAAAAAAAATTCCCAACCGAACCTTAGTTCGGTTATGTCGCAAAAAACATTTCCCAACCGAACACTAATAGTTCGGTTAGTAGCAAAAAACATTTCCCAACCGAACCCTATAGTTCGGTTAGTTGCAAAAACATTTCCCAACCGAACCTTAGTTCGGTTATTTCGCAAAAATATTTCCAACATAATAACAGTCCGGTTACATTGCCAAAAACATTTCCTAACCGAACTAATGTTCGGTAACGTCACAAAAATATTTCCCAACCGAACCCTAATAGTTCGGTTACGTAATAAAAACATTTCCCAACCGAACCTAATAGTTCGGTTACGCTATAAAAACATTTCTCAACCGAACCTTTGTTCAATTTTTTTAATTTAATCTTCATTTAATCTTGCACTAACCATTTAGTTTAGTTTAATTTTTTTTTTAGTTTATTTTTTTTTTATTTAATCTTGCACTAATCACTAATTATGTTAACCTAATGATACAACTAATCATTACACTAACTTAATTGAAAAGGGTAATTTTGGTATTAATATAAATATTTAGATAAGGGGTGACCTAGATTTACTTCTAATGTCTTACCAAAAATAAAACCATGGTCCCCACAAAAAAACCATGGTCCCCAAAAAACGGTTCATTAAAAATGTCCGCATAATTCAGCAAGTAAACTAGAATAACCTGGCATTTTTAGGGGCGACCCCAAAAAAATTAGGGACGACTTTTGTATTCCCAACCCATATACACCGTTAAGGGATGTCCAAAAACGCGGAGAATATGTTAATGCCCTTACATAATCGGAATCTATTTTGTGACCGATTATTATAAAGAAATCGGAAGCTTAGTAACGATATTATACTACCGATTAATATCGATTTTGTGCAAACTCGTATCTGGCTTCTATAACAATCGGTAGGAAAAAGAACCTCACGAGACTACCGATTGTTAAAGTATAGAAATAAGAAATCTTTAGAATTTTGTAATGGTGAAATTTGGGGCTCCTATATAATCAGACAAATAAAAAAATGTCTAAGCTAACGATTTAGGGCTTCCCATAATCGGGATGGTAAAAGTAACAATTACTACCGATTATGGTAGATTTCAAATTTCCTACAATTAAGGATTTTAGAAAAAAACTCATTTTGGGGCAACCTATAATCGGGAGGTTGGGTAATCTATTTATATTCCGATTATGGATACATCCAAAAGACGAACCAAATGGTTATGGTCGGCTCTGTACCTTCGAAACTATGGAATTTGGCAAAGGTTCAATTTGGGGCTTCAAATAATCGGTAGGTTATAAGTAACCCCCTCTACCGATTTTGGGCTACTCAACAATCGGTAGCTAATGAGGTGGTATTACCTACCGATTAATAACCGTTTGACAGATAAACCCAATGTCAACCTAAATTCATTTCATTTCATTTCTTTCAACTTCAACTTCAACTCCCCTTCTCCTCTTTCCTTCCGATTGCAGAGAGGAAAACTCTCCCCCTCTCCTCGCTATACATCGTTCATCGTCGAATCGAATCATCGTCGATTATTCTCTATACATATGAAAGATGAGGAACGTAAGAAAGCTCGAACCAAAAACGTAGTGCGCGGTGAGAATCCGAATATTGGATTGCATGCCCGTAATAAAGAGCTTTAACTCACGAACTCGAAGAACACAAAGAAGATGAAGTCCCTGATGTAGGCGATACTGATAGACAAACTCTCGGGAAACTTGAAATGGCGCCGATTAGGTAAGATTCTATCATTAATTTTGTCTATATTGCTTCAATTCGACGAATCCATTTTTTTTTTAGGGTTTTCAGTTATTACCCATATTCGGTAGGTTAGTTATTTTTTTAAACTTCCGATTGTGGTCGAATTCTTCATTTCACGATAACATTTGTCATATTCGGGTGGTAAATATTTAGGTTGCCTACCGATTATAGAACGTTTTTCATTACTGAGGCCTAAATTGATCATAATCGGAAGTTAATTGTGTTTTTTTCCTTCCGAATATACTAGGGATGAACAAGTATTAGAGACGCAATAATCGGGTGATATCTTTTGTAATTTCCTTTCGATTGTTTAGGCTGAACCACTTAAGTAATTTCTGGACACAAAGTGATGCATATTTGGTAGAAAATAATTTTGTGAGGCTTCCGATTGTCATGCATTCGGAAGGGTGAACTTTTTATGACTTTCGATTATTGGTATTCGGAGGGTTATGTTGAAATTTAGCTCCCAATTATTGTATGTAGATAAACATATTCGAACACCAAAAATTTTCTTTTGTTTCCGATTATACGTATTCGGTAGCTTTAGATGAACTGATGTTTACGATTAATCGTAATCGGAGGCAATTGGTTAACTCAACTAACCGAATATGTATATTCGGGAGCGTTGGTTTTACATTAACTTCCGATTATATAGTTTACTAACCAGTTGTACTTTGTTTTGTTGTTTAGGGATAGGCGAGGTAAAAAAATCGAAGATGCAATTTTCTCAGCTAGCGCAAGGAAGGAAAGGCGTCGAACTCGACTGACTAGTGCAAGGAGAGCTAGGACTGCTAAAGCCGCTTCAAGTGCTCAAGATGGAACTCAACAGCAAGTCAATAAGGTGTTCAACCAAGTGCCCCTCAATCAGAACCGATTCAAGAAGGTGTTCAACCAAGTGCCTCTCCATCACAACCAGTTCAAGAAGGTGTTCAACAAAGTGCCTCTAAATCACAACCAGTTCACCAGAAATTCAACTAGAAGCACCCGAAGATAGAGTACCAGAAGTAGGACAAGGTAGTGGTGCGCAAGAATAAGGGGAAGCCGAAAAGAAAAATCCTCCTCGAAAGAAAGCGAAACACCTTGTCCCAGATGAACTGAAGGTGAAGGATATTCCAAAAGGTGTAATCCTTGGGATGCCGGAGGATGGAAGAGAATTGTTATTTGGATACAAAGAATCCACGGGCCGAGAAATATATGAAACCGAGGTAATCATCGTATCCATTTTATTAACCTATTATGTTTTTATTCGTAATACTTTTAAGGGTTATAGTTTTAGGTTATTCTAATTTTATTTTTTAACTTGTTATGTGTTTAATAGTATCATTCTGATGCGGTTCGTTTACTCAAAGAGACCGCCGAACCAACAAAACTGCTAGATTGGCCTTTGAAGGATGAATGTGAAAGGTTCAAGACCATTATTGCAAATTCGAGGGGTTGGGCGATTTGCGGAGAACTCAATGTTGGCACATGACCAGGGTGGCTATATATCAAGCGTTTGTGGAGAGACTTTATCCCGAGACCGACACCTTCCATATGCCGTTTGGGGAGATGAAGATAACCCTGAGATGATGTTGTGCAGATTTTTAAACTCCCCGTCCATGGCAAATGTGTTAGGGCTGAGTTCACTAAGCAGTTGGAATGGAAGAAACTTTATGATCTGACTAAGAAGTGTTTGGGTTGGGATGAAGAAACATCAACAACTGAGTTCAACAGATGCATGAAGTATAGAACTAGACAGTTCAACATTGGTACTCTGATGGAAATGTTCAAGGGCACCAAGGAAAAATAATGGAAAGGAACCTTAACCGATGAGCAAGTCAGCCACGCGGCCACCGCATATCTCCTATGTGTATTGGGATGTGTCATTTTCCCCAATACTAGTGGCAATCGGGTCGACGCCAACCTTTTACAACTTTTGAATCCTCTCAATAAAGTGCATGAGTACTCTTGGGGCACGGCATGCCATGCGTGGTTGATGGAAGAGTTGAGAAAGGCGTCGAGGGTTGGAATTATCCAAGTGGTCAGGAACGTGAGTCTACTACAGGTATTGTTTATTAACTCTACATATATGGTTGGTTTTTTTTTTCTACCATTGAAGAATCAATTTCCTAATACTTGCAAAAATGACAATATAGACATGGATCTACGACCACTTCCCTATCTTGGGATTGGCCATTGAAAACCCGGCGTGGGCGAAACGTGACCCTAGAGGAACAAAGTACGTCTTCGATGACAACCATTCTAGTACGAATGAGCAGCAGCTGATTCGTTTGAGGGAGATTTTGGACTCACTGAATGCCCAAGACGTATGCTTTGATCCATACAAGGAAGACCGAGCTAATGGACATATCGTGGGTCGGTCCGATTTGGCACTTTATTTTGGACCGTTGTGGCACCCCACAGGATATGTGATGTACAATGCCTCAAGGCTGATGCGACAACACGGTTTTGTACAAGGTATACCAAAGGACCAAATCCATGACAATTTCACTTTGGAGCTTGAGCACTGCAAGTCTGATAAAGATTCTATCACGGTGGTTTACAAGGGTACACCATCCTGTAAATTCCATTGGGATAGAAGGGCGCATTACTTCATCAACCAAGGAAGGGCAGCCAACCAAGGTTTTGAAAATGCTCCCAACTATATGGATTGGTACCAGAATGTTTCTCATCTTCGTGTAATCCGTGATCTTAAATCAAAGCCCAATTCGTACAAGAAAATCCTCAAAGAGAAACCTGCGGGTTTTGGTAGATTGGTACGTATTGTTTTATTAATTTAGTTTAATATTATGGGTCAAAATAGAGTAATAACCGTTTGATGGTATGCTATGTTTTAAAACAGATGAGCAGGTTCAAGTGTTTTTCCAAATTGTGCACTGATTGCATAAAGTCCGGAGAGCCTGTGTCAATTGAGAAGATAAAAAAGCACCAAGAGTTGATTGATAACGTTAACAATGAGGAGTATGCATCTCAGTTCGGGGAAAAATTGCAAAAGAAACCTACAACCAAGGTGAACAAAAGAACTCGTGCGTCATCGAGCACTCAAGTTGATGAAACCAATGATGATGTTGGTCCAAGTCGTAGAGGTAGTAAAGCTCGCAAATTCAAAGCAAATAGGAAAAACTAAACTCTCGATGTTTTGTTAACTTTATGGATAACTTTGTTTATGTCGGATTTAACTTTGTTTATGTCGGATTATGTCGGATTTATGTCGTTTTTGTCGGATTATAAGTTGGTACGTTATGTTTATGGTTTGTGAATGGTTCGTTATATGAATTATGAATGGTTTTATTGCTATCTTTATGCATTTAACGATGACTCGCAAGCGAATCACATGCCGAGATATGAAACTGTTGAATTTTATACAAACAATCGGAAGGTTACTTAATATACATAGCTCCCGATTCTGGGGATATTTGCAATTTTATTGTCAGAATCGGGAGCTATTTATATTATGTACCTACCAAATCTGGGGATTTTGCAAAAAAACATCAGATTCAGAAGATTATCAATTTCGTTTCCTACCGATTATGCTTTGTGAACAAATAATTTTTTTTCTGTAACCAAACCACACCATATTCGGGAACTAATAACTTATTAAACTTTCGATTATTATCATCGGTAGTATTAGTTTATATTATTCCTACGATTATTCTATGTGAAGAAAATTTTGTTTTCTGTATCCAAACAATACCATAATCGGGAACTAACATGATTCCTTAGCCTCCGATTATGACACTCTAAAGTCCTTTGTGATCTGTAACCAAACAACACCATATTCGGTAACGAGGTGAACTTATTAAACTTCCGATTATAATATTCGGTAGGTTTATTTTATATGTTTCCTTCGATTATGACTATGTGAAGAAAATTTTGTTTTCTGTATCCAAACAACGTAACATTCGGAAATTAAATTAACTCATAAAGTGTCCGATTGTGATAATCAGTTGCTTATTTAACCAAATAAACTACCGCGTATAAATAATCGGTAGGCTGTTATATTAATAATATTCCGATTGTAGCCATTACATAAGGACCTTAATGTTACAATCACTTTAAAATCACTCTTACAATCACTTAAAAGTATTAATACATATCATAACTTCCAGTGACCATAGAAATTGTCCCTCTTGATTTTGTAGCATCCTTCATGTTTAAATCGTTTCACGTAGAGGTACACATACCGGCGATCCGCAAGATTTCTCTGAAATTACGAATGAGTAAAAAGTTAATACTCACTTATATTAATGTGAGCCGGAGTTACAAAGATACTTACTCGTTTTTCATATGTCCACCAAGGAAAAGCGTTCCTAACAAATCGTTCCTCATCTTTAAGTTTGTCAATCTCCTTATCGAGCGTCTTCATTCTCATCTTAATGTCATTGGATGATCTCCTTATTTGATTACCATCTAACGCCTCAAATACCATTAAAATACGGTTCCATAGCTGCTCTTGGGATTCCGATTTGTGGAGCTTGTGAACACGATCATGAGCAGTTACCACAACGTACGCTCTATAAATAGCACAATCTTCTTCTTCGGCAAAAGCAATATCCATGTTTTTGTTTTCAAAGTTAGAACTGAAGAGAGGAAAGAGTTTGGTGCAATTGGGTTGATAGATATGAGTTTATTTATATAGGTTTAGGGTCCAACGGCTTGTTTTCTTTTTCCCAAAAACT
This sequence comes from Papaver armeniacum, assembly GCA_023531295.1. Lineage (NCBI taxonomy): Eukaryota > Viridiplantae > Streptophyta > Magnoliopsida > Ranunculales > Papaveraceae > Papaver > Papaver armeniacum. The sequence continues at coordinate 198,772 of JAJJWW010000398.1, forward strand.
CCAACGGCTATTTCTTAAATTTGGTTTAAACTTCAACGGCTAATTTGACGTAGGTTGAATCTTGGGAAACCAATAACCGGTAGGTATTTAAGTTAGAATATCTACTGATTATGGTATCTTTCAAAAATTTTTTAAAAAAAAAGGATATTAGAAAAAACTCATTTTGGGGCAACCTATATTCGGTAGGTTTTGGAACCAATTTGACGTCCGATTATGGCTACATCCAAATCACGAACCACATGGTTACGCCTGGCTCTGTACCCTCTAAACCTATGGATTTTGGCCTTTGGTTGGATTTGGGGCTTCGTATAATCAAAGCGGTAAGAAGTAATAAACTCTACCGATTATGGTAGATTTCAAAATTCATCACATGAAGGATTTTAGAAAAAACTCATTTTGGGGAAACCTATAATCTGTAGGTTGTGGAACCTATTTGGCTTACGATTATGGCTACATCCAAATCACAAACCACATGGTTATGCCTGGCTCTGTCTCAAAACCTATGGAATTTGGCAAGGGTTCGATCTGGGGCTCCTTATAATCGGTAGGTTGTTAAGTTGTTAACTCTACCGATTATGGTATATTTCAAATTCCCTTACATGAAGAATTTTAGAAAAAACTCATTTTGGGGCAACCCATATTCGGATGGTTTGGTAATATATTTAACTCCCGATTAACGCTGCATCCAAAACACGAACCAAGTGGTTATGACTGGCTGTGTACACTCAAAACCTATGAAATATGGCAAAGGTTGGATCTGGGGCTCGTTATAATCGGTGGGTTATATAACTATATACCCTACCGATTATGGTATATTTCAAAATTCATTACGTGAAGGATTTTAGAAAAAACTCATTTTGGGGCAACTTATAATCGTTAGTGTATGTAACCTGTTAGGCTTCCGATTATGGCTACATCCACAACTCAAGCCAAGTGGTTATGGTTGGCTCTGCACCCCTCAAAACCTATGGAATTTGGCCAAGGTTGAATATGGGGCTCCTTATGATCGGTAGTCTTACAAGATGGATAAGCTATCGATTATAAAAGGGATTATTAGCCGAAGTATCTACACAATAATCGGTAGGTATAGTTTCAATTTAACCTACCGATTCACCTTTAACTTACCGATTATGGTGTAGGCTCCCGATTATATAGGGCATATTGGACATTTCAAAAAATCGAAGATAAGGGGTAGCTTAGATTTACGTTTGGGTGACCTTTTTTTGTCTTTTAGTGTCGCCCCTAAAAATGCCAGGTAGAATAAAACCGTGCCTTGGAATTTAATTTTTTTTATCTCATTGGATAGCTTTTAAAAATATCTACACAACGAGTACAAACTACAATTCCAAATTTAAGTTTTTTACGAAAATGTCGGAGGTGATTGTTCTTTTAGGCAAAATTTGCAAAAACTTGATACCGCAAAAAAGTCGGAGGTGATTTTTTTTTACATAACAATTATGCAGCCACCAAAAAGAGATGCATAACACATTATGCCATACACAACAAAAGATGCATAAAACATTATGCAACCATATTTTGGTTCATGCATTTACTAATTTTTCTTATCATATCTGCTCTCGCGTTTCTTCTCTCTCTCGCTTTTTTTCTTTTTTTTTTTGGTTTTACTAGAATGAAGGAAAAGGCACAAACATAAAACAAAACCCTCGAAGAGCTCCTCCTCCGGGATTCTTTATACACAGTTGTTGATTTTTATTGTTAGCCCAGTAGGCAAATAGAAAATAGCCCAACCAAATTTCATTTTCTTTGGAAAGACTAAAACTCAAATCCAAACTTTAAGGAATAAGTTGGAATTCCAAACTTTATTTGTGCAATGAATTAGTTTTGTCTCCATACTATGTCGTTTATGATTCACTACTAATATTGTTACATGATTTGAATGCTTGTTTAGTCGAGTCTAGAATAGATTGAGTTTGTTTTCATTTCTATTGCTAGATTAGGATTTATTATACGCAAAAGTGATAAATTCCTGATTACAAGTAGCATAATTGTGATTATTGCTTGTAATGGTACATCCTAGTAGTCACAAGTGGATCATAACCTTTGTCAAATTGGATTATTGCTTTTACACGTTCGATTGCTCTAATTTCATAGAACTTAATGCATCTAGGGAATTAAACTTGATTAGTGGCGCTTTCCACGTTAGGTTGTTCTCTTAGATATAATTCATACTCGCATCTTTTGATGTGTTTGTTGATGACAAGAGGAAATTAGCGGAATATTCTTGTGATCAAGGTATCCTAGGGCTTTTGATTAAGTTGAGATTAAATATCAATTCTAGTTATTGTTAAAAAGCATGTTTGTGAATGAAGATGAATCCTTAACCAATATCTCTTCTATTTGATTTACTTGTTTATTTCTTTATTTGCTTTTATTTTATTTTTAATTTCATAAAATCGGAAAATCCCCCCGGTTCTTTTATAGGAAATCGAAACATATAGCAATCTATAGTCCTCTCTATGGGAACGATCCTTTCTTATCTAATACTTCATTTTATATTTTAAGTAGTGAAAAAGTAATTTATTTTTGTCGCATACGACAACGATCATTTATGCCCCAACACAGTACGTTAAAACTTGAGCATAATACAAGACCAAACACAACATCGTAGCTTCAGTGTTAGGTTGTGTTGGCTATTCGACACACTGGCACGACACAACATACAATAAGGCTAAGCACGAAAAGAAGCATGATCAAACAGATTAAGAAAGTGCATCGTAAAATGCATAAATCACTACACAAGATGATACCATATACATCAGATTTCATGTATATTTCAAAAAAAAAAAAAAAAAAAAAAAAAAAAAAACTCTTTATCTAACAATTTTTTTGACATTATTTATCATGTTGACTTATTGTTAGCCCAGTAGGAAAATAGAAAAGAGCCCAATTGTACTAAGCCCATACCAACTTTGATACGTGATCAAAAGTGTTTCATACTTTCATTTCTTTTTACGACCAAAACTCAAATCCTGGTGAGTCAGTTTAGAAAAAAAATACAGCGTAAAACGAATTCAACAAACCCGGGCAATCACACAACAATTTAGACCATGAAAATGCGCCAAAGGATCTTGGACATTGGTGACAAATTCAGGGTCCAATCCCAATTCTCTTATACCCTATGATCCAAACTATGTTCTCTTGTTTTTGCTGCCAAACAAAAGACAGAAGTAAAAGAGAATTCTAAAGAAGAAACCCCATGCCAAAGTTATCCAAATACTATTCCATTTGCTTGTATCATTTAATCCTAGCTTTCCCAATATATCAATTCCGGTCGAAACACATGTATTACTAGTTATGTTCATGCCTAAAGATTTACTCAATGTCTTCAGCAACTTAAGTTTCTCATCGGTCGAAAAAAGCTCCAGTGGCGTGTTATCGAATATCTGAACACCCCGAACGAAACACTTACTAGAATCATCGAATTCATTCAGTAAAACTCCTTCAAATGGATACTTCACTAACGATATGTAATGAAACCAAATCCAATACGGTGGAATCCGATCACGGCTGATAAAGAATCCACTGAAGAGAAGGAAATAAGCTAGCATTGCTACACCAATAACATAGCCTAACATAACATCTGGAACCACTCCGGAGAGAAAGGTTACAAAGGAGCTACCTGCCCAAAATGAAACCAAGATTGCAATGAAAAAGAACAAGAACCCTGAAATTCCACCTGATAAACCGACTGCCCAGAACGTTGTTGCTGCAAAGGCGATAGAGAGCATGATTAATGCAGGTATAGTTACAATTGAGTGTGATAGAACATAAGATGAACGGCGATATGCATTGTAAGCAGTTTCTCTCATGAAGATGTATCGTTCTTGGAGGAATTCAGGAAGAGCTTGTATACAGTTGTAGAGTGTTGTGGAGATGGCGAAAACCAGTAAACCTAATCGTTCTTGTACACCTTTTGGTGAATTATCAAGTTGCCAAAATATAGTGGCTAAGATAAAACCTGTTACAAGAACCGTTGCTAATCGCGCCAACAGAAGTTTAGGCGTTCGAGTTGAATTTATCATAGACCGTTTGGACAAAACATAGATTTCGAACCAGAATGGGTTTCTGAAAGTTGAAATCATAGATGTATGAGCAGTAGAATCTTTCTTTGACGCAACAAAGACTAGTTTTCCACTTGAAATACTAGAACTTATCGCGTTTTTCAGAGATGGACTTTCTGGAACACTACTCCTGTTAAAGTTCTGATCACGTGAATACGTAATATCTTGCCAAGATGACCTGTTGAAATCAACTAACCTTTTCGTGCCTCCCGGTGATACCTCGAGTTCACGTATAAAATCAAGAGAAAACTCAGTTGGGTTCTCATTTTCTGGAATTGGATGGCCGAATTCAGAGAAGAACATGGAAAGATTTTTGGGTGAGCCGTTATAAACAGTTTGTCCTCTTGAGAGGAAGATTAGATGGTCGAAGAGGCTAAGAATTCTGCTACTAGGTTGGTGAACTGACATGATGACTATACTCCCACTTCGAGCAATTTGTTGAAGAACTTTAACCACCATGAAAGCACTAGTAGAATCAAGCCCTGAAGTTGGTTCGTCGAGAAACAATAAGATAGGATCATGAATTATGTCGACTCCTATTGAAACACGACGACGCTCACCACCAGAGATCCCTCTATGGCCTTCATCACCAATCACCGTGTTCGCTGCATTTCGAAGTCCTAGCTGACTGATAAGTGCTCGAACTCTCTCCATTTTCTTTGATTTAGAAAGCGAACGAGGTAATCTAAACTCAGCTGAAAACATTAAAGTTTCTTCAACAGTTAACATAGGAAAAAGAAGATCATCTTGCATCACATAAGCTGAAATCATTTTCAAAGTTCTAGATTCAAGAACTTCTCCATTTAGTGTCACAGATCCTTGCAAACTTCCTTTTGAGATCCTGTTCGCAAGTGCATCGATCAATGTAGATTTCCCTGATCCACTCGCACCGAGAACCGCCATTATTTCACCTTCTCTTGCTTCACCTGAAATATCATTCAACAAAACCTTTTTCTTAGAGTGATTGCTCTCAGGTTCCACAGGATTCACCTCTAAATCATTCAAAAGCTTATTTTTCTGACAAAACAAAGCACCAAATGACGAATTTCGACGTGTCTTGACGCTGTATTTTAGATTACTAAACGAAAGAACAAATCGAATCGGTCTTGGCTCCAACTCTAGCCCTCGCTGTAGAACACCATCATTCACAACGCTCTTCATCGGTTCATCAAGTGGTGGCGAAATGTCTATAGTGGAAGAAGTAATATTACTCTTCGTAACATCTTGAAGCTCCATTGAATGACTTACTGACTCCTAAGAATGAACCCTGTATTTAAACTTATAAAAACCGAAAGATCATAGAATGTGAACAGGATTTTAAAAAATCTTGTGGATCATTTTACTTCTCAATTATGCAGCTGTAAATTTGCGAATACGTCGACTTCATAAAGCAAATTAGAATTTTTCGTGCAAGTTTTATATAATGTAGCCAATCAAGTGTGGTAGGTTTTTTTTTAAAATTATTTACCATGGATATTTTTTGATTCTTAATACTTGTCTTGAGCTACAAGAAAAATCAAAATTGAGATATATTAATATTTTTAATTTATTGTTCAAAAGAAGACAGCATATTACTTGCGTGCACACGTTAAAATTTGGTAAAGTAGGAATAGACTAAACACAAAAGCACAAAACACAGCATTAGCATCCATATCCTGGAACCTCATGAGCTAAGCCCAAATGCTGTATGTCGGCTTTAGTCGAAGAATAAAATTATCAAACATCTCCATGCCAGAAAATATCCCATCTTAGCTTCTTTTGTTTTTGCTCCCAAACAGTAACGAAACGTACCACATAATTCTAAAGAAGAAACCCCAAGCTACAGTGATTAGTACGCATTCCCATTTATTTTGTTAGAGAATAAGCCTTCGAACGGGTGAATCATGTGTGTGCATTGTCAGGTACTACAGGTGTTAGTTAGTTATTGGTGTTAGTGCACTAACATGTGTCAGTTTGTTATTAGCTGGTTTCTAGTTACAGCTGTAGTGTGTTAGTTTGTTGGTAGCTTTAAATATCTGTCTCTCTTTCCTGTGTCGGTAAGAAAAACCAGAAACAAGAAAATCATGAATCTGATCAGTGACGGAGCCAGACTTTTTCCCAAGTGGGGGCAAATTCATATGGTAAAAGTCTGTATATAGTAGCTGGTATGCGGCCGAAGGCCGCCTGATTTTTTTTGGACATTTTATTGACTTTTTAATATTAACGAAGTGAAAATCAAATCATTAAAATTTGGATTTAAATTAAATATTGTAACTTAGATCGTTTTTTTGTTTTTAGGTCATACATCTGATGCATTTGTATTAATTTTACATGAAGTTTATAATTTTGACCCCATTAAAAATAAATTTTCAATTTTATCAAGCATATCGCCCCCACAAGACATGTAAATTACAAAAATTATAAGCCTATATGGATGGGATTTTAAAAACAAGTGGGGTCGACGGACCCCATTTGTCCCTACATCCCTCCGTCCCTGAATCTGATTATTATCATTTCTGAGAGATCTGTTTAACGACTTTCTTCTCTCTAACATGGTATCAGATACCTGTTTCAAACCCTAATTTATTCACATCAAACTAATTTTTCATCAAACAACATCATCAACAATGCCTGAATCTGAAAAAGACATCTCCCTTAGCTTCAAACCACCATCAAAGCTATCTTCAACCAATTATACCTTATGGAAATCTCAAATTGTACCTTTATTACAAAGTTATAACCTCTTCAGTTTTGTCGATGGATCATTTCAATGTCCGGTTAAGTTCTTTCGCAAATCAACTCCTATTTTGGTGAAGTTGTTCTTTGACTTTATCTTTACCAGATCCTGATCTAGACAATGATTTTGTACGCAATCCGCTCCACAATTACTAAATTAATCAAGATCAAGCTATTCTCTGATCATGGCTGTTTAGTTCCTGCACCGAAGAAACTCATTCACAGGTAATCGATTGTACCTTCTCTCATGAGATCTGGACAAGATTAGAACATAATTTCAATACTTCTACTAAATCAAGATTGATGCAACTTAAATCTGATTTGGTGAATCTCAAGAAAAGTTGTGAATCAATGATTGTTTACTTCAATAAGGCTAGATCTTTATCCTATCAGTTAGCACAGATTGGTAGAGCAATTTCTGATGAGGATCTTGTGTTTCATATCCTACAAGGACTACCACATGAATTCAATGCTTTTAAAACCTCTATAACCACTCAACAATTAAAGAATGATAATCTCATTACCTCTTCTAAGTTACTCGGATTATTACTCTCTGAAGAACTGCGTGTGAATTCTGATTCTAAATCTAATCTTACATCAGCTTCTGCAAATGTAACCACACAACAATCAAATTTTTCACATACACCTTCTTATCCAGCCTTTGATTCCCAATACCCTGGTTATTGGCATTCACCTACAGCTTATTATCAACATTACTCTGGTCCTCCACAATATGCATCTTCAAACTATAGAGGTTCAACTTACAGAGGTTCATTTAATGGAAATAGAGGTAATAGATCTGGTGGAAGTTATAGAGGTGGTTTTCATGGTGGTAGATCAGATTTGGTGGTAGAACTGGAAGATTTGAACATGGTGGTCGATCTACTCACAATATTTTCTTTCCACCACAATCTCAAGCTCCTTACAACAATTTATCTCCTCCTTGTCAAATCTGCAAGAAAGATGGTCATCTAGCTCCCACTTGCAAATATAGATACAGTGACAGCTCCAATGCTCAAGCTTATCACACCAGTTATGATTACTATGAAGAATATTTTAATGAGTATTGGTGTCCAGAACCATAAGCTTTTGCAGTTTATGATAATCCAAATTCCACATCTTCTTCTAGTTCTGCATGGGGACCAGACTCAAGAGCAACACATCACATTACTTATGATCTTTCTAACATGAATCTTCACTCAGAGTATCAAGGTAATGATCAGGTCAAAGTTGGAAATGGCTCAGGTTTGCACATTACTCATGTTGGTACTTCTATTTTTCATAATGACAATGTTCAATTTACTCTGTCTAATGTAATCCATGTACCTCCAATTACAAAGAATCTTATTTTTGTACATCAATTTACAAAGGAAAATCACTGCTTCTTTGAATTTCATCCTGATTCATTCTTTGTGAAGGATTTGGTAAGTCACGAGGTTCTCCTCAGTGGCCCTGTTAAAGATGGATTGTATCATTTGGAATTCTCTACAGCTCAACTCAAGCAAGCACTCTCAACAACAACATCGATAAAAAGTCGGGCACAATAAGCTAGGTCATCCTGCCTATAACACTTTGAAGCATGTTTTATCTTCTGTAGATGAAGTCATTGATACACATTTATCTTCTCAAGTCTGTTTTGCATGTCAGATTGCTAAGAGTCATGCTTTACCATATCCTACTAGTACAAATAAAGAGTATGGTCCTTTATACATTATTCACTCAGATGTATGGGTTTCTCCCATTTGTTCAATCAATGGATATAAGTACTATGTCTCCTTTATTGACTCTTATAGCAGATTTACATGGATTTATCCTTTAGCATATAAGTCAGAGGTTCTAGAAACATTCATCAAATTCAAATCTCATGTTGAAAATCTACTGAGCAGAAAGATAAAGTTTGTGCAATCTGATTGGGGAGGAGAGTACATAAATGTTTATACATATTTGGATAATTGTAGCATTGGCCATAGACTTTCATGTCCTCAAGCACATGCTCAAAATGGAATTGCTGAGAGAAAACATAGGCACATAGTAGAAACCGGACTTGCTCTTTTGTCTCATGCTTCTCTTCCTATTTCTTATTGGAGTTATGCTTTTGAGACTGCCAATTACTTAATCAATAGACTTCCAACACCAACATTACAACACATTTCACCACATGAGTGCATTTTTCATATCAAGCCTGACTATCAATTTTTACATACTTTTGGTTGTGCATGTTTTCCTTGTCTCAGACAATTCAATACTCGTAAATTGGAACCAAGATCAGTTAAATGTATATTCTTGGTTTACAGTAAAATGCATAAAGGATATACATGCCTCAATCCTTTCACAAACAAAATCATTATATCTAGGGATGTTAGATTTGCTGACTCAGAATTTCCATACATTCAATTACTTTAAACTATTTCTTCTGGCACTGCTCCTACTTCAGCTATGGGAAGTTCACCATCTATAGTTACTTCTGCTGCTATTTCTAATGAAGTTGATATTGTTTTGACACCTACTTATACTGCTTCTAATGAAGTTCCAACAGTGACTACATCTGCACCTGCTACAATTAGTAATGATCATCCACTACAGGAAAAAATACATCTACAACTAGAGATTTACAACTTTTCTAAACATCGTAGAAAGTCCTATGTTTTACATCTGGTTTCAAAGGAAGAGTTGTCGTATATCATCACTGCCAACCCTTAGGAAACAAGGGGTTGCGCTATGAAAACAAACGACAACTCCTTAAGCAAAACAGTAGTGACGACATTTAGCTATAACAACTCTATTCCATATATGTAGTGACTTAGCCTATCACAATTCGACAAGTGTTGTTGAAGAACACAAAAATATGATAATGAAAAAAATGTTAGAGGGGAGATTCGAACATAAACCTCCGCATGGAAGTCTAGCTCATCAACCACCCTTTCGGTTCACAAGTTTCGGTTTTTTTCTTTCTTTTTTTTAAATAGAAACCTACAACAACACTTATAAGTGTTGTTGAAGTAAAAATATATAATGTTGGAGAAAAAGAGGTTATAGGGGAGATTCGAACATGAATATACTGCATGGACGTCTAGCTCATCAACCATCTTACCGTTCACAAGTTTTGGCTTTTTTTTCTTTCTTTTTTTAATAAAAATGTATAACAACACTTATAAGTGTTGTTGAAGTAAAAATATAAAACATTAGAAGAAATGAGGATGGGGGGATTTGATCCTCAACCTCCTGTATGGAAGTCTACACCACTAACCATACCTACACTATTACATGTTCTGTCAAGTTTGTGGTTCTTTAATACACCAACTTTATGACAACCCTTCATAAGAGTTGTAAAACAAAATGTAATGCTCAAAAATAATGCTCAGTGTGAGTCGAGCAAATAAGCACGAAGCCTTCTCCGTAAACAATCACATACACGCCTTCTCTGTAAATAATTACATACATTTTTCACTATCTCGTAATATTTACTTTACTCACTTCGAGATAAGGGTATTGGTAATTTTCACAGTCTCCATAATATTTATTACCTTTATTTCTAGTAAGGGTAATATGGTTATTTTAACAATTTATAATATTTAGTTGACTTATTTTCCGATAAGCGTGGTCTGGTCATTTTCATAGTCTTCATAATATTTATTGCATTAATTTCCAAGAAGGGTAATATGGTCATTTTCACAAGCAGTAATATTTACTTTAATTTTTTTTCGATAAGGGTAGTCAGGTCACTTTCACAATCTCCATAATATTTATTGCACAAATTTCCATGAAGGGTAATATGATGATTTTCACTATATCGTAATATTTACTTTACTTATTTCAGATAAGGATAGTTTAGTAATTTTCACAATCTCAGTAATATTTATTACCTTTATTTCTAGTAAGGTTAATATGGTCATTTTAACTCTGGTAATCTTTGAACCTGGGATGTTCAATTCTGATATATTTCTTATCCAATTCCGATATATTTCTTACCTGTAAATGGATGGATTCGTCGTTCTTACCGAAGTTTCTGACTTATAGTAGTCAACCCGCGGCCAGGTTTCGATCTCAAATCGACACTGAGCTTCATATTTATCGATTTGGATGATGTATCATGCTAAGTTTGAAGTCAGAACCCTCTAAGAGATTCTTGGTTCATAGTTTGTAAGTCGTTATACCGAATTTGAAGTTCGAATGGACACTGAGCTTCATATTCATCGATTTCGATGATGTATCATGCTAAGTTTGAAGTCAGGACCCTCTCAGAGCTTCGTGGCTCATAGATAGTATGCCATTACACTAAATTTGAAGTTCGAATTGACATACAGCTTCATATTTATCGGCTTCATATTTATCGATTTTGATGATGTATCATGCTAAGTTTGAAGTTAGAACCCTCTCAGAGCTTCATGGTTCATAGATTGTATGCCATTATACTGAATTTGAAGTTCGAATCGACATCGAGCTTCATATTTATCCATTTTGATGATGTATCATGATAAGTTTGAAGTCAGAATCCTCTTAGAGCTTCTTGGTTCATAGTTTGTAAGTCGTTATACCGAATTTGAAGTTCGAATCGGCACTGAGATTCATATTCATCGATTTTGATGATGTATCAAGCTAAGTTTAAAGTTAAAACCGTCTCAGAGCTTCATGGTTCATATATTTTATGCCATTATACTGAATTTGAGGTTCGAATCGACATCGAGCTTCATATTTATCGATTTTGATGATGTATCATGCTAAGTTTGAAGTCAGAACCCTCTCAGAGCTTCTTGGTTCATAGTTTGTAAGTCGTTATACCAAATTTGAAGTTCGAATCGGCACTAAGCTTCATATTCGTTGATTTTGATTATGTATCATGCTAAGTTTGAAGTCGGAACCCTCGCAGAGCTTCATGGTTCATAGATTGTATGCCATTATACGAAACCCCTAATCTATTGTCACTAAGTTTTGAAATCTTGTTTAATTGAAACAAAATAACAATTCTTGATTTCATTTCTGATTCTTCTGATTCATTCTTATATATTTTTCGGATTTATATATTGTCAGAAGGTCGATAACAATATCCAAATTTATTATGATTTATATGTAAGGGTATGATCCGTTGACATGGTTATAATGACATAATCTTGACATGGTGGCATCTTTTTCTCTAAAGCATCTAAACGACGATTAATTTGAAGCTAAGATTTTGGTGACATGTTCCTCCTATAAAACTCTACATTCCTACCAAAAATGAGAATATTTAGAAATACGAAACTTTGGATTTTGGTCTTATACGAAAGTTCAAAAGAAACACACTTGTGCTCTAAAGAAACACACTTGTCTCAATCCGTAGGAGAATCCAAAACCAATTGTCTACCGTTGATAAATCTCCACAATCCGTATGAGGAGGAATCCAACGTCCAAAGTTTTTTATACAAAAAACCTAAACTTTTTTCCTCCTCTCACTTTCCTATTTCTCTGCTTTCCTTTTTCTTTCTCGGTCTGTTCTCTCCTCTCTAACTCCGCATTAACCAAAACCCTCGTAAGAAATACGTGTTCATAACCCTAAAAATCCTTGAATCCTTGTTAATCCGTGAATCAAAACCAATCCTAAATCGAAAAAAAACCTCTAATTGAAACTTTCATAACCCTAAAAATTTGATATTGTCCCTGAAATAAAAAGAACCCTTTTTCTGTGATAATAATTGTTCTTTGATCTATTAGACAACGATTGAGGTATAATCCCGGGCTTAATTTGTTGTTGTTTTTGATGATCTTGTTTGATTTTGATCTAAAATGGTTTGTTCTGTACTCTTTCTCAGGCAAAAGAAGAATTAATGAACAAGAAGAAGACTATTGGAGCTTCAAAAATGTATAGTTTCATGAACCCCTACCGTCTATCTTCTTTGTTGCAATAGATGTTCAAAATTTTGTTTTTATTTGTTTTTTTCATCTCGATCTTAAACTAGGGTTTTTAAATTTGGGGATCTTCTTACTCTGTTAGTGATGGGGAATTAGTTCGTGGACGTGATGCTGATAGAGGAAACAGAAATCGAGAAGACTTAGAGATGGGGAGTTTAATTTGAAAAGTTAGGGTTTTGAATTTTATTGAAGTTTCAGAAGTTCAATTGAGGCAAAACAAGCAATCAAAATCAACTTCTTCAATCTAAGATCTTGGTTGAAGGTATAATTCTTTTATCCCTAATACATATATGAATTTGGTAAGCTCATTTGTATACTGCATTCAAGATTCAATTGAGGATTCTAAGAGGATTTCTGAGCTTGTTGTTGCTTTATGTAGCTGTATTTTCAGGAATTGGTTTGGTTGATTGTTTTTCTGTGTGCTTGGACTTTTCATTATGATTAATATGTTCTTAATTTGATATGTCTGTTGCAGCTGCTGATGTTTTCTTATGGAGGAACAAGAAGATTTCAGCTAGTGTTCTTGGTGGAGCTACTGTTGCATGGGTTTTATTTGAATTGTTGGAATTCCACTTGCTCACTTTGGTCTGCCACTGTGCTATATTGACTTTGGCTGCTCTGTTCTTGTGGTCGGATGCATATACCTTCATCCAACAGTGAGTCTACTGATTGAGCATTTGTAATTTTTCCAATAGATTCGAAATTGGATGGGAAGATAAGATTCAGATGAGTTGAGATGACGAAAATGAAATGGAGATCGAGAAAGAAATATATGGAACCGAAATTAGATGGATAATCAGAGATTTGTTGTCCTTGAAATTGATTTGCATCTTGTGAAATGGAATTAGCTGGTGGAGTTGCAGTAGATAAGGTGCTCTGAAGTATCTGAAAGACATCAAGTGGTGTTGTTAGATTCAAGGGTCTTATTTCCCTCCATGGAAGAAAGTAATTGATGACAGTGATGAAGTTAAAAAGTAGACTATCTGTCTCTAGTAACACCAATGTCTTTTTTCTGAGATGACCCTCCCAGAGGCATGCAAATTGGCTGAGTATCGGGCCTCAACATTGTGCCCTAATTTAAAGGTTGAATATCTGTGTTTTTCTTATTTAATCTTAATGTATTAGTGGCCACCTTATATTTCTATCATCTGAAAAAACATAGCAAGGGTTTGTAGTTTATGGCATCTCTTTTCAGTTTAGTACCCGATGGGCTCTTAGCCAGGAAGGGGTCTTATATTTCCATGAAATACAATTATGCGGTTATTTGAACTTAGCTCAATGTTTAAGTTTACATACAAAGGAAAACAGTTCACATTCAAAGGAAAACAGTTCAATGTTTGAGAACTTGGTGATGGATTTTTTTTTTGTCTGACTTGGTAAGGTGCTAGATGAACTTCACATAATCGTTCTATTCTTTTCGGGATTAACCATCCTATAATTTCTATGGATGCCATGATATGCTGTCCATTGGAGTATAACATGGTTCTAAGTCTATTGGAGTATAACATGAATCCAGATCAGTTTTGTAGGTATACAATTTTCTAGTATAACATGATTCTGGTGCCACTCTTTACTATTCATATTTGGTTGTTATTTTGGTATACTCAATTGAGTTTTCACTTTTGTTTTACAGAGATTCTGCCATTGGAGCTGAAGCTTGCAGTCACAATCTCACCCACAGTAGGATTCCAATGGTTAAGAGATGATTTTTGAAGATGAGCAAGAATAGCTACAAGGGTTTTACTAAAACAAAAGTATTTTTAGATTATTTATTTTTTAGTGTAAAAGTTCAACTGATCTTATGTAGTAACAAACAATAGTGATTATATTTGGAAATCTGATATTTTTTTCAAATACATGGTTATTAAAGTATTACCTATTTAATTTTGTATATAAATTCTCAAAATTTAATTTTTTTTCAAATCAAATATGTAATACAACACAGAATTATAGTTGTCAAAAAAATGACATACAACTTGTAACAACATGAACATTTTTCCTTGGGCTTTTAGCCGTAACATGACCCATATGGGTGTTTTTAGCTAAGTGGTCATCCCTTAGCAGCATTAGTGAACATGAATAGTAGATGCTAGGAAGAAACTAGATACCTTGAGCATGTACTACACGTGTGTGTCATGAGCAGCAGGGAGGGGCGTAGTTGCCTTTTTCTTTCTTCGTATTTTATTTTGGGGTTCTTGGTTTTATTTACCCGGTTTTCTTCCCTCACTCTTCTATCAACATTTCCTACTCTAAACAATCTCTAGAAATTGAAGGAAAAATTTTAGGACTTTAAATTCAAAAATTGAGTTCAACCCGTCAGCCGCTTCCTAAATTTGATTTGCTCTTTTGCAAAGAGTACGAGACGAGCTTGCGGTAGTAAGCGGATTGGAGCTTACGACGAGCTTTTAACATTAGGAAAGTTAGTATTTTGTTAAGCTTATGATATCGTATATCACGGGGATGGATCTGGGGTAGTTCTTATATCGGCTTTGACCCATGTTTTTGTCGTATTTTGGTGTGTACATAAAATGGAAATGTTAGGATTTTATTTTGATGTATGATAGCTGTTTTCTGAATTTGGATCTGGACATACCCACTTCTGTCTGTATAGACTTCCACTTATAAATGTTTGTGTGTCTAACTGTTAGTTGGGAAGTAATGACATTTTGAAACGTTGCACTATGTATAAAATCGGCGACGATCCTGTTTGCTGGATAGTTTTATATTGGTGTTACTAAAATGCATCTTGACGCATTTCGCTTATCTATATATAACGTAGTAGCAGTTCACGTTTTGTATAATACTTTTTCTTAAGGACTTAATTAAAGGGCAACGTTTACTCGTTGTTTTCCTTTTTCTTCTTATGAAATTCCTATTTATAAATGTATTATTTGTACACAACATAGTTTGTGAACTTGTTGATTTCTCTTTAGATTTTGAGAGTATTTCAAATTTTCCTTCACTAGCTCATTTCTGAAACTAGCTTTCTGGTAAGGGTACCGGGCTTTTATTTAGTTATCATTCATTTAACTTGAATTGGCTAAGATTTTTAGTTCGACCTTAAAAAGAAATTTTAATGTATTTAGTGGTTTGGTTGAAGTGGATAAACGTCCCTTTGGTTTCATGGTATGCTTCAGACTTGGTTTGTGCATAATTTAGTGTGCTGATCATATAAGAGTTGTTATCTCTTTATTTCATGTCTGCCATTTGGTCTTGCTTCATACTGGCTTGATTCCTATATTGTAGATCTGTTTTATTTTATTTTATTTTCTTTTTATTTTTGAGTGACGTACCGGGGAATTAGCCTTGCTGACTGGGTTGAAACCCAATCCATTTAGAAGAGAAATTCTCCAGTCTGTTACAGTTGGTAATCAGAGCAAAGGTTCCGATTTACCGGGACTGTGTTTGGTTTTGTTTTTACTGAAGTGATTGATTTCCCAGTGACTTATTTACATTCTCATTCTATGGTTCTTTTCGTGTTAGTCTTTGTTAGAGTCATTTTTTTTTACACTACTGAATTGCGATTCATGTGTATGGTCTGAATATGAAAATGTTTCTCTTGTATTACTGGTTAGTTATGACACTGCAGTAGTTGACATCATATTTATGTTGAGTATTTTCATCTGAACTAACAGATTATTGTTTGAAAAAGCCATTTGATTGTGGGGATTGGGGAAAAACTGACCAGAACGGTGATATACATATTTTTTCGTCGTTACTAACCAACTATGAATCTGATACGTTATCTGTTAGGAAAATGTCACGGTGTGGGAAATGTGTAGCCTTAAGCTCCGTACGTAAGAAAAAGGATTTAAGTCGGAGAACACTGAAAAAGTTAGTAGAAACTATTGCAAAGGCGGTTAAGGACAAAAAGAAGTCGAGCGCTGCATCAGACTTGATGGAATTCAAGAAGGTGACGGGTGATAACAGAAACTTTAGTGGGGCGGAGGAGCCTATTGAAGCAGAGAAGTGGTTAATGGGCATTGAGAAAGTATTTGACGTATTACGAACTCCGGATGAGAACAAGATTCGGCTTGCAACTTACCTGTTTGAGGGAGATGCCGATCATTGGTGGAGATGTATGAAGCGTGTACATGATGTGGAGAACATGCGCTGGGAACAGTTTGTAGTGCTATTTTTCAGTAAGTATTTCCCGCGAACTGCTAAGGCACTGAAGTGTGCTGAATTCGCTACTTTGAAGCAAGGTAAAATGACAGTTACTCAATTGGACAAGAAATTTAGTGAACTCGAACGTTATGGAGATCATCTCGTCCAAACTGAAGAATTGAGGGCTCGCAAATTAGAGGATGCACTGAAGCCAGGAATCCGTGCCCAAATTGTTCCACTACAGCTCCCAACTTACAATAGAGTTTTGGATACTGCACTGGCGATTGAAGCCAACTCGATTAAGTCACAAAAGGAAAGGGAGGAAAGTGAGCTGAAAAGGAATAACGAGAACGACTCACCACCTCAACAAAAACATCCTCGTGTTTTTCATACTGAACAGATCAACAATAAGAACAAACGCAAGATCAGTTGTTACCGATGTAGAGGAAACCACTTCGTTAAAGACTGTCCTGTTCCAGCACCAGATGTACCAATGAAGCCACAAAATGCCATTCCACCTCAACAACCGAATGCACAGCCTTATCATGCACCCTTCCGGCCAAAGCAACAAAATGTCCAAGGGAAGCTAAGTAGCATTACTGAGGTTAAAGGGGAACCTGAAAATGCCGTAATTGAGGGTAATTTTCTAATTTTTCTTTCTCGTGCTAAAATTATATTTCACACGGGTGCTACTCATTCGTGTGTATCCCTTCATCTTAACTATATATTTAGCTTTAGACTCAATTCCGTAGGATTCGCTTTAAACATATCACCTCCACTTGGGAGCTCGAGTTCTGACGTGAGAGACAGGTACCCGAGCTACTTGAAGGTAGCCTTCATTGCTCTTTATTAATTTTTGAATTGCGGGACGCAATTCTTTTTTTTAGGAGGTAATGGTGTAACAACATGAACATTTTTCCTTGGGCTTTTAGCCGTAACATGACCCATATGGGTGTTTTTAGCTAAGTGGTCATCCCTTAGCAGCATTAGTGAACATGAATAGTAGATGCTAGGAAGAAACTAGATACCTTGAGCATGTACTACACGTGTGTGTCATGAGCAGCAGGGAGGGGCGTAGTTGCCTTTTTCTTTCTTCGTATTTTATTTTGGGGTTCTTGGTTTTATTTACCCGGTTTTCTTCCCTCACTCTTCTATCAACATTTCCTACTCTAAACAATCTCTAGAAATTGAAGGAAAAATTTTAGGACTTTAAATTCAAAAATTGAGTTCAACCCGTCGCCTGTTTCCGGCTGATTTGCTCTTTTGCAAAGAGTACGAGACGAGCTTGCAGTAGTAAGCCGGACAGAGCTTACGACGAGCTTTTAACATTAGGAAAGTTAGTATTTTGTTAAGCTTATGATATCGTATATCACGGGGATGGATCTGGGGTAGTTCTTATATCGGCTTTGACCCATGTTTTTGTCGTATTTTGGTGTGTACATAAAATGGAAATGTTAGGATTTTATTTTGATGTATGATAATTGTTTTCTGAATTTGGATCCGGACATACCCACTTCCATACGTATAGACTTCCACTTATAAATGTTTGTGTGTCTAACTGTTAGTTGGGAAGTAATGACATTTTGAAACGTTGCACTATGTAGAAAATCGGCGACGATCCTGTTTGCTGGATAGTTTTATATTGGTGTTACTAAAATGCATCTTGACGCATTTCGCTTATCTATATATAACGTAGTAGCAGTTCATGTTTTGTATAATACTTTTTCTTAAGGACTTAATTAAAGGGCAACGTTTACTCGTTGTTTTCCTTTTTCTTCTTATGAAATTCCTATTTATAAATGTATTATTTGTACACAACATAGTTTGTGAACTTGTTGATTTCTCTTTAGATTTTGAGAGTATTTCAAATTTTCCTTCACTAGCTCATTTACGAAACTAGCTTTCTGGTAAGGGTCTTAGGGCTTTTATTTAGTTATCATTCATTTAACTTGAATTGGCTAAGATTTTTAGTTCGACCTTAAAAAGAAATTTTAATGTATTTAGTGGTTTGGTTGAAGTGGATAAACGTCCCTTTGGTTTCATGGTATGCTTCAGACTTGGTTTGTGCATAATTTAGTGTGCTGATCATATAAGAGTTGTTATCTCTTTATTTCATGTCTGCCATTTGGTCTTGCTTCATACTGGCTTGATTCCTATATTGTAGATCTGTTTTATTTTATTTTATTTTCTTTTTATTTTTGAGTGACGTACCGGGGAATTAGCCTTGCTGACTGGGTTGAAACCCAATCCACTTAGAAGAGAAATTCTCCAGTCTGTTACACAACTCTTCCCATAATTGTCAAAGAAGTGACATACAACTCAAACCAAAGATAGTTCTACAACTCTAACAAGTGTAGTGCAAATCTTATTCATAATACTAATAAGAGTTGTTTCACATTTCTACGATACACATCCTGGGTTGTCCAAGATAGTTCCACAATTTTAACAAGTGTTGTGTTACATATTTGTACAATACGCATCCTTCGTTGTCCTAGATAGTCCTACAATTTTAACAAGTGTTGTGTTACATATTTGTACGATACGCATCCTTTGTTGTCCAAGAAAGTCCTACAACTTCAACAAGAGTTATGTTAGGCTTTCAAAGTAATTTGGAAAGATATTCACAACTTTGGAAAAATGTTGTCGAACCATGAATCACATCACCTATTACAACTCTTAGTCAAGTATTGTAGAAAGGCTTGGACTTTCTACAATACCCCACCTACACAATGCATAAAATAGCATTGTCGTAGGGGTACTACAACGCTAATATAGTGTCGTCAATGACGATTTTTCCCGTAGTTCCCATGACAACTAGAGGAAAGAAAGGAATCTTTAAGCCCAAAGTGTTTGCATCAGAAGTTCAAACTGTTTGTGAAGACATTACAGTTCCCACTTGTTACTCTGAAGCTTGCAAAGATCCAAAGTGGAGATCTGCTATGGATGAGGAGATTAATGTATTACTGCAAAATGGAACATGGAAATTGGTGTTAGCTAGTTCATGTGACAATGTTATTGGCTGCAAATGGATTTTTAGAATTAAAAGAAATGTTGATGGTACCATTAAAAGATATAAGGCTAGACTAGTATCCAAAGGATTTTAATCAGGTTGAAGGCATAGATTATCAAAATACATTTAGTCTTGTTGTCAAGCCAACAACAATGATCGAGAATGATTCTCTCTATCTCTTTCTACGAAGGTTGGAAAATCAGGCAACTTGATGTTAAAAATGCTTTTCTACATGGTCACTTATCAGAAGATGTTTTTATGGTTCAACCTCCAGGGTAAACTGACAAGCTCTTGCCAAATCATGTTTGTAAACTCCAAAAATACTTATATAGATTGAAGCAAGCTCCAAGAGCTTGGTTTGCCAGGCTTAGTCAATTTCTTTTACACTGTGGCTTTCATCCTTCTAAAACAGATACTTCATTGTTCTTCAAAGTCACAGCTTCTGAAGCTCTATATGTCATTGTTTATGTTGATGATATCCTTGTCACGGGGAGTTCCTCTACTGTAATTGATAAGTTACTTGCTGATCTTGGCAGAGAATTTGCAATCAAAGACTTGGGAGAATTACACTTTTTTCTTGGAATTCAAGCTACCAAGAACAATGAAGGTATTTTACTTTCTCAAGAAAAGTACATATCCAATCTATTACTCAAGACCAAAATGACCTTTTCTCATGCATCATCAACTCATATTGCTACCACACACTCTACTGCCACTGCTGCCCCATTTAGTGATTCATCTTTGTATAGAAGTGTTGTTGGAGCTTTGAAGTATGCCACCATCACTAGACCAGGTATAGCATTTGCAGTTAACAAGGCATGCCAGTTTATGAAATCTCCAACTGAAGTTCATTGGACTACAGTTAAGCGCGTTCTCGAGGTATTTACGGGGAACTCTAGGCTATGGACTGCAGTTTAAGAAATCTGGGTTCTTTTCAACTTCAAGCATTCTCGGATGCGGATGGCCGGAGATATTAATCGACGAGACGTTGTATAAGTGGCATGGCCATTTTTATGGGTACCAACTTAATTTCTTGGTGTTCTAGAAAGTAGAAAACTATCTCCAGATCCAGAACTGAAGCTGAGTATCGTGCTCTCGCTGATGCTACTTCAAAGATCATTTGGATACAATCTCTCATGTCAGAGCTTCAGTTCTCTTCCCCAAGATCCCATGTTCTTTGGTGTGACAATATGGGTGCAACTTACTTGACAGCAAATCCCATTTTTCACAACCGTATGAAACACATCGAAATTGCTTTCCACTATGTTCGAGAACTGGTTGCCTCCAAGTCCTTAGAGGTTCATTTTATCTCCACATAGGATCAAATTGCAGATATTTTCACCAAAGGCTTAGTTGTGACTCGGTTTTGTACTCTGCGTTCCAAGCTCAGTGTCTCTGGTTCTTCTTAGACACTGCACTTGCGGTGGTGGGGGAGGGGGAGGTTAGAGAATAAGACTTCGAACGTGTGAATCATGTATGTGCATTGTCAGGTACTACATGTGTTAGTTAGTTATTGGTGTTAGTGCACTAACAGGTGTCAGTTTGTTATTAGCTGGTTTCTAGTTACAGCTGTAGTGTGTCTATTTGTTAGTAGCTTTAAATATCTATCTCTCTCTTTCCTGTGTCTGTAAGAAAAACCAGAAACAAGAAAATCATGAATTTGATTATTATCATTTCTGAGAGATCTGTTTAACGACTTTCTTCTCTCTAACATATTTAGATTAGTCAGACCTTGATCTCTGAATATATCAGTACCCTTTGTGAAGCAAGTTGTGCCAGTTAGTTTCATCTCGGAAGCGTCACTCAACATACTTAAGAACTCAAACTTTTTATCATTTGGGAACACAACAAAAGGTGTACGATCAAACATTTGAACACCACTAAGATAACATGCACTAGGGTTGTCGAATTCGTTCTGTAAACCAGCATTTAGAGGATACTTGAATAGAGAAATGAAATGGAACCAGATCCAGTATGATGGAATTCTGTCTTTAGTGATAAAGAATCCAGAAAAGAGAAGGTAAAAACCTAAAACTGCCAAAGTTGAAGCATAACCCAATATAGTGTGCGGAACAACTCCAGATAAGAAACTGATAAATGAGCTCGTTGTCCAAAATGAACTGAAGATTGTAATGAAAAAGAAAAGGAATCCACGAATTCCACCAGATAGGCCTACTGACCAAAATGTTGTTGTTGCTAAAGCAATAGAGATAATAGTTATTGATCGTAGAGCTACGAGCCTAGGATCATATTGGATAGAACATAAGATGAACAACGATAGGTGTTATATGCTGCTTCTTGAATATAGATATACCGGTTGTAGGTACAGAAAACCTACTCGCCACGTGGTCGAACGTGGTTGCACGAAGTGGGTGAAATGAATCTTAGACATAAGATCTTTTATCAACCCCGAGGATGAATGTCAGCGATAAGTTAAATCAAGTGTCAGAGTGACTTTTATAAATATTGGATCTGCGAAGTATAAATTCATCCTTGAATAGAGATCTGTAAAATGCGAATAAATAACCAACATGCGAGATAAAGATTATTGGGCGAGAAGGAAGTTAACGAAGAAGAAGCAGTGGGACGAAGTAAACAATAACCTCAGACGAAGATGAATTGTTGCGTAAGAAATGGGACAGCTGTACCGACAAGATACCGAAGTTATCGACGAAATGAATGGAATAACTTTATTGAAAAATTGCTTAGGCGAAGTATAAATCAGAATCACGTGAATTGTGTGATTACTGGCGAAATAAAATTAGTTGTACTCCACCAACTAAGTTTTTCTATAAATAGAGAACTCGGGTCATTGTAAAGGGGGTTGGATATTTTGTATTAAGAGAGGTCATGTTGAGAGAAAGTAAGTTAGGGTTCTTGTGAGATTTCATACTTGTATTATCACGGTTATCATCATCTTAATTCATACTCCCTCTGTTTCTGAAAGACCGTCCTCTATTCCTTTTTCGTCAGTTTCAAAATTGTGTCCAGCTTATGTTTATAGTCATACTTTTTCAATGAACTCTCTAATATACCCTTGAATTCTTTATATTCATAAATCTATTTTTAACGTGACTCAATCTAAAATATTAAATAAATTAGTAAATTGAGGAAACAAATATATCCTTCATTCATTTTAAGGAAATATACATTTAACTCTAAAAATTAGATTCCTTATAAAGTTTATACTTCTTAAATTCAATATCTTTTAAATTTCCCTTTTATATTTCGTATTTATAATTCTCAAACCAATTTTGGATAGTCTTTGTTGCTAGCATTTTTATTAAAATAAAATAGGTAAGTAACTAAGGGTAGTCAAGTAAAATAGTATGGTCTCCTTAATATTTTGAGAAAGTCAAAGCGGACTGTCTTAGTGAAACGGAGGGAGTATATAAAAGAACTTATATTTCATGTGTAATCAATAATGAAGAATTTGATCTTGTTCTCATAATCATATCTTAGATTTTGTATAATTTATCATTTGGGTGTACTACTGGATTTCCAATAGTTACATTTTGGCGTCCAGAAACAGGGAACTTAGGTTGAGAGTTTAATCTCACCTGAGATCTTGAGGGAGTTGAAGTTGTTCTTGAGTTTTGTTGTTGAAATCTTTTTATAAGTTATTTCTCATGAAAAATATGGTTCCATAAATCTTAGAGTTCTGTTCATGATTGAGATATGGAGGTTAGAGTAATCTTTGAGTTCATCTTGAAAAGTTAATCTTTTAAGAAGAAAATTTATTCTAGAATTCATAGCAAAGTTAGTCTTATTAAAGGGTCAAAATAGTTTGGTGAATCGAGAGTTGATTTGTCAGTATCAGTTTGAACTCGATTGATGGAAAGAGTACCAAATCGAGCAAAGCACATAATAGCGGCAAGGAGAAGAAGACGTTTAGAAGCAAAAAGAGAAGGAATAATGGATATAGGAGAGACTTCAGCCGCTGGAGGAAGACGAGGTGCACGACAACAGCAAAAAAGGAAGATAGATAACCCAAATGAAGATAGATACCGAGAGGGATAAGTTCACACAACTGATACTGAAACCGAACCACGCGAAGAGCATGCTCATAAAGAGGAACAATGAAAGCAGGAGAATATAGATGAAGAGAATATAACAATGGAGCAGCTAAGGGAAAGGCTTCGTCAGGAACGAGAAAGGGAACGAGATCTGGTAGAGCAAAGGCAGAGACTCGCGAGACAAAATGCAAATTTAGTGATGGAAAATCATATGCTCAATGAAGAAAGGACAATAATGATTTGCGAACAAGAACTGGTGAGACCGAATCAAGGACGAGTAGGAGATCATCGAGAAGGAGACAAATGCGAACTAGAGAAGATACACTCAATGAAGTTGGTGGTGACGACGAGAGAATAGAATGAAGGAGGAGACGCCGGAGAGAGGATAGCGAGGAGAGAGAATTGAGGAGAGCATTCGAAGAAACTAGGTGGGAAGATCAGAGGCGAAGGTTCGAAGAAGAAATGAGATGCGAGGAGGAAAGAATGTACGAAGAAGAGAGGAGACGCGAGGATGAAAGAATGTACGAAGAAGAAAGGAGACGCGAAGAAGAGAGGAGACGCGAAGATGAAAAGAGACGCGAGGAAGAAAGAAGAAACGTACGCGAAGAGGGCAGCGGAAATCTGAATCAAGCAGTCTTAAACGAACTGCGAGATATGAGGAACCTGATCAATAATCCACGAAGATAAGGACGAGTGCAGCTCGCAGAGGCGATAGAGGAAGCCGGCAAATCACCGTTTGCCTACGAAAAACTGCATGCTAGGATCCCCGCGAGATGCGCGTTACCAACTTTTGGAAGCATATTTAGCGGAACAGAAAGTGCAATGCAACACCTGAGACAATAAACTCTCCCATTAATGAAATGGAGACGAAATGATGCTGTAATGTGTAAATATTTTCCGGAAAGTTTGACCGGAGAGGCGTTGGCTTGGTTTGACGGGTTTCCGGAAAGGTCCATCTCTTCGTTCAGAGACCTGCAGAGGATGTTCCTGATGACTTAATTATGTATGCAACAGTATGTTAATACCAGGGATTGAAACCATGTTCAATTTAATGAGAAGACCAGGTGAAAGTCTACGAAATCTGGTGACGAGATGGAGGTTTGTTTGCAGTGAACTCGCTGGGAGAGTAGATGAGAGAAATTTTATTTTGGCCTTCGTGAATGCCCTGATCCCAACTGATCTCTTAGACAACCAAATATTCATAATACGAAATTTTATACCAATGAATGAATTGAGGGAGTATCAAGAGGAGTATATAGCACTGGAGGGGAAGCAGAGAGAAGTTAACGAAGTCCCGTCAGCCCCGTCAAAAGAAGGAACTTCGCGTCTTTTACCACGAATGATACATGCAGTAGAGAGCGAATCGAAGTATGAGAAAGGGGAACCTTCAAATGCAATTCCTGCGAAGCTAGTAGCTGTACCAAGAGGATATCAAGAATGGATTGATCAGAATCCAAGATACGAAGAACCAAGAAAAAGAAACTATGAACCATGAGGTAATAACTCAGGAGGTCAACGAAGAAATAACCAAGGTCAAAGATATGGAGAAAGAAGACCAAATGCACCAGCATTTGAATATGTGAAGCTACCCAGACTCAATACAACTGTAGAGAAGGTATGGGAGGCGATTGTGTTAACCGAAGAAATTACCGATCCACCAAACTTGGGGATGGAATCACCACCAGGAAGCAAGAGTCATGAGTTTTGCAGATATCATCATTTTCACGGGCACCATACGAATAATTGCAGAAACATCCGAAGAATAATACTTCGTTTAATAAATCAAGGAAATCTCACACACTTTTTGGAAAATCAGGCACCACCACCTCCACGAGAAAATAATCAAAATCAACAAGGTGCGCAAGTGTAACTAATTGAGATATATAGAGGAGCACAAAGACTGAATTGTAATTCCATAATACATTCCGCGAAGAATATCCATAATTTTCACGATAATTTGCTTAAGAGGGTGCATAAGAGGGACTTTGATGGGAATGAAATATTCAGCGTTGCGAAGAAAGGACCATTGGAAGAATGGCAAAAGAGGGCGATTTCCTTTTCAGCATTGGATGCCCCCGAAGGAGGAGCTTCGCATACACATCCATTGATTATAACCTTAACCTTTGGCAAACACTCACGATGGGAGAATGATCCTACTAGATACAGGAAGACGTGGGCGATGGACAGGATCTTCGTAGATACAGGAAGTTCGGTTGATATTCTCTTTTATCACGCATTCAAGACTATGGGTTCAAGGATTTTTATCTTGTGCCATCCACCTACAATATATACAGATTCAATGGAGTTGCATTAAAACCAAAGGGCGAGTTGGTAGTGAAGATCTTCGTGGGAGATTTGGAGACGGAAGTTACTGTCTGCGTGGTAAATGTAAATTCACCTTACAATCCTCTCATAGTCAGACCATGGATCCACAGAATAAAATGAGTAGCATTAACCTTTCATCAAGCAATCTGATTCCCAATGCCAAGCGGGATCGGCGAAATAAAAGGAGATCTGAAGGATGTGAGAGATTGCAACGAGAAAGACGTTCATAACTATGACGAAAAACTGAAAAAGAAGAAAAAACAAAAGAAAATAGTGTTGGAGGCAAAGAAGGAAGAAGAGATGATGGTGTACATGACCAAGGAAAAAGAAGGATGGACAATACCAAGTTAGATTCCTGAAAAATAAGGATATCCCTTATAGAAGTTAAAGGAACCATCTCCACTCGGGGAACCAATCATGAACTTCGCAGCAGTATAGCCCACGAAGGAGGTAAATTTGGGAACTGAGGAAGAACCAAAAATTGTGAAGATTGGAACGAAGATGGAGGTGGACGAAGAAGAGAAGTTGATAAGGTTATTAAGGGAGTATCACGATATTTTGCATGGAGTATGAATAAAATGCGAGGGATTGATCCACTAGTTGCATGTCACAAGTTAGATTCGAACCTGCGATTAAACCAATAAGGCAAAGGATACGAAAAATAGCAACCACCTATCACGAGCAAATATAAAAGGAACTTCAAAAGATGATGGACTCGGGAATTATAAGACCCGCGAAGTATCCAGAGTGGATTTCAAATATGGTGATAGTGCCGAAGAAAAACAAAGTGATAAGAATATGCATCGACTTCAGCGATTTAAACACTGCTTGTCCGAAAGATAGTTTCCCTTTACCAAACATACCACAGATGGTGGAGTCAGCATTAGGATATCATCGGCTCTCATTGATGGATGGATATTCAGGTTATAATCAGATACCACTCGCAGAAGAAGATCAAGAACATACAACTTTCTTCGCTCCAAGAGGATTATATTGTTATACGAGAATGCCCTTTCGATTGAAAAATGCAGGAGCTACATACCAGCGAATAGTAGAAAAGATCTTCGCCAAATGGGTACATACGAAGTTGGAAGTTTACGTTGACGATATGCTCATAAAAACTAAAGAATCAGGAGACCATGTGGAAGATTTGAAGGAGATTTTTGAACAAATGAGAGCATATAAGATGAAGATAAATCCTGCGATGTGTATCTTTTGAGTCGAGTCAGCGAAGTTCTTGGGTCATATAGTGTCGAAAAAAGGAATTGAGGTGGACCCGACTAAGGTTCAAGCCATACTAAACATGCCATCACCATCCACTGTAAAAGATATGCAGAAATTAAATGGACAGTTAGCAGCTTTGGGAAGATTCATTTCAAGGTCTTCGGACAAGTGTAAACATTTCCTCGATATCTTAACGAAAGGAGCAAAATTCACATGGACACAAGAGTGCGAAGAAGCCTTGCAGAACATAAAGAAATATCTCATCAAGCTGTCTATCCTACGAAAACCAGAACCTGTAGAAGAATTATTAATTTGTCTCGCAGCTACATCGAATTCCCTCAGTGCAGTTTTACTTCGCTCGGATGAAGGATTAGAAAAGCCAATCTTTTATATCAGTAAGACTTTTAATTCTGCTGAGAGAAATTATCCGAAGATCGAGAAATTGATACTAGCCCTGGTATATGCGGCGCAAAAGTTACGAACTTATTTTTAAACTCATAAAATAAAAGTGCAAACAAGAGTCCCAATAGAATCAGTTTTGAAGAACACGAAGAGAGTAGGGAGAATTGAAAGGTGGAATACTCAAATTGATCAATTTGGGCTGAAGTACGAAGTCACATATAGTTGCAGAGTTTCTAGCTGAATTTCCTTCGGAAGAAGATGAAGGAGTAGAGGAGATAATGGATATGGATGAGGATCGCCCAGACCCAGAGGACCTACTCAAAGAAAATCATCCGCGAAGATTGGAAATATTTGTTGATGGATCTTCAAACAGTTCAGGTGGAGGCATGGGAATAGTATTCACTTCGCCAGGAGGGGCACGAATAGTTTACTATTTTCGATTTGAATATAAAGCAACCAATAATGAAATAGAGTATGAGGCAGTGGTACACGCTTTGAGGATAGCTAATGAAATGAAGTTTGAAGAGATACGAATAACCAGTGATTCGCAATTGGTGGTCCGGAAGATTAAAGGGAGGTATAATGCAAGTGACTTTACGATGAATAAATACTTACAAATCGTGAAATAATATTCTTCCCGAATATCAAGTGTAATCTAGAGGCACGTATGCAGAGGAAATAACAGGCATTTTGATGCTTTGGCTTTCATAGCTTCAATGATTATTGACTCATCAATCAAACATATTTGAATCGAGCGGCTAATGCAACCATCAGTGAGCAAAGAAGATGAAGATACAAAGATCATGCTCGTGGAAAACGAGGAAGAAGAAGCAGAACTAGATGATGAGGATTGGCGAACTCCTATTTATAGGTATCTGGAGAAAGGGTATTTACCTCGTGACAGGTTTGAAGCAAATAAGATTAAAAGCAAAGCCACAAATTATGAACTGCGAGAAGGAATCTTGTACCGAAGATCATTCTTGGGCCCGTTGCTAAGATGTTTGTCGCAAAAGGAGGGGATTGAAATAATGAAGGCAATACACTACGGTGATGATGGTAATCACAGCGGTACGAGATATTTGGCTCATAAGACTAAGGCACAAGGATATTTTTGGCCACATATGCATAATGTTGCAAAGAATGTTGCCACGAGATGTGAAGCATGTCAAAAATTTAGTAAACGGATACACGCACCAGCTACGAGCTTAAATTCCATACTGAATGTTTGGTCGTTCTCCATGTGAGGCATAGACATTATAGGACCATTCGTGACTGGGAGTAAGCAGCGAAGATATCTAATAGTAGCAACATATTATTTCACAAAGTGGGTCGAAGCTAAGCCGCTACAACATACATGAGATGTTGATGTATATTATTTTATTCTCGAGCACATCATATGCAGATTCGGGATTCCTGTACAAATCGTCTCTGATAATGAGAAGCAGTTTGAGGGAGAAAACGTGAAGATGTTATTCAATGCATTCAAGATACAATAGGAAAGTCAACTCCGCTATATCCACAAAGTAATGGACAAGCAGAGGATACAAACAAAGTGTGAATACCGATTAGTCGTATTGTATCGACTTTGTCCATAGACAATCACTTTCGGTAAGAGGAATTATAGGTGGATAATTTAAAGATTGTGGTGTATTTGGTTACCCTCGTATTTTCAACTTGGTTAAAGCGAAAGCTTACCAACACTCTTCTGTTAAAGAAGAAACTGGAAGGCCATCACAAAGGATGGTGCGAGCAAGTCCCAAACGTGTTGTGGTCATACAGAATGACAAGGCGAGATGCGACAGGGATGTCCCCATTTTGCTTACATATGGAGTAGAGGCAGTGCTACCTACCGAGGTAATTATCCCCACAACTAAGCAAGAAACATGGAAGAAAGGCCTTAATTCAGACATGATTCTCGCGAAGTTGGATGACTTGGAGGAAAATAGAGAAACTGCACTGCGATATATGACGAATTATCACCAAAGGCTATCTCAGGAGTATAACAAAAGAGTAAAGGAACGAAGCTTTGTACCAGGAGAGTTGGTGTTACGAGAAATCCCACCTTATCAAAAGGGGCCAGGAGGAAAATTGGAACCCACTTGGGAAGGTCCGTATATTGTGAAGAGAGTTGTGGGTAATGGTGCTTATGAGCTCGCAGATTTCCAAGGAAAAGACACATATGACGAAGAAAATATAATATATGGTGAGGTAGAAAGGCAATATCGAAGATTGGGTCATCCTTGGAATCCAGTCTATATCAATAAGTATTATCCGTAGTTTACATCAATTGAATAAAGAGAAAAAGATATGTATTCGTCAGAAAATCAAATATATAATGAAATATCTTTTCCAAAGAAAATATACAATCGGGAAAAATAAAACCTAATCAATAGGCAAGTAAGACCTCACATTAGGAGGCTGATAAGACCCACGAAATACAATAGTTTTTATGGAAACTTAAACCCTTCGCCTAGGAAGGCTGGGAATTCATGGCGTGCACCTTAGTTCGAACAAAAGTGTAAGAGGCAATGATAAGACCTAACGCACGTCATGAACAACTCTCGGAGATATAAACTAGGGGCAATGATAAGACCTATCCACTGAGGGTCCTTATTTTGATGGCCTTCGATAAGGGGTGCGGGAATATGACCAGGGCGCCAACGTATTCGATTGAGATGCGGGTGCCTGGGACGTGTGGAGCATTACCGGCCAAGACCGTATGGCAAGTCCTGGCTACGATGCACTCGGTCCCAAAGAAACCCCACCTAGGGTGTGACTTCGTAACCATGAGCCATATCGGCGAAGGGATAAGAAGTCACGAAAACAACTTGAAAAGACGAGGGTACCCAAATATACCTCAATCTAAAACTTTTACACCTATAAGTCCTTTCTACGAAAGTGATTGTGTATGGACTGAGTCGAGACAATACAACTAATCGGTTCACACTTCGTGTGATCGTCTATGGATACGAGATCGATACAATATAACAACGAAGTCTGTTTACTTGATAAGTGGTTTGGACTTAACCAAACACAATAGGATTACTATCAAGTAAATAGGAATTAACGTTTGTGAATTTTACTTCTAATTATAATAAAAACAATTATAATTTCGAAAATAAAAAAGTAAAAGACACAGTAAGATTTTGTCAACGAGGAAACCGCAAATGCAGAAAAACCCCAGGACCTTGTCCAGAATTGAATACTCTTAGGATTAAGCCGCTATACAAAATCAAACCAACTTCGTATAGTTGAGACCAAGCAACTAAACCTATATTTCACCTAGTTCCGTTTGTATTCCCATGACTCCAACTTGTAATAAGTCACGTACTTGGAACAATTCCTTTGGTTCGTATTCCAAACAGTAAAGGAACAACAAATCTGTTTGGTAGCAACTCTTTTCAACCAAGTGATGTGAGTTCGACAAAAGGCTCTTCCGCTTATCTCAATAAACTCTTTTTTCAGGTCCTTAGATTTATCTACTAAAAATTACCGAAGTAATCGTCTAGATTTTGCAATCAATAACTTGAATCACAAAGAAACGTATTAATGTCGATCTACTCAAATAATCAATCCAATCTACCACAAGGATAAACTGATTATAGTTGGATCCTCTTTAACCGAAACAAGTATTGTGCACACCAAAGATTATGAACCCAAATCAGAAATCTTCAAAGTCTTATTTGTCTTCAAATCTTCTTAGATCTTCAATAAACACCTACACACAATCAACTTGAATCTCTTGTGATAAATCACGCACAGAACGGAGTGTGTTAACAATGGATTATCATAAGACGTCTTTAGATCTACAAACAGTCTAAAGATCCTCGTTGAAACTTCGATCTAGTTTGAGTGAATCTTATATCAGAAGAGAAGATTCTCAAGCATAAAAAAACTAGGTGCAATCAAATTTCAACAACCGTTAGTCAATCAAATCAATCAAAAACTAATAATAAACCGCAATTATCTAGTTTCCCACCAATGGTACTAATAGAGCTTCTCAATCCCAAAGAAGTCTTTAAACTGAGCGGCCGTAAGAGATTTCGCCCAATTAGGTTACCTTCCTCTCCGAATAGGCGGTTCCATCAGTAACAACACAACTAGGTAGTTTTGCTGGCTCTGAGGATTAGTTTGCTAGTAATGCAAACTTTGGTATTTATAGACAATGAAGTTTGGACACCAAAGAATTTCCAAAACCGAAAATATTCTCAAGATATGCAATATATTCCAGATTCGGTTTCCATAATTCCTGGAAATGCTTTGTCCAAACATTGACCGAAAATCTCCAATTAGTAAATGCACATTACCAATTTTCATTTTCCAAAAATAAAATTAAAAACCTTAATTAAAAGATTCTCAACTTATTTTTCGATCCGAGATTTTCCTTTAGCTATTAAGGAATATCTTTGAATAATAAAAGATAAGCATTACTGCACGTAT
Source organism: Papaver armeniacum (assembly GCA_023531295.1). Lineage (NCBI taxonomy): Eukaryota > Viridiplantae > Streptophyta > Magnoliopsida > Ranunculales > Papaveraceae > Papaver > Papaver armeniacum. The sequence continues at coordinate 230,979 of JAJJWW010000398.1, forward strand.
TCAAAGTATGTCGACATCTTTACTTTGTAAGTCCTCTGTCATACTTACAATCTTGAAACCAATTTTCCACACTTCCAAACGAGTTTAGAATTGGTTCATCTGACTTTTAAGAACTATGTGGTTGATTAAGAACACTCAATCACAAATCATGGGTTTCACGGTTCTACCAAAACAAGTTTCGGGTCTACCTCCATGTGAGTACTGTGCATAGTCACACTAGCTTTCCAAAAATTCGGTTGACTAGGTACTAGGATCGGTTCCCCACATACTTATGGTAACTTCTTTTATTTGTTGCACATGTCCATAGGATCGGTTCCCCTTTCACTAAAAACTTGTTGCGCATGTTCATAGGATCGGTTCCCCCATCTACTACAAACGTGTTTCACCTCTTATGAGGATCGATTCCCCTCTTGTGATCGGTTTCACCTCTTCATAGGATCGGTTCCCCTTTGCCTAGAGTTGTTCATACCAATAACACTAAATCGATCATACCATTTCAGGTGATTACTTAATATCGATTTCACTGATAAAAGTCATACCAATACACAAGTCAGGCCTTGTGAATAGTTTTACCAAGAACATAAACAAGTCGTGAGCGGTTATACTAATCACACATATTGGTAGTTCAAAAGATATGCAATGAATAACAATACCAATAAGCCTAGCGATTTCCCTTTTGATTCACGAAACAAGTTCATGAATTTACTTCCTTTAAACTAATGTAAAACATTGTTTCCTAGGATGAAATCTTCACCTCATACCCATATATAATCACAATAACATTCAAACAATTATGTCGATGTATTATATAAGAAGTTCAAAAGATAAGCATTATACTTCGTATTGTATTCCTTAATACTACGTCTAACTAGAGTGTAATCATTCATGCTTCGCAGTTAGGGCTGGCAACGAATAAATATCCGGCGGATATTGGCAGTTCCGATAAGGTTAAGGTTAAGAATTATCGGATATCCGATAACATCCGGCGGATATCAAAAAATCCAGTTCGATAAGGTTAAGGTTAAGCTACCGGATATCGGATTTTTATCCATTAATATCCGATAACTAGGAAAAAAAGAAAAGGGAAATGTTATCATGTTTGTAATCCACTTACTCACAATTAAATAAAGACACCAGCTGAATAATTTCTCTTTTATATAGCATTAACAGTTGGAAGCGAAGTTTGAACCTATTTCCGTTTACGGAAAAATCCCACATCATAGCAACAATCCCGTATTATGTATCAACAACCAGTGCAGCTGAATTCCCAATTAAGAAGTTCTCAAAAACTGCTGCCATTAACCCAATTCCTATCCATCGATGTATACAGGCAAACTTCGACATCATCAAGACTTTTTCTACAAGGTTTTACACCATAAGAGGAGGGAGCGAATCAATACCTGATTCAGAGATTAATTATTGGAGAAGTGAGAACTGAGTGATTAATCGAGAGGGGGGAGCGAGACTTAGACTGAGTTCATAGTGAGAAGAGAAGAAAAAAAGAAAAGGTAAATGTCTTCTCTTATCTCGACTCCTCGACTAGTATTGATATATGAAAATTACTATCACGCCCTTACCCTATCGTATATCGGATATTAACCAATCGGATAGAGCCCAATCCGATTCCGATAGGTTAAGGAGGAAATATCCGACAAGTTATCGGATTCGGATATCCGGTATCCGATACAAACGGATAAAATCCTATAGGATCTCGAATAATCGGAAACGGATCCCGGATATCGGTTATCCATTGCCAGCCCTATTCGCAGTTATGTTTTCAATATGCACGACTTGAAAGATACGTTAGGGAATGAAATAGTTCAAATCAAACATCACTAACCTCAAGTGGAAGGATGATGTTGTCGTTGTAGATCCTTACTTCTTCACCTATTCAAGTCTTCGCAATACTTGTAATGTCTCATATCCTAATATTTTCAAGCTAACCTATACGAAGTTGACTCTAGTACATAATCAAGCGACTCTTTAAATGAGTTTTGGTTCACTAAAATATGACAACCAAACTTGACATACCAACGCTTGGTGGGTTCAACGGAGCTATGATCTAACACAACTGACTGTCGTAATAACCGGATGGGAAGATCTCAACATGCATGTTAGGGGTAACTTCATTGAAGGGGCAATCAGGGGGAATATAAAGGGACGACACCCTCCAGATTAGGGAGCTGTGTGACCGAAAAAGATAGCAATATCATGGGGCTATTATTCATGGGAATAACTAGGCCTGTCGTATTGTCGCGAAGTAATACATCGACACGGGAGTTAAGGTGAGGTTAATGATCTTTATTCGTGAGAATAAAGAGCGCCTGAGACTTCATCGAAAATAAGGCCCTGAAAAACAGGGTGAGGCGCAATAAGACCTTAACTAGGAGGCGCAATAAGACCTCGAAATAACAATTCGCAATCATCAACAAGAAGAAATGAAAATACAAATTCAATACAAGAGGCAAAATAACATGAATACAAGAGGCAAAACAATATAAATACAAGAGGCAAAATATGAAACAAAGCAAGTTATCCTCAAAAATATATTCTTATCATAAAATGATAGTTAATATTGCAGGAAAGTTAAAATGACGAATTGTGAAGAACGAATTCCAGAGCTTCGAGCAAAAGGCAAGATTACCAATTTAATGTCGAACTAAGGCAATAAGGTAATGCACAAGGAAATGCAGGTATGCTTCGGAATTGCACAAAAGAATAAGAGGAAAGTATATACTTTTATATTTTTTATTCTTTTGAGCATTTCCTTCGCACAGATTCTTATTCTTTGAAAGCAAAAACAGAGGCAAGCATATACTATACGTGTATATAATTAGTTCGCATGTTAGAGGCAGAAAGATTTTAAGGACAAGTTTAATGTTTTTACTTTCAAAAATGAGAATTGACTTCGCAAGCCTAAATTGCATACAGTCATAGACACATCATAACGCATGGATCATTTCGGATATCAGACTATAATTATACGAGTTATATTCTAACCATACTAATCATGCTTATCTTAAGTATACAGTAAGAATTCTGAGACAGGTAAAGAAGTTAAAAGATGAAATATTAAAGCACAAAAAGATTCAAAGTGTTATGCCCCCCAAGCTTGGGAACGCCCAGTTCAAAGAAAATGTTAAGAGAAGTGAAATGTCAAGAATAAACGAGACAACAAGAACAAGGAGATCAACGAAAAAGAAAAAGGAAAATCAAGACTGATAACTTAAGATAACGTTGCTGGATGGGAACAGTTCCAATGGATTCCTCTTCGATAGTACCACCACCAGCTTCATAGTCTTCCTCTTCGAAAGTACTACCATCAACTCCAGTGGTTTCTATTTCAATAGTGCCTGCATCGCGAGGTTGATTGGAAAGATTCACTGAAGAAGAAGGTTGATCAGATATCTTCGTAGGAATTTAAGCTTTGCCCTTCGTGGCTTCAATCTCAGTTGGTTCATCATCAGTATCTTCGTCACTGTCTTCCCTATCGGTGAGAGTCTTCTCGTCGTCAAATGGCTCATCTTCAGAGAAAATTTCAAGTTCCAGAGGTTCACGAGGAATGCCACGCTTGTCGCAGAACTCGTTGAAGAGCTTGACCTTAGCATCCTGAGCATTTCTACGAGTCATCTTTGCAATTTTAGCAACATCTTTTTCCATCTTGCTAAAATCCTCGTTCAAACACTTGATATCTTCTGAAAAAGCTGGGGTACAACAACCTCACCCAATATTTCGATTACCTATCTGTATGGACAAACTCCAATATACTTTCAAGAGAATCAAATAGACTCAATCTTAATAAAGTATATCAAAGAGTTATATCTCTCTTTCTTGATTCAATTCTTTCTCAAGCAAATAGAAATCTGCGAGTCTAATTGAATACAAGAGAAAACACTTGAACGGTACCAAAGACCAATGTTCAAGGATCAATCAATTTCCAATCAACAACCAAAGGTCGGATTTCCAATTGATTGATTCAAACGCACAACCTGTGATATTTCAATTATATAACAAAATATAATGCGGAATAGAAATAACACAGACACCAGAATTTTGTTAACGAGGAAACTGAAAATAAAGCAAAACCCCGGGACCTAGTCCAGATTGAACACACATTGTATTAAGCCGCTACAGACACTAGACTGGTACAAACTAACTTCGATCTGGACTGTAGTTGAACCCCAATCAATCTCAAACTGATCCAAGGTACAGTTGCGCTCCTTACATCTCTGATCCCAGCAGGATACTACGCACTTGATTCCCTTAGCTGATCTCACCCACAACTAAGAGTTGCTACGACCCAAAGTCGAAGACTTTAATAAACAAATCTGTATCACACAAAAAAGTCTACAATAATAGATAAATCTGTCTCCCACAGAAATACCTAAAAGTTTTGTTTCGTCTTTTGATAAATCAAGGTGAACAGGAACCAATTGATAACCCGGACTTATATTTCTGAAGAACATCCTAGTATTATCAATCACCTCACAATAATCTTAATCGACGCGGCGAAAGAAGATATTGTGGAATCACAAACGATGAGACGAAGATGTTTGTGACTACTTTTATATCTTGCCTGTCGGAGATATTAATCTCAAGCCAATCATTACGATTGTACTCAACACGATAGAATCATCAAGATCAGATCACACAAGTACGAAAAAGTAGTATCAGTCTGGCTTCACAATCCCATTGAGGTCTTTAAGTCGTTAACCTGGTTTTCAAGAAGAAACCTAAGGTTAAAGGAGAATCGACTCTAGTTAATACAAATAGTATCACACAGAAGGTGTGGGGATTAGGTTTCCCAGTTGCTAGAGTTCTCCATTATATAGTCTTTCAAATCAGGGTTTGAAATCAATGTTAGCTTAGTAACAAAGCATTCAATATTCACCGGTTAGATGAAAACCTGATTAGATTCAAGCTAATATCTTTCAACCGTTGGATCGAAAACTTAGCTTTTTACACACAAATGAAATGCACGATTTTAGGTTTGTGTAACCGTACCCAAACATGTACATTTGTTGGTTCAACAATAGTTAACCAAATGGTTAGTCATATGAACATTTTCATATCAACCATATTCTTCTTCACCATAACTAGTTCAAATGACTCAAATGAACTAGTTAGAGAGTTGTTCAATTGCAAGGAAATCTTATGTAACTACACAAGACACAATCGAAGCAAAAATGATTTGATTCACTCGAATCAGTTCATGAACTTTATAGCCACAGTTTGCATTTTGCATTCCTTAGTTAATATAAATATAAGTTCACAAAAAATCGTCTTTAGATATAACCAACTTAAGTTCGCAGACTTAGTTCGGGGACTTAAGTTCCCGGAAGGAGTTCTCAAACTCCAGCAGAATTTCTCGGGTCTAGAACTTCCGCAAGTTCACGGACTGGGTTCGTGGACTGAGTTCGCCGACTGAGTTCACAGCTCTTGTTCCGTTTCTCTTGATCAACAAAGTTCGCAAACTTCGGTTCAAGGAAAAGGGACTTATACATATATGTGTTACCACACAATGCTTATATTCAATATTGGTTATATAATCTAAGCTCTCAATTTCAATCATTGAAACATTCTTAGAGGACGTTATTATATAGTTGTTATTTACAAACTATTTTTCGTCAAAGTAAGAAATTTTCAAAGTGATTGAAACATATCATGACTTTCGTCACTAGGTAAAGATTAACTTGGCCAAAGCAAAATCTTACCAACACATATTTCGAGAAATAGATAGGCGAGATAAACTCGGATCGAAATAGCAAATATGTATAATCAAAGTCTATATAGCAAAACGATTTTTGTCTCAAAATAGGAGATAGAGTAGATAGACTTTTGAGTGATAGATAAGTTCAAGTCTCCACATAACTTTTAGTCAATGAAGTTCCACCAGTTCCTTGAGTAGTTCTTCGTCTTGTATGATGATTTCCATCGAGTTCTTGAGCTCAACTACACTTTCTATCATAGTCCGAGACTTAGCTATAGTAGACTTGAAATCAAGACTTATAGTTTTGATCACTAACATTGACAAACATGCTTGAGATAGCAACGCATGCGAGTTCGACTGAGCTATGCTCTAACAATCTCCCCCTTTGTCAATTTTAGTGACAAAACTATCAATACATATGGAATACAAAATAAATGAATTAACTTTTGTAGCTCCTATTCCACATGCCTAATCTTCAACATTACTCGAAATCTTCATCACTTCCAAGTACTCCAATGATCCCAAAGGTTATAAGTTCAACATCATCATTGTTGAAAATCCGTATCTATAATAACGAGAAAAAAAGAGTTCTCAATCATTGTTATACAGTGTCATAGTATCATTATATAGTATCAAAGTTCAAATGTATCACAACTTCGAAAACAATACTATGGTGATATGTATCACTCCCCCTTAGTCAATACTCCATCTCACATGGAAACCACTCCCCCTTACATAATGATCCGAAAACCATATGTATTTGTAGTGTGAACAACATATTCATTCTCCCCCCTTTTTTCAATAAAATTGGCAAAGGTACGAAAACAGGATCCTAATGAAATTTCCAAAAGAGACATTTCGTGACCAAAAGAAATCATATATCATCTTATTTAGATTCAATCATATAGCCAGAAGCTAAATGCATTCATCAAGGAGTTTATAAAGATCTTGTAGGAGTAGAATATCGCGACATCAATACTTCGCGAGAGTAATAAACGACTACATTGCGAAGGCGTCGCAGGGAAGTAATATAAATGACGCAATGGATGACGACAGTCAAAACATGAGAAAAGTGTGAAGACTTGGCGAAATTTAGGAGTGTCGCCAAGAAGAGTGTTTATAACACTCGCGACACTTATGAGTCATCCCCGCAAATAAAGGACAGCTTATTTTGTCATCCTTTGTGTATTACCCTATATAAAGGGTTGAGTTAGTCTGTTGAGGGAGAGTTCTTTTTGAATTGTTAAGCAAGTCATTAGGAGAGAAAATCTAGAGTGATTGTAATTTCTTTAGCTCTGTTCTATCTATCCTTGTAAACATTTCAAGAAGATAATCAATAAAAATAGATAGTTATTCATCTTCAAATGGATTAGTAAAGTAAATTCTTGTGAGGGGGTGTATTGTGGGATTTCCTGCAACTACATATGCGCTAGAAACAGGGATGAGAAGAAGATCAACCTTGTGAATTGAAAGAATCAGAAGTAACAAGAAAGAAATTTCGGATAATTCTCAATAATTTACTAAAATTGAGAAATGGCTAGAAGAAGGAATGCATCAGAACAACCAACAATTGTGAGGAGAAGTGGGAGATTAGCTGGAGAAAGGAGAAATGAAGTAGGTGAACCATCAAGAGTAAACGCAAGAGATAGAGAAGAAGGTCAAATTCAGCCACCAATTCAACCACCAATTCAACCAGTACCGAATAGAGTGGTAGATTATGATAGAGTGAGTGTGCATACATGGAGATCAGATTCTGTGGAAGAAAGAGAAGAAGTGCAACAATTGATAGATAATGAACAAGAGGAGAGAAATCGAGAAGAAATGGGAGAAACAGCTCATAGAAATGAAGAAATCGTAGCATTAGAAACGTTGAGACAAACGATACATGAAGAAAGAAGATTAGAAGCGGAAGAACGCGCAAATTTAACAAGGCAAAACCATGAGTTAAGAATGGAAAATGCGAGGTTGCAGAATAGGAGGTCGAGAAGTAATAACGGGACAAGACCAGGATCGGTTAGAGATGATAGAAGGAGAATGTTGCCTGTGGAAAATGCTAATGAAGAAAATTTAGAAAGAGAGCTAAATCTCGGTGAGGGATACTGCGAAAGAAGGAAATGGTGTGTGTTTCGCGTCCGAGAGATTTTGCGGGGTGATCAAAATAATGGAAATCAAGAAAATAGGCAGCGAGAATAATCCAATTGATGAAGAAAATCCGGAGGAAGGAAGAAGAATTTGCGTGGAAGAGAAACACAGAGGAAACAAAAGGAGATTGAAGATGACATCGAAAGGCATTATATTGAACAAGCGCGTCTAGCTCGCGAAAGGAAAGATTAAGAGTAGAAATGGAAGAACGAGAATTGGAGGAAGCAATCCGTGAGAATAATCATGACAATCGAGAAAGAAGGCGCGAGCAAAATCGCAACAATGGGAATATTAATGAAGAGTATGAAAAAGAATACAAAGGAGAGTTAATAGACAACCAAGAAGAGAAAATGATGGATATAATGGTGTGCGAATCCGAGAACGAGATGGAGAAGAAAGTCGCAGAGAAAGAAGAGAAGAAATCTTTGAACAAGAAAATCAAGATAGACATGAACGAAGAAGGAGAGAAACGGAACTAAAAAGACCAATAAATTCGAACCCACGATGTAAACGAACAAATCTTAAAAGAGTTGGCGAAATGAGAGGAATGTTGAACAATAGAAGAGGAGGAGGAAGAAGACAATTGGATGAGGCAATCGAAGAAAGCTGCGAAGAATCCCTTTACATTAGAGGTGCGAGTTAGGAGGAATACCCCCAAAGTGCAATTTACCTAAGGCATTAACCAGCATTTTTGATGGAACAACTTGCGCAATACAACATATCAAAGCATATGTAAGATGTATGTTACAGTGGGAAAATCATGACGCTATATTGTGCAAATATTTCGCATCAAGTTTAACAGGGGAAGCACTGAAATGGTTTGAAGGTTTACCAAGAAACACCATCACGTCATTCAACCATTTACAAGCTATATTTTTAGGGGCATACATAAGTAACAACTCCTCGCGACCAGGAATTGAAGATGTATTTGGGCTGAAACAAAGAGTTGGCGAAAGTTTAAGACACCTAACTGTGAGATGGAAGACGATGTGTAGCGAGATGGCTGGAAGAGTGGATGAAATATATCTCATTTTATCATTTATAAACGCTATGTTTGCAACCAATTTGCTATATATTAAAATTTTTAGAGTCAAGAATACGATCACGATGACGGAGTTGCGAGAACTGCAAGAGGAATATATTGCTTTGGAAGAAAGGCAAAATGAGGTGGAGTCGTACTCGGTTGCGAATACAAGTTCAAATGCTGCGAATGCAAGTTTGTTACCCAAATTAATACACACGGTGGCGAGTACCTCGCAAGGGCAGCAAGAAAGAGTGATAAATGATGAACAACCAAAGTTAGTAGCCATGGGAAGCCGAGATCAAGAAGAGTTTGAAAGAGAAAGAAACTAATATAACCGTGGCGGCAATAACAAAATTCAGAGACTTGATCATCCGCAAGAAACTTATGGAAGTCAAAAGCAGAATTATCATGGAGGACATCGACGTCACAGAGTAGTATGGGAAGAAATCAAAATGCCGCCATTAAATGCTAGTGTGGAAAAGATATGGGAAACTATACTCTTGATGGAAAATATACCTGCGCCATGGAACATGGGGAGTGAGCCACCACCAAGTGATAGAAGTCACGAGTTTTGTTCTTACCATCGTTTTCATGGACATCTGACAAATGACTGCAGAAACATAAAAAGAATCATCCTTAGAATGATTGATCAAGGAAAGTTGAATCACTTTCTAAAAAGTGAAGAGAAAATTCAACCATTGCCGCCACCACCATCAAAAGGGAAAGAAACGTTCGTAATAGAAGTTGGAGCAAAGGCTAAAAATTTATTTTGCAACTCCATTGTTCACTCATATCGTACAATTGAAGATTTTCATGATAACATACTCAGTAGAGTTTTTGCGAGGGATATTGATGATAAAGAAGTGTTGAACATTGCGAGGACATCGCAATTAAAAGAATGGCAAATGCAGATTATTTCTTTCACCGCAGAAGAGATTCCGAAGGCGAGAGAGATGCATGATAGCCCATTGGTTATAAAATTGGAAATTAATCCAAAACCGTTGATGGCGAAGATGATGAAGCGAGAAAATTCTTTGGGCAATCAATAGAATATTAATTGATACTGGAAGCTCAGTAAACATCCTCTTTTACCATACTTACAAGACTATGGGAGGAAAGGATGCAGAATTGATACCTTCAACATACAAAATATATGGTTTCAATGGCACAGCAAACAAGCCTAAAGGGGAAGTCCATATGAGAATACCTTTGCAAGGGTTATCTACTGATATTTTGTTCTGTGTGGTCGATGTAGAATACCCTTATAATGCATTGATCGGAAGACCATGGTTGCATGAAATTCTAGGTGTAGTGTCAACATATCATCAGTGTATAAAATTTCCTCATCCTAGCGGTGTTGGAATTATAAAAGGAGATTGGACGGAAGGACAAAAATGCTATGAGATCGATGTGGAGAACTGCGAAGAGAGAGCTGAGAAAAGAAAGGGTTGGAAGCAACATGCAAAAGATGAGAAAAGAAGAGAAAGATTAATGGTGGATTCCATTGATGTAAGAGGAGAAGATACATTGCGAAACAAGTGCATGAAAACAGTTGGAAATTATGAAGGAAAGGAACCATTAAGAGATTTGAATGGTGTAGAGGCAGAGAGTAGCAAGAGCAAAAAGTGTAAGAAGTGAATAATCATCAAAAAGCAGCAATAAAAGCTTGTTCAGAGTAAGAGGAAGAAACAATAATTGAAGAAGAAGTATGCGAGGATCTCGCCATCAAGAATGTATGACAATTTGATTGAAGAATTGAAAAACAAAAATGATTAAACAATGTAAGATTGTGCGATAGTTTCGCAAACAAAATGAATGATTGAATGAATTAACAAAAATGAAAGAGTGAGTGAATGGGACGAACCTTTATGGCGTACACCCTAGTTCGCGAATGACATTTCGCAAGAGGCAAATGTAAGACCTAAAGTGCGTCATATAAGGGGTATCTCTTGACATGGCTCGGTGAAAAGGTTACACCGCTCCCTGGAACCCGAGTCATGAAGATTTGGGGCCCATGAAAGCCTATCCAGGAGAGATACCTTGGATTTCCAACTATATATATAAGGTTATACCCTGGTTGGACGCCCGAGTATCTCTTCCTAGGAGTCGAGTGTATGCTCAAGGCGTCGGGGTACACGGTTGAGCCAAGAGTGCCAGGGCATTTGAAGTGTCTCGGCCATTCTTGGCAAGTCTTGGTATATCTTGCACTCGCCCGAAGAAAACTCCACTTAGGGTGCGGTCTCGTAACCATAAACCATATAGGTATAAGGGATAAGAGGCTGCGAAAACAACTAGTTGTTGTTAAGACCGGATGGGAGGAGCTAGTCTTGTATGGACGATGTACGCCTCCTTGAAGGGGCAACCAGGGAGAAGATAAGGGCGGCACCCTCCATTAGGGAGCTGATAAGTGTCAAAAGACGCAAATGTCATGAGGCTTTATTTTCGCAAGGAAATTTAGGCTTGTCATATTTGTGCGATGATCTTGTAGAGGCAATATCTTGACGCAAGGATAAGGCGAGATCAATGGGTTTTTGCATGAAAATACAAAGACGTCCTGCGATTTCGTCGCGAAGACGGCAATGTCATGGGATTTTACACTCGCAAGAGTATTTAAGCCTGTCATATTGTCATGAGATAAAATATCTATGAGAGGCAAAAATACTTAACAAATGATAAGACAAGGTCAATGGGTCATTACATGAAAATGTAATGACATCCTGCGATTTTGTCGCAACGAGGGGTGGCGAAATAAGACCTTTAATTTGGAAGGCAGAATAAGACCACACAAGAATGATAAGACAAGATCAATGGATTTCTTCATTCGTAAAGACATCCTGCAATCTTGTCGCAATAATGAACTTCAACATAACTACAAATACAGACATATATACAATTGAGGAAACGAGTAAGCTTGCGAAAACGATTATGTTCCACCATAGAGTTACAAATAATAAAGGATGAAGTCAGAGATTTCATTACTCAGATATAATTGGTCAAATTTCTCATTTGAAAATGAATAACAGAGGCAAGTATGGGAATGAATAGGATAGAATACTTGTTATTCATTTCCACATGATGGATTTATGTATTCATAATGATGGTCAGTTGAATTATAAAGAAGAATTGCTTAACAAATACGCGCAAGTAAAGAAAACGAAGATTGAATTCATATTTGACAATCCAAGAAGGTTGAAAGAGTATATGTATTACAAGAAGTGAAAGAAGAAAAAGAAGTTATTTCTTTGAGGATTCTTCTTCTTGGTCAGATTCTTCAGTTCCATCATTCTTTTCGCCAGAATCTTTTTCTTCGCTAGCTTCACTATCAGAGACATCCGAGAAAGGCGTATCTTCAGGAATAACATTGCGAAGACAAGGATATGAGCTAAGAGGAATGCGGTGATCATTACAAACCATTTCAATAGTTTTATTGCGAAAACGAACAGCAGTATTGTTGAAATTCGCCACTGTAGCTTGCAGTTGTTTCTTCAACTTAGAATACTTATTATTGCGAAGAGAAAGGTATTCTGCGAGTTCCCCTTTTTCAGACTCAAGTTCTTTAATCATTGTTTGAAATCTCTTCTCGTATTCTGCAAAACATACGATAATGAATTAACAACACAATAACAGTACTACAGAGATAAAGAGCAGTAAAGTATAATAAACAACCTTCTCTGTCAGATATCATGTCTTTAACCAAGGCAGTATGCTCGGCATGAAGGCTAACATATACACCTAAATTATTCCTGGCATTATCTAGAACCTTCGCAGCCCAAGCGAATTCATCATCATTATTTATAACAAGAAGCGAACGAATTTGATCTTCTCGCTCATTAAGTATAGCATTCTGACGAAGAGATTCATCTCGTTCAATTTGTACTTTGAGAAGAGATTTTGAAATGTTGCTAATGCTGTGCACCTTTATTAGCAATGCGATCTTTGTCATCTATAAGGTCACTAATTTTCTTCCTTAAAAGTTCGGTTTTTCTATGGGAATCAAGATACATTTGTTTAAATCGGTTGGCTAAACCTAAACTAGATCTATGCTCAATTTCTAAGAGACGGTATTTGGTTTGAAGTTCATTTAATGAAAGGGAATCAACTTTGTTTGACGAATTACTTAAAGACTCGTTGAGATGGGTGAGAAGAACATCATTATCCATAGGCTGGGAAATGAATGGAGAAGAATGGCTTCTTCAGGAGAGATTATATATGTCTGCGAAAATAGTAAATCAGGCAAAGAATAGTAGATGACAAAGTAAAGACGATTTGAAGAGCAAAAATTTTTGTACCATAAAGTTGTTGATTTGCGCTTTGAAGAGTAGATATTTTAGTCTCTGAGAAGTGAATTTAGTTTCCAATTGTTGAATTCTTTCATCTTTCTTGCGAGACATCGCAACCTCAGTTTCTAGTTCTCGGATCTTCTCTTTAAGTTGGAGATTTTTCTTTTCAAGGTTGTCGCGTCTTTTCTCGAGATCTGAGGCAACAACAAAGGACGCTATCCCAGACTATAAAGGAAAATAAAGAAATTGTTAAGATAAAGCTTAAAATCGAAATTACATAGAAGCAAAGGAATATGAACATACCAAAGCATTGAGAGCATTCAAGTGGCTGGAAGTCAATGTTCGAGAAACTCACGAAAAGATTCATTATCCTCTAATAGCGGGGCATCGCAGATTTTCGCGAGAGCTGCGCAAGTTGCAGATAAGTGATAATCTCCCATTCCTTGCATGGAATCGGAGAAAACACTAGACAGTTGCGCCATAGAAGAAGTAGTAGAGTGACTCTCTTTCGCGGAGGAAGTACCAACTTCATTTTCATCTTCATCAGAACTCTCACTGGTTTGAGAGCTACGATGAGAAGAGGGATGGGTTTTCCGTTTTTTAGAAAGCGGAGCAGAAGACTTGTCCTTGCGAAAAGTGATTTTATCTTTGCCTTTAACCTTCGCAGCTTTAGTTTCTTCAACATCAACCTTCGCATACGCATGAAGATAAGAAACATAGGCAACAATATTGTTTAAAATAACAAAAGAAAATGTTTCTTACTTCATCCGTGAGCGATCGGAGTATCGCCAGGGTACTTGCCTTTGGATCTTCTTTATACTTCTTTCTCATTCTGGCAATCTAAATTTTTTGAAAGATTAATAAGCAAAGGAGGAAGAAAATGTCGCAAAGTAAAATTGAAAAAAGGAAATATACCTCTTTTGCCTTCTCAGGCCACTTAAACTCCCAAGGATGATAATTCGCAAGGTTTGCAGGGAGAACATGTGAACCTGCGATGTAAGGTCCATTCAACAATAAAGGAACAACCCACCATTTCTCATCTTTGGAATGACGAGGAGTACTATTGTTGCCCGAATGCCGATCAATATCTTGCATGAGCTTGATTTATCAAGCATCAACATTATCTTTTTTCTTTAGTCGAGCACCCCAGCGAGATTTATCATTTCTCATATTTATAACTGCATAATTCGCAAAGAAGTTCTCTACAGTATACTTCTCAGCGGCTATCTCTAAATTTACAAATCTAGGATCTTTGACATTATCAGGATATAAAGATCCTTTACCAGCGCCACGGTTTGCGAATTCAAGCATTAAACGGATGCAGTCGCCACTCAACTGATAAACAGCTCGCGAGAATTTTTCATGAGCAAGGATTTCATAGAATAATGGTATCTCGGGATTGTATAGAGGAATGGGGAGTCCGGCGAGGAGTTGACCTAGCGAAACTATGATTTTATGATCATCACATTGATGATCAGAAAACAATTTTGCAGAAAGTATAGATGAAGATTCTTGATCAGGAATGGTTGATAAAGTGAAACCCTTTTCTTGTAACTTCTTTTGAACATCATTGAAAAGGGGTGCGTATGTACGACCAAGTGAAGCCATTATTAGAGTATGGGAATGAAGGAGAAGCAAAAATCAAGAGAAGGAAAAAAAGGATTTCTGATATCGAAACGCAAATTACGGAGGAAGGAAGTCAAGGAAAGTTGCAGAAAGACAATAAAAGAGAAAAAGAGAAGGGTGAGAAAACTATATATAGAGAAGAGAATCCTCGAGAAAAAAAATGCATTTAATGCGAGATGGGACGTGAATGATCAAGAATAAGCGGTTGAAAGAGACGTGTCAAGAAAAGAGTGGAAGAAGAAACACCTGTAATAAATTCCGTACATGAATAAAACGAGTAAAAATGAACAATCGCGAGATAAAGATGAGTAGTTGCGGCATTTTAAAATATTGGTTCTCATGACATTCTCTTCTTCGCAGAGAAGACATGAGAAGAGGCAAGATGTAGGAGCGAGAATATCGCGACATCAATACTTCGCGAGAGTAATAAACGACTACATTGCGAAGGCGTCGCGAGGAAGTAATATAAATGACGCAATGGATGACGACGACAGTCAAAACATGAGAAAAGTGTGAAGACTTGGCGAAATTTAGGAGTGTCGCCAAGAAGAGTGTTTATAACACTCGCGACACTTCGCGAGTCATCCCCGAAAATAAAAGGACAAGCTTATTTGTCATCCTTGTGTATTACCCTATATAAAAGGTTGAGTTAGTCTTGTTGAGGGAGAGTTCTTTTTGAATTGTTAAGCAAGTCATTAGGAGAGAGAAAATCTAGAGTGATTGTAATTTCTTTAGCTCTGTTCTATCTATCCTTGTAAACATTTCAAGAAGATAATCAATAAAAATAGATAGTTATTCATCTTCAAATGGATTAGTAAAGTAAATTCTTGTGAGGGGTGTATTGTGGGATTTCGTGCAACTACAGATACAAGATAACCCTTATAATATTCCACAACCGCACTCCCCACAAAGATTTGGCAATTAAGCACAAGTTCAATTAAGAACTCTCCCCCATAATATGTCATTCCCGAAAGAACAACAAGAGCGACCTTAATTTCAAAAGAAAAGAATGATTTCTTTGGACATAACAAATCACATACAAGTATGAATTTGAATCCAAAATACTCAATTAAACTAGATGACCGCTGCCACGGTGGGAAGGCCGACCGAAGAAAAAAGGAAACACTCCTACAATTGGAAAATTTATGGCTAAAGTGAAAATATCATTTTTCTTGAAACGGAAAGAGTACATCGTTTTATTAGTTGCAAAAGAAAATTAGTTGATGCATAAAAGCAAAATATGGTTACATAAAGTATTATGTATCCTTTTGTGGTAGTTTGCACAATGGATCTCCATTTTATTTTTAAAATTGTGCCTAAAATGATAAATATTTTTCCAATTTTTTCGTAAAAACTCTAAATTTAATATTGTTGTTTATACTCATTGCGTAGATTTTTTTAAAACCTTTCCAACGAGATAAAATTTGTAAAATTCCAAGGCACGGATTTTTAGATATGTTATATTAAAGTTTGGTTGTCAATTATACCCCTAAAGAAATAGGATACATAAGGAATTATAATAAAATTTGGCTCTTATATCTAGTTGCCCTTCTTTTTTGATTTATTTACGAAAATGTCTAATATCTTACTGCCCTTCCTCTTTGGTTTATTTACGAAAATGTCTAATACCTTAGTGCCCTTCCTCTTGAGTTTATTTACGAAAATATCTAAATGAAAAAAAGAAAATTTTGATTTAGAGGGGGCAGTGTCGTCCTTTCATCGTTGAACCAAATCCAATCTTTTGTGTCTAATTGGAAAAAAATGTCACGCTTCACATTGACACAAAGTCACCATATATAAAGTCCTCCCTCGCTTCGCTCGGTCGGCCTAATTAACCATAAGGGAACCCATGATTAATTTAATCGAAAATGCTCAACATAAGTGAACTTATGGAGACTCAAAAATAGTCAATTAGATTAATCACAAGAGAACCCATAATTAATCTAATCGGAATACACAATCAAATTAACCACAAAAATCAATCAATTTAATTGGTCATGCTCAACATAAGAGAACTTACGGAGCAACAACTAAGCTAATCATAAGAGAATGAATAACTCAGTTGATTGTGCTCAACATAAGACACCTTATGGAACAACACAGTATATGCACAAAAATTGTAGACCGGAGGTCGACCAAATACTGTGTAATAAGCAAGGATTCATTCTAGTTTCCATCACCATTTGCACAATGACATACAATAGACATAATCTATGTAAACAAAAGTTTTTAACCTATCTTTCATCAATAATTGACATAATAGGCTTAACTTTTGTATTTTCAAAGTTCATTCCTTCTTTTATCAACACATGCATATCGACATACAATGAACTTAACTTTTGACAAGGTATGAGACAATCACATTTCACGGACGTAAACACACATATCCCATAACAAATTTCAATAAAACCATAAAGATTAATACTGCAAAAAATCATCTTCCAAAGAGTTTTAGAATTTAAACCAATAAACCTAAAAACATGAAGATGAAAACGTTGGACATAGCTATGTGTAATCACAATAATGGTTATTCCAAACTCTAGTTATTCTTCTAAAGAAAATAAGAAAATAGAAGATTTACTAGATGTTAAGACCTTTGAAGAATTCTTTATCGTCCCCGAACTCATTGTCGTCAACAGCCATTGGAACATAAGGTTCATGAAGATAGGAGTTAATATCAATAAACCTTCTTGATTGATGTCGAACCAGGGCCTGCTGAATCTCATGAGTATTAAACACAAAAGCCTTTATTTGATGAATCTCCTTTTGCATCTCCTTCAACACTTTAAGAACATCAGAAAACTTCTGAGAATTTGAAGGAACAACTCTAGGCTTCCTCACATTCCTTCTTTTTCTTTTTAATTTCGGAGCTAGCGGAGATTTCTCTTTTTCCTTCATGATTGATGGCTTGACAATCATATTAACATCCTTTCCATCAGAAGACATGGTACTTGGAGCATCCATAGGCGTATGGGTTTGTGAGAGGAAATCACAATCTCGACAAGTGGTCTTGAGATAAAAAGAAGTTTCAAGGAAGGAAAAAAAGAATGTAGGGTTAACCTTTAACAGGTTCGTGCATGCACAATTTTGAACCCTAAAGAGAGTAGAATTGTCGAGAATAACCCTCCTTTATTGATAGACAGGGATTCCAAAAATAAAAAACTAAGAAAAGAAAAGAACAACCTTTTCCTAAAGCCTGGGAGCTACATAATCTTGTCTCTTTTGATCAGGCACATGAGACAAGATTTCCAGATCAACACAATCAAGTTGCGTTGTGGTGAACAACAATTTTTCTACCATTTTCCTCTTGAGAGGAATCCACAGACCTCTGTCTAACAAAACGACTTGACCATACT
Source organism: Papaver armeniacum (assembly GCA_023531295.1). Classification (NCBI taxonomy): domain Eukaryota; kingdom Viridiplantae; phylum Streptophyta; class Magnoliopsida; order Ranunculales; family Papaveraceae; genus Papaver; species Papaver armeniacum. Next base: position 249,117 of record JAJJWW010000398.1, read on the forward strand.
TTCTTCTCTAATGGTCTTGGTTTAACCTTGGAAACTAACTTCTTAGATGAAGATAAAATCCTACATACCTCAGCGGTCTTCTGAGCAAGTTTAAGCTTATTTTCTAATTGATTTGTTCTTCGTTGAAGTTTTTTGACGTGCCTCAATTGTTGTTTGTAATTGTAACACTTTGAAAGTTCATGACCCTTCAGAGAACAATACGAGCACGTCAATCTAGGATAAAAATCAGGCTTCTGAGATGTGCAAGTAGCTAGACACATGGTGGAACCTGAAACATTACATATAGAGTTTCCAAAGTATGGGTTAATTTTTTCTTCCAGATTAGTTAGGTTTTCTTCTGAAAGAATATCAAGATTGATGTATGTATTGCTACAATTATCAAAATAAATATTTTCACCAAGAAGTGCAACACTTGATTTTTCTTATTCATTAGAATCATAGATGTCAGACATTTCATCAAGAGTTGCAACAAGACCTTTGTTCCTAGTGTATTTTCTACGATTTGGGCACTCGTTTGCAAAATGACCAAATCCTTTACACTTAAAGCACTGAGGCATATCCTCGTCATCAGTTTCATCAATATCCCTATTTTTAGGAGGAATACGATTATGAGGTTTGACTGATGCTTTAGGCTTGTCTCTGGAGAACTGTTTACCTCTCTTCAACAGAAGATCCCTAAACTGTCTTGTGATCATCGAGACCAATTTGTCAAGATCTTCATCTGATGAATCAGTCTCGGAGTGATCGTCTTCAGAGATATACACTTTTTTACTTTTATCAAGTAATTTTGTGTCCTTTAGTGCTTTGAATGCAACATCCTTAGATTTGGATGAATGCTCATGATCAAAGATCTTAAGATTCCCAACCAGCGTATTTCTAGACGAAATATTCTGGATAGCGAAGAGGCAGGAATGAGAGAGTTATGTTGTTTATCGTGGCTCCCTCTGTTTCTTCAAGAAAATTTTTCAGCTGCGTCTCTGGAGTTATCTCATGAGTCTTTGATGGTCGTCGGGATGGACTGCGATGAGCAGTCCCCAGTCGCATTTTTCTTTAGTTTCTGAAGTTATTTTCCTCTGAGCAGGCTTGGGATCCGCCGCGGCCTCGTAAAGTTTTGAAGGCGTCTTCTAGACAGAGAGGTGATGATATTCTTGCGCTACACCCTTGAAGAGTAGATGACCTTGTTGTGGTTATGGCCTTTTGGTTGACTGTGTCTTCTGAGCTTTAACAGTGAAAGGATTCCGTGTAGATCCTCAGTCCCCAAGTATGGTTTACATGTTTCCATCTTGTATGGTCAGTGGGTTGACCATGTGTTTATGGGTAAAAATCGTTTCTGCCGATTTCGGTAAATTCGGTAGGTGAGTGAGAAACTGGTTCAAATCCTAAACAAATGTGCTGCACGTGAGCACTTTATAGATTCGAGAGATCAATCTGTACAAGTCCGGCCTAAACCAAGAAATGGCCGTTCCGGACTTGCTTCCGGTCACAAAGTAGAGGAGAAGGGTTGATTTGGGGAGGGAAGCAAAGAAAGGTGTTGAGACCGAGAATAGTTTCGGGAGAGTAGTATCTCGACTTGTATCGTAAAGTGAAAGCTTAGGAAGCTTGCAAGAGATGAAAGCTTTTGGAGAGCTTGCAAAGTTGCCTTTTCTAAGAGTGTAGTATTTTTCTCCGACCGAGACTTGTTGTCTGGTGGAAATAGGTAAGACCTATTTATACAAGTCGAGATTGAAACGTACCCTGGCCTCATGAAGGAAGAGAGTAAAGGGTGAAATAATGGGAGGAGGTGGTAACCGCATGGCGTTAATGGGTGAAAACGTTTTCACCATTATTTCCTCTTTTATTTGACCGCTTTATTCCTTTTCACGCTTTCTTAATGTGAGCGTAGTGTACGCTGCATGCTGTGACCGCCAAACCAAAACCCTAGAAAGCATCCCCCAGTTTGTGTTGACGTCTCGAGTGTTGGTTGCATCTTGAGTGCAAGTGGTGCTGCTAGGGGCGCATGTGGCATGTGCCAATGGCATGTGTGGAATGCCTTTGTTGCGAGTTGCACCTCGAGCGCAAGTGGCAATGCCAGAGCTGCTAGTGGCGTGTGTGGCATGTGCCAATGGCGTGTGTGGAACGCCTTGGTGGTAGGTTGCACGGTTTGCAAGTTAGGCTACCAGCGTGTGTGTTTGGCATGTGCCAATGGCATGCGTGGCCGTTAGGGCCGTGGCCTTGGTGGTAGGTTGCACGGTTTTGCGGTTAGGCTACCCAGCGTGTGTGTTTGGCATGTGCCAATGGCACGTACGGCCATGTTGACCTAGTTGCAAGTCTTGCAAACCTAGGGCGCTATATTTGGCGCGTGCTAATGGCATAGCGACTTGGAAATATGGCTTGCGGTGACGTGTTGGCATGTGCCAATGGAACGTACGGCCATGTTGACCTAGTTGCAAGTCTTGCAAGCCTAGGGCGCTATATTTGGCGCGTGCTAATGGCATAGCGACTTGGAAATATGGCTTACTGATGACGTGTTGGCATGTGCCAATGGCACGCACGGCAATGTTGACCTAGGTGCAAGTCTTGCAAGCCTAGGGCGCTATATTTGGCATGTGCCAATGGCATAGCGGCTTGGAAATATGGCTTGCAGTACGTGTTGGCATGTGCCAATGGCACGTGACGGCCATGTTGACCTAGTTGCAAGTCTTGCAAGCCTAGGGCGCTATATTTGGCATGTGCCAATGGCATAGCGACTTGGAAATATGGCTTGCGGTACGTGTTGGCATGTGCCAATGGCACATACGGCCATGTTGACCTAGTTGCAAGTCTTGCAAGCCTAGGGCGCTATATTTGGCGTGTGCCAATGGCATAGCGGCTTGGAAATATGGCTTGCGGTACGTGTTGGCATGTGCCAATGGCACGTACGGCCATGTTGACCTAGTTGCAAGTCCTAGGGCGCTATATTTGGCGTGTGCCAATGGCATAGCGGCTTGGAAATATGGCTTGCGATACGTGTTGGCATGTGCCAATGGCACGTACGGCCATGTTGACCAAGTTGCAAGTCTTGCAAGCCTAGGGCGCTAGCCTAGGGCGCTATATTTGGCGTGTGCCAATGGCATAGCGGCTTGGAAATATGGCTTGCGATACGTGTTGGGATGTGCCAATGGAACGTACGGCCATGTTGACCTAGTTGCACGTTTTACAAGCCTAGGGCGCTATATTTGGCATGTGCCAATGGCATAGCGGCTTGGAAATATGGCTTGTGGTACGTGTTGGGATGTGCCAATGACACGTACGGCCATGTTGACCTAGTTACAAGTTTTGCAAGCCTAGGGCGCTATATTTGGCATGTGCCAATGGCATAGCGGCTTAGTTTGGCATGGTTGCCAATGAGTGCGATATGTAGTTTGGTTTTGGCGTCGCTGCCATGGTGCGCAGTGTGCGGCTTGGTTTTGGCGTTGTTTCCATGGTGCGCAGTGTGAGGCTTGGTTTGGCATTGTTGCCATGGTGCGTGATGTGCGGCTTGGTTTGGCATTGTTGCCATGGTGCGCAGTGTGCGGCTTGGTTTGGCATTGTTGCCATGGTGCGCAGTGTGCGGCTTGGTTTGGCATTGTTGCCATGGTGCGCAGTGTGCGGCTGGGTTTTGGAATTAGGGTTCTGTGTCGAAAACCCTAATCTGGTATTTTGATAAAATACCCCTATTAATTATTTACACACGAGTTAAATGCTCTTAGTTAATGTGTTGCGGGTGACACTAGGTCATGGGGTTTACGATTTTACCCCTTGTTTAAAAACCACCATCAACATTAAGTCCCCCGCTTAGCTCGGAACAGGGCTTTGTTGCGAGGTAAGCATAAGATGGTGACAAACTATCAACAACAAACCGTAAAGAGAATTGAGGAGGCTTGTCTCGACCTTTTATAAATAGGATTTGGAATCCTTGCCTCTGGTAGTTTTGCACAAATCGTGAGGCTAGCACAATTGGTGGGGCCGGTGCAGCTTGGGCGACGTTGGGAAGTTGGCGTGATTGGGAAACTGAGTGTGCTAGCTGGTGGGACCGGCGCAAGGTGTGGAAGCTGTGCGTGCTTGCAGGCGTGACTTGGGCGGCCATTGGGAAGTCGGTGCAATTGGTGGGGCCGGTGCAACTTGGGCGATGTTGGGAAGTTGGCGTGCTAGCTGGTGGGACCGGCGCAAGGTGTGGAAGCTGTGCGTGCTTGCAAGCGTGACTTGGGCGGTCATTGGGAAGTTGGCGTGAGTTGGGAGGCGAGCGTGCTAGGCTGGGTGGGGACCGGCGCAAGGTAGGAAAGCTTTGCGTGCTTGCCGACGTGACTTGATGGGATCGGTGTGAACAAGGAGGGAGTAGGTGTTTCTACAGATAGCAAAGTTTTCTTATTTTGCCTTTCCTTCACGCGCGGCTCGATTAGGGCATCGTTCATGCCAAAAAATCTGGAAGCGTTATGTCCCTCATTGCTTCCTTTCCTTTTTAAAGGTTCTCGTATTCAAACCAAACGCAACCGCATCATCTCCCTCGTTTGAGAAAAGGTTCTTCTTGTTGAATTTCTCTCGGTATGTTTTCTTCTTCTTTGGCGATTTATCGTACACTTTACCGCCGCTTGTTGTATAAATGGAAAATTTCCCTTTTGTGCAGAGATATCCTGTTGGAGCATGCGTCACTGTTATCGACGAGGATGACCTAGTCGTTCCCCTTCCTTCGAATCCGTCCTTGTTGACTGCTGCAGACTTGGAGGACGCTGATTTAGGGCTCTATCTTACGAAATGGGATGCAGCCAGAAGTCCCGGGTCATACTTCGGTTTGATATGATAGAATGGATGAATACGTGAATGTAACCTTCTGGCATGCTTTTGGAGTTTTCGGTGCACATGTACGGATTCATGTTGAGAAATTCCCCATGGCTCGTAAAAATTTCATTATATCGCCTTGAATCCCCCTCCACGGATTTGATATAAGCCTATCGTACTCTTTGGATGTGACACTAGGATGCTCGAAATTACATGATGACATATTCGGATAGTGCAGGCTCGGGATCCTCCGCTGGCCTCGTAAAGTGTTGAAGGCGTCTTCTAGACAGAGAGGTGATGATGTTCTTGCGCTGCACCCTTGAAGAGTAGAGGACCTTGTTGTGGGTACGGATTTTTGGTGGACTGTTCTTCGTAGCTTTGACAAGTGAAGGAATCCGTGTATATCTTCCGTTCTCAAGTATGGTTTACGTGTTTCGATCTTTGTAGTAATTCTTTTGCGGTGAAGCTCTGGCTGGTATCAACGAATGAGGGGCAACAGTTCTTGGTAGGAGATGTAATCAGGAGAAACTACATTGTCGTGGTAACAAAGTAGGTTGGCTGATATTCTATGAGCTTCCGTGGACGTAAAAGGATTAGCTGGATGCGTAAGCGAGCAAACTGTCCATGATCACGAGTTTTGGCGAGATGGATTAAAAGGTTTCCATGACTACGAAGATTGGATGGATGTGACTATGTTCCTTGATATGGGGAGTGTGGCGGCACGACCCTTTGCAGAAAGGAGAGTCATTGAAGCGAACGTTGAAGCGAAGCCGCTGCTGGAGAATGTTGATGTGTAGCTACTTCTGGAGAGAACGTTGATGCGGAGCTACTTCTGGAGGGAACGTTAAAACGATATCTTGCAACTCTCAGAGCCTTGACGGCTACCATTTTGAAGTCGGAGGTCGCGTCACGTTCTGTCAAACTCGACATCCCTCAAGAGAAAAGAGGTTAGGAGTTCCCAGTTACATCTGTCGATCGTGCTTTCTAGGAGAGGTTGGGGTTTGGGAACGGCTTCCCTGGCTGGAAACGCCGCTTTCCCGATGCGGTGCGGTTGAGAGATGCAAATATGTCTTGATGCTATGCCTTGGAGAAATATAGAATCTCACATAACTGTTTCATCATAGATCGTATGCGACTTTGTGGGCGAAGTTCCAATTATGAGGGTCCCTACTGAAGAAGGGTCTCCGTGAACTCAGGAGAGTTGTTGATTTCCATTGCTTTCGATTTTGGAGAAGTCCTTCCTGATCTTCACGTGTGACGAAATTGGATTGCTTATCCCCTTTTACTGGGCGTTCAAGAGCAACGCGAGCCTCTTCATCTATAACGCGCGTCCTGCTGAAGTATCTTTCGTCTTTTCATCGAATCAACAGTGCTAAAAGGATGTCGGCTTCTTCCGGATCTTCCAGTATCTTGCCCTAATGGTGGAGTAGCGTCTCTAGTGACGGTTGGAGCTTTCATGCTTGAAGAACCGTTGGGGTGGCGGAAGTGGCTCTGGTTCTGGTGATCGTAAGTGTATCGTGCAGAGATGACATGGTTTTGATCACGAAGTGCTGGAGCCATGGCGCTGTTTTGAAGGGCGAGGATAGTGCTGGAAGGGCGCAAGATGTTAGCGCTGGAAGGATGCAAACTGTTAGCACAAAGTGTGGTACTGCGGCTGGCATGCGTGTGCGGCATGTGTGCCTGGTAAGCGCGCCTGGTAAGCGCGTCTGGCAAGCGCTTCTAGAAAGCACTTCTGGGAAACGCGTCTGGTAGGCGCTGGATCGTCTTGGAATGGGCGCTGACTTGGTGTGGACGCTGGCTTGGATTTCGGTATGGTATGGACCATTGGCTTGGCACATGATCTTTGGCTTGGCGTGGCTTGGACTTGTTCCTGCGGGCCCAGTTGCCTCTTCCATACGTAGCTCAAACAGGAAATCCTTTCCTTATTCAAATTCAAAAAGTGTTATGCTTATGAAATGGGTTGGCTCCCCTTTTTACCTCGTATCTTTGTTATCACGTCATGGTGTTAGCGGTAGCGCGGTAGTGACAAAGTGGTCAAGCATATCCCAGCTATGTACTCCAGCGTTTCTCTTTCAATTTGTTTGATTGTTTTCTTGTGCTGGTGTAAACCGTAGCCATAGGTATGCCTTTCATAAACTTGTGGAAATACTTCATCATAAATAATTCTTCAAATGTCACTGTAGTAACGTCTGCTAATAGTGACAGTAATTGTTATTGTGCAAAGTAGGTATGTACGGGTAGGTGGATTTTTTTTTTTTTTTTTTTTTTTTTTTTTTTTTTTGAAAAGCAAACAAAGCGCCTGGTTTATGGTTTTTGTCTTCCTGGATTTTTTGGGTTGATAGATAAATGTTAGCTTTTGAGGATATTGGATTATTTCTGGGATGAATGGTTTTGATAATATAACTCGATTATGTTTTGGGAAAGGAATATTGCTTTTATGAAAGTGTGTGCTAGCAATAGGCACAAGACGCAATAGTATGGCGGTTTTATTAAGAACCTAAAAAGATCGTATATCTTGCCCAATCTAAATTTACTCACTTGCAAACACGCCTCTCTCCAAGTAAAAGGCGGCTTTCTTTGGTAAGCATCGCGATTAGTCCCAATTCTTGGTAGCGTCTTCAGCGAGTCCCCAGTTTTCTAGTGTAGTTTTAATAACTGATAACCGGGTTGTCTGGCAGTTGGGTCGGACTGAGTCGCAAGTCCCCAATCGCTGGTAGCATCTTCAACGAGTCCCCAGTTTTCTCGTGTAGTTTTTGCAACTGGTAACCGGTCGTCCGGTAGTTGAGTCGGATCGAGTGGTAGCATCTTGGCAAGTCCCCTACCATCTTGACATCCGGGTCGAAGAACGAGATCGACAGATCGACATTGTAGCCGATAGATCAATCCTCCCATTTCGTGGTCGCCAATTGTTTATGGGTAAAAATCGTTTCGCCGATTTCGGTAAATTCGGTTGGTGAGTGAGAACCGGTTCAAACCCTAAACAAATGTGCTTGCACGTGAGCACTTTATAGATTCGAGAGATCAATCTGTACAAGTCCGGCCTAAACCAAGAAATGACCGTTTCAGAGACTTGCTTCGGTCACAAAGTGGAGGAGAAGGGTTGATTTGGGGAGGAAGCAAAGAAAGGTGTTGAGACCAGAATAGTTCGGGAGAGTAGTATCTCGACTTGTATCAGAAAGTGAAAGCTTAGGAAGCTTGCAAGAGATGAAAGCTTTTGGAGAGCTTGCAAAGTTGCCTTTTCTGAGAGTGTAGTATTTTTTTCTGCCCGAGACTTGTTGCGGTGAAATAGGTAAGACCTATTTATACAAGTTGAGATTGAAACGTACCTCGGCCTCATGAAGGAAGAGAGTAAAGGGTGAAATAATGGGAGGAGGTGGTAACCGCATGGCGTTAATGGGTGAAAACGTTTTTCACCATTATTTCCTCTTTTATTTGACCGCTTTATTCCTTTTCACGCTTTCTTAATGTGAGCGTAGTGTACGTTGCATGCTGTGACCGCCAAACCAAAACCCTAGAAAGCATCCCCCAGTTTGTGTTGACGTCTCGAGTGTTGGTTGCATCTTGAGTGCAAGTGGTGCTGCTAGGGGCGCATGTGGCATGTGCCAATGGCATGTGTGGATGCCTTTGTTGCGAGTTGCACCTCGAGCGTAAGTGGCAATGCCAGAGCTGCTAGTAGCGTGTGTGGAACGCCTTGGTGGTAGGTTGCACGGTTTGCAAGTTAGGCTACCAGCGTGTGTGTTTGGCATGTGCCAATGGCATGCGTGGCCGTTAGGGCCGTGGCCTTGGTGGTAGGTTGCACGGTTTGCAGGTTAGGCTACCAGCGTGTGTGTTTGGCATGTGCCAATGGCACGTACGGCCATGTTGACCTAGTTGCAAGTCTTGCAAACCTAGGGCACTATATTTGGCGCGTGCTAATGGCATAGCGACTTGGAAATATGGCTTGCAGACGTGTTGGCATGTGCCAATGGCACGCACGGCCATGTTGACCTAGTTGCAAGTCTTGTAAGCCTAGGGCGCTATATTTGGCGCGTGCTAATGGCATAGCGACTTGGAAATATGGCTTGCGGTATGTGTTGGCATGTGCCAATGGCACGTACGGCCATGTTGACCTAGTTGCAAGTCTTGCAAGCCTAGGGCGCTATATTTGGCATGTGCCAATGGCATAGCGGCTTGGAAATATGGCTTGCGGTACGTGTTGGCATGTGCCAATGGCACGTACGGCCATGTTGACCTAGTTGCAAGTCCTAGGGCGCTATATTTGGCGTGTGCCAATGGCATAGCGGCTTGGAAATATGGCTTGCAGAGACGTGTTGGCATGTGCCAATGGCACGTACGGCCATGTTGACCTAGTTGCAAGTCTTGCAAGCCTAGGCGCTAGCCTAGGGCGCTATATTTGGCGTGTGCCAATAGCATAGCGGCTTTGAAATATAGCTTGCGATACGTGTTGGGATGTGCCAATGGCACGTACGGCCATGTTGACCTAGTTGCAGGTTTTGCAAGCCTAGGGCGCTATATTTGGCATGTGCCAATGGCATAGCGGCTTGGAAATATGGCTTGTGGTACGTGTTGGGATGTGCCAATGACACGTACGGCCATGTTGACCTAGTTGCACGTTTTGCAAGCCTAGGGCGCTATATTTGGCATGTGCCAATGGCATAGCGGCTTAGTTTGGCATGGTTGCCAATGAGTGCGATATGTAGTTTGGTTTTGGCGTCGCTGCCATGGTGCGCAGTGTGCGGCTTGGTTTTGGCGTTGTTTCCATGGTGCGTAGTGTGCGACTTGGTTTGGCATTGTTGCCATGGTGCGCAGTGTGCGGCTTGGTTTGGCATTGTTGCCATGGTGCGCAGTGTGTGCGGCTTGGTTTGGCATTGTTGCCATGGTGCGCGATGTGCGGCTTGGTTTGGCATTGTTGCCATGGTGCGCTTGATGTGCGGATTGGTTTGGCATTGTTGCCATGGTGCGCAGTGTGCGGCTTGGTTTGGCATTGCCGCCATGGTGCGTGATGTGCGGCTTGGTTTGGCATTGTCGCCATGGTGCGCAGTGTGCGGCTTGGTTTGGCATTGTTGCCATGGTGCGCGGTGTGCGGCTTGGTTTGGCATTGTTGCCATGGTGCGCATGTGCGGCTTGGTTTGGCATTGTTTTCATGGTGCGCAGAGTGTGCGGCTTGGTTTGGCATTGTTGCCATGGTGCGCAAAGTGTGCGGCTTGGTTTGGCATTGTTGCCATGGTGCGCGAGTGTGCGGGTGGGTTTTGGAATTAGGGTTACGTGTCGAAAACCCTAACCGGTATTTTGAAAAAATACCCCTATTAATTATTTACACCTGAGTTAAATGCTCTTAGTTAATGTGTTGCGGGTGACACTAGGTCATGGGGTTTTACGATTTTACCCCTTGTTTAAAAACCACCATCAACACCATGATAAAGACATCACCATCGTGCGTTCGTACTGGTGATTTTGTTACTTCTTCCACGTGAAACTAAAATATGGAGGAGTACGGGTTACCTTTGTAGTGATTGCTGCTGCGGTGAAGCTCTGGCTGGTATCAAAAAATGAGCGGCAACAGTTCTTGGTAGCAGATGTAATCAAAAGAGACTACATTGTCGTGGGAACAAAGTAGGTTGGCCAGAATTATATGGGCATCTATGGAAGTAAAAGGATTGGCTGGATGCGTAAGCGAGCAAACTGTCCATGGTCACGAGTTTTGGCGAGATGGATCAAAAGGCGGCCATGACTACGAAGATTGGCTGGTTGTGATCATGATCCTTGACATGGGGAGTGTGGTGGCACGACCCTTTGCAGGAAGGAGTGGTGTTGAAGTGGCTTCGGCTCTTGGAGAGGATGTTGAAACTTAAGGAGCCAAATGCCGCTTCGGATCCTGGAGCATCTTATGGAGATAACGCTGAAGCGGAGCGGCTGCTGGAGCGAATGTTGAAGCGGAGCGGCTGCTAAAGCGAACGTTGAAGCGGAGCCACTGCTGGAGAACGTTGAAGCGGGGCCACTTCTGGATAGAACGTCGAAACGGCGCCTTGAAACTCTCAGAGCCTTGACGATTACAATGTTGAAGCAGGATTCTGCGTCACTCAGCGTTCTGTCAAACTCGATATCCCTCAAGTGAACGGTGGTTAGGAGTCCCCAGTTCCATCTATCAATCGTGTTTTCCAGGAGAGGTTGGGGTTTTGGAACGGCTTCCCTGGCTGTAAACAGCTGCTTTCCTGATCATGCAGTGCGGTTGAAGGATGCAAATATGTCTTGACGCTACGCCTTGGGGAAATATAGAATCTCACATAACTGTTTCATCATAGACTGCACGATTTTGTGGGCGAAGTCCCCAGAAATATCCTGACGAGAAGAGGGTCTCTGTGAATTTAGAAGGGTTGTTGTTTCCTTTTCCTCGATTTTGGAGAAGTCGTTCCTGATCTTTACGTGTGATGAAATTGGGTTGCTAATTTCCTTCTACTGGGCGTTCAAGATCAACGCGAGCCCCTTCATCTATAAACGCACGTCCTACTGAAGTGCCTGCGCCGGATGTTAAAAGTATTCCTTGTCAGCTCCCTCTTGGGTTGACGTGACTCTTATGGTGGCCGCTCCTTCAGTGTCTTGAGGAAATAGATATCTCTTTCCGAGTTATAAACATATCTGTCTGAGCCTTACGAGAACCTTTTTTCTTTCCATCAACTCAAAAGTGGTAAAAGGAGGCTGGCTTCTTCCGGCTCTTCCAGTATCTTGCCCTGATGGTGGAGTAGCAGCATCTCTGGTGACAGTTGGAGCTGTCATACTTGAAGAAACGTTGGGTTGGCGGAAGCGGCTCTGGTTCTGGTGATCGTAGGTGGATTGTGCAGAGATGGCGCGATTTTGATCACGGAGTGATAGAGCCATGGTGCTTCTTTGGCTAGTTGTGGAGCAGAGATGATGGCGCTGGAAGGGTGCAAGCTGTTAGCGTTGGAAAGGATGCAACCTGCTGGCGCTGGAAAGATGCAAGATGTTAGTGCTGGAAGGATGCAAGTTGTTAGCGCTGGAAGGATGCAAGCTGCTGGCGCTGGAAGGATGCAAGATGTTAGCGCTGGATCGGCTTGGAATGGGCGCTGGCTTGGCGTGGGCGCTGGCTTGGATTTGGTATCGCGCGGACTGTTGGCTGGGCATGGTGCGGACTGTTGGCTTGTCACGGCGCTGGCTTGGCGTGGCGCGGACTGTTGGGTACCGTGAGGCTTGTTCTTGCGGGCCCAGTTATCTCTTTCCATACGTAGCTCAAATAAGAAATCCTTTCCTTATTCAAATTCCAAAAGTGTTATGCCTATAAAAGGGGTTGGCTCTCCTCTTTTTTTTTTGAAAGGCAAACAAAACGCCTAGTTTATGGTTTTATTTGAATTCATAGATAACTGTTATCTACGAGGGTTTTGGATTATTCTTTTGGAATGAATTGTTTTAGAATGATGTTGTTTTGGTTATGACTGTAAGTAGCATAAGTACCCCGGGAAAGCTATGGAATTGTGAATATTGTGCGACAGTAGAAAGCAAGAAATGAAACATGGGAACAATATGGCTATCGGTTTTTATCATCTCTATGAAGATTTGAAGTAATAGACCATGTATTTTGCCTAACAAGACTTACTCGGTTTTTGGATCTCCTAACTAACTGGATCTCCCGGGCGCAAGTCCGAGTTTTGTGGGAAAGTCGTCGTGATCGCGAGAAGTCCCTGATCACTCCTTGTTGGTGATAGCTGATAATTGAGCCATTGATTCCCGAGCGAATTTTTTTTTGCTTCTACCATCTTGAGATCGGCTTTTGAAAGATGAAATCAGGAATTGAAAGTTGATATTGTAACCGAGAGATTAATCTCCCACTGTGGTCGCCAATTGTTTAAGGGGTAAAACGATTTCTGCTGATTTCGGTAATTTCGCATGAGTAGGTGAGAAACTGAGTCTAAACCCTAAACAATGTACTGCAAGGGAGTAATTTAGATTCGAGAGATCAATCTGTACAAATACGGCCTAAACCAAGAAATGGTTGTTCCATACTTGATTCGGTCATAAAGTGAAGGAGAAGGCTTGGTTTTAGGGGGAAGCGAAGAAAGTGTTGAGACCAGAATATTTGATTCTGGAAGAGTAGTTGTTTGACTTGTATCAGAAAGTGAAAGCTAACAGATGGGAAAGCTAGCAAGTGGTTTCTGAGTGTTGTATGCTCCTGACCAAAACTTGTTGTTCGGTGGAAATAGGTAAGACCTATTTATACAAGTCAAAGTGAAACGTACTCCGGTCTTGTAAAAAATGGAAACGAATGAGTAAATGGGAGGAGGTGGTAACCGGTAACGCCTGGAATTGATGTTCCATAATTAATGAAACCGTTTCACCATTACTCCCTGTATTTACTAACCGCCTTATTCTCATGACACTTTCATGTAACGGGCGAAGTGTACGCCGCACGTTGTAAACCGCCAAACCAATACCCTCTATGAGCATCCCCCAGTTTGTGACATGTGTTAGATGTCTCGAGTGTTTTCCCTAAACACTCGAGACAAACTACATATTCTTTGGAAAAGCCATGTCGACTTTACCATGGGAAAACGTGTAGCAAGGTGTTACGTGTGGCATGGTGGCATGCCAGTGGCCATGGTAAAGTCGACATGGCTTTTCCAAAGAATATGTAGTTGCAGGAAATCCTACACTACACCCCTCACAAGAATCCACACAACTAAGACATTTGAATATGAACAATAATGATTTTTATTGATTAATTTCTTGAACGTTTATAAGATAAAATGGAAAAGAGCTAAAGAAATTACAATCACTACAAACTTTCTCTCTCCTAATGACTTGCCCAACACTCGGAAAAAGATCTCTCTTCAACAGTCCTGCTCGACTCCTTATATAGGGTATTACACATTGGATGACAGCTAAGCTGTCCTTTATTTTCGGGAATGACTTGCGAAATATCGCTAGTATACAATTATATAATCTCGCAACTATCCTAAATCTCGCTAGGTCTTCACATCTTTATTGTGTTTTGGCTGTCGTCATTCCTTGCGTCATTTATATTAGTCACTTGCGACACTATCGCAATATCGTCGTTTATTGATCTCGCGAGTTATTGTTGTTTGCGATATTCTGATCCTACAGAATAGGCGCAGCCAAATTTGGGGTTTAGATGCAAACCGTGATGTTTTGGCTTTGGTCCGTAAGTTAGGTGGCGAACTTGAACGGTCGAGATCCGCATCTCAGAGGGAAGGATAGCCGTTGATTATTGCAACCTTCCGTTTTAGCAGCCAGCGTTGAGCATGGCTTTGCCATAGAGTAGGCGCGGCCAAATTAGGGTTTAGGTGCAAACCGTGTGTTTTGGCTTTGGGCCGCAAGTTGCCATGCATCTGGTGGCGAACTTGTGTGGTTGAGATATGCATCTCAAAGAGAAGGGTAGCCGTTGATTATTGCAACCCTTCGTTTTAGCAGCCAGCGTTGAGCATGGCTTTGCAATAGAGTAGGCGCGGCCAAATTAGGGTTTAGGTGCAAACCGTGTGTTTTGGCTTTGGGCCGCAAGTTGCCATGCGTCAGGTGGCGAACTTGTGTGGTCGAGATCTGCATCTCAAAGAGAAGGGTAGTCGTTGATTATTGGAACCCTTCGTTTGTAGCAGCCAGAGTTGAGCAAGACTTTTCCATACAGTAGGCGCGGCCAAATTAGGGTTTTAGGTGCAAACCGTGTGTTTTGGCTTTGGGCCGCAAGTTTCCATGCGTCAGGTGGAGAACTTGTGTGGTCGAGATCTGCATCTCAAATAGAAGGGTAGCCGTTGATTATTCCAACCCTTCATTTGTAGCAGACAGCGTTGAGCATGGCTTTGCCATAGAGTAGGCACGGCCAAATTAGGGTTTAGGTGAAAACCGTGTGTTTTGGCTTTGGGCCGCAAGTTTCCATGCGTCAGGTGGAGAACTTGTGTGGTTGAGATCTGCATCTCAAAGAGAAGGGTATCCGTTGATTATTGCAACCCTTCGTTTTAGCAGCCAGCGTTGAGTCATAGCCTTGTTAAATAGTTGGCGCGGCCAAATTAGGGTTTAGGTGCAAACCGTGTGTTTTGGCTTTGGGCCGCAAGTTGCCATGCGTCAGGTGGAAAACTTGTGTGGTCGAGATCTGCATCTCAAAGAGAAGGGTAGACGTTGATTATTGAAACCCTTCGTTTGTAGTAGCCAGCATTGAGTCGTGGCCTTGTCAAATAGTAGGCGCGGCCAAATTAGGGTTTAGGTGCAAACCGTGTGTTTTGGCTTTGGGCCGCAGGTTGCCATGTGTCAGCTGGTGACTTTGGACGGCTAAGATCTACATCTTAGATGGAAGGGTGGTCGTTGATCGTTGCAACCCTTCGTTTTGGCATTCAATGACGTGAAGGAGAGGCTGGCATGGTATAGGCGCGACCAAAACTAGGGTTTGGTGCAAACCGTGGTGTTTGGCCTTGGGACGAAAGTTGCCATGCGTTAGGTGGCGAACTTGGATGGTCGAGATCTGTATCTCGAAGAGAAGGGTAGCCGTTGATTATTGCAACCCTTCGTTTTGGCGTGAAGAAGTAGCTGGCATGGTTTTCCATTGGCACGGTGGAGCGGCGGGCATGGTTGGCATGCCTTGGCACAGAGACATGGCTGGCATGGTTTGCCATTGGCACGGTGGTGCGGCTGGCATGGTTGGCATGCCTTGGCGGAGAGACGTGGCTAGCATGGTTTGCCATTGGCACGGTGGTGCTGCTGGCATGGTTGGCATGCCTTGGCGCAGAGACGTGGCTGGCATGGTTTGCCATTGGCACGGTGGTACGGCTGGCATGGTTGGCATGCCTTGGCGCAGAGACGTGGCTGGCATGGTTTTCCATTGGCACGGTGGTGCGGCTGGCATAGTTGGCATGCCTTGGCGCAAAGACGTGGCTGGCATGGTTTTCCATTGGCACGGTGGTGCGGCTGGCATGGTTGGCATGGTTGACATGCTTGGGCGCAGAGACGTGGCTGGCATGGTTTTCCATTGGCACGGAGGGAGAATTAGGGTTAGGTGTATACAGAGGTGATGTCAGTTAATACTAAGGGTTCTGTCGTGGAACATGACACATGTATAAAAAAAAAAAAAAAAAAGGTACCATGGTAATTCTTACGTAAATACGCTGATTGTTTCAATAAATGCGCTATTGGTCATAGTGACGTCATGCCAGATGTACGGTTTTACGATTTTATCCCTAAGCTAAAATCCACCATCAACACCTTGTTAAACCGATTGCACAAGTACAATCGCTTGTTTCGATAAGACCAAAATAAAGATCAGAATTAACTTTACTTTTCTCATCAGGCACTAATTATTCAGATAATAACTTAGACCTTTCACTTTAAACAGGACAAATACTAGGTTAGTTAACTAATATTTCTTGTCAAGGCATTCGATTAGACTTGAATAACCGAATCCTTTACTTTTGATAAGTCTAACTAAGATCAGAATTAACTTAGTTTCTCTTATCCGGAATCGAATTGGACTAAACAAATGATCTTGTATTTTGTTAAGCCATAAACAATACATACAAACCAAATAAATCGACTTGCACAATTATTTTTCTTAACCGGAAGCAATTGAAACAAACATAGACATTAAAGCACCGCAATTGCACCGAAATTTCGTTAAGCCTAAAACAATTGATACCAAACAATAAAGAAAGATATCAAACCAGTTTTTCTTAACCGGAAACAATTGAATCACACACACGTACATCCATACACACATAATGGAATAAACATCAATTGTACCGAATTTTGTTAAGCAAAAGCAAAATATATGCAATAAACTCATGCTTTTCTTAAACAGGAAAATGATTAACTAAAAAATTTGTTACCTCAGATTCCGCATCCTCTTCTCCCCTGAAAGATATATCATTAAGCGCAAGTTCAAGTTAGAACTCTCTCCCATTATGTTGTTATCCTCTCGCAAGAACAAAAGAACAACAACAACAACAACCTTTACCAGAGAAAGGTTGAATCGGTTTTAACTAATGCAAATAGCAAAAGTTGAAAACCCGAAACACATATGCTTTTATGTTAAACAAAAATTTAACATATTGTGACTTTTCACATATGAGTTTCAATCGGAACACCTTATGATCCTTTGATAAAGCCTACCAACATGGGATAGAACTTAATCCCGCTAAATCAAAAAGCCACACAAATTATAAGGGTTCACACATCATATGCGATCGAATTTTAAGGTTAAGAAACCGAAATCAAACATCCCATACACATAGCAATAATATAAAGCATTCAAGCACAGGCTATGTAATTGAAAAACTATCACAAGAAAAATTATAAAATAATAATTTTATTCATAATTAATAGATCGTTTTATTCAGCAATAGACCTTACACAATAATTGAAAGAAAGCAAAAACTGATGTCTATTTTGTTTGGATTAAGTATTACAACATATAACTTAATCACTAGTGGTGCTCTTATTATTCACTGAAGTTTCTTCAGTGTTCAAACTCTTGAAGCGTGTCTCCAGGGACTTGTCTGCAACCACTCTCTATTTTTCAAGTTTTTCAACTTGAAGCTTCATGTCTGAAAGACTAGCTTTAGTCTCTTTTATTTCTACTTCTAGTTCATCTCGATCTTGAACCAAAGTAACAAGATTTCCTATGAGTTCTTCAAGCCCATTCATAACTTCATACATACCATATGTGGGAAACCACTTGGTAAGGTCTGAATCATCAAAAGCAAGAAGACATGACTCTTCTTGATATCTATCAGAGTTATGATCAGACAAGATTCTTGAGACAATCTAAAGTCTCACCAAGGGGAAATCAAAGTGCCTAAGAGAAGATATTTTTTCTGTATTGATATTGATAATAATATTATTCGGTCTTAAATACATGGTTTCCGAAAATATACAAGTTATTTTTCCGAACTTCTCTTTTTTTGAAAGGGAGATATTCTTTAAATATCTCTTATTACTGAAAGTTTGAACTTTCCATGAACTCTTCTAACAAGTGCCCTTTTTTTTTATATGTGCTTTTCCCATCCGTAATCACGAGCACACAAAGGATAAGATTGCACAATCTCCATACAACTAGGTTGTATTGGAGTAAGCTTTTCTAGCTTACGGCCTAGCATCCTAAAACATAGTTCATGTTTCTCTTTGGAAATTTATGTCCAAAGTATTTTCTCCAAGAAGATGATCCTTCCTTGATTCAAACTTATGATCATGTGGAGAGATAGTACTGATGTGAGGATTCTCACATATAGATAAATCTCTCTTAATTCTATTAATGAGATTTTCATAAGATTTTCTCATTCTAAGGATTTCCTTATGATGTACATCAGCACGATTACTTGAAACAATTAATGGAAATTCCTGATTGTTTTCTTCGGCAGAGATTCTATCTTTCCATTTCTTCTGGAATCGTTCTTCATGTAAACACGGATTGTTTCGACATGAGTGTGGGGGGGGAACCTTTTTCCAGAAGCGATTATCAACTCCTACAACAGATTGTTTTGAGTTGGCTTTGTTGGATTGAGATGTATTTTGTCTTTTTACTGAGAAATGATCTTTCAGTTTTTTAAGACAAAAAACTTCTTTTAATACTTTTACCACTGTATTTCTAAGAAGAATAAGTTTCATGTCAAGTGACTGAAAGTTGTATTCCTTAAGATCATGTTCACGGAATCGGTTCAAATTTTCCTTTGGACAAGATTTCATTTGATCATCAGTAGGTATAGAAGTTGGTTTCTCATCCTCTTCTGACTTGATGTAGTTAGGCAGACTACCATCATCATGATCTCTTTCAGACGTGACTAAACCGGTTTTATCACAGTCTGTAAAAGTCCAACAAGGACTCTTAGTTTCTTCATTATCAGAAGAAATTAAAACAACATCATTAGTCAGAGTCACAAGATAATTCTCTTGATCTTGAGTAAGAGATTGACCAATGGCTTCTAATTTGACAGTGAGATCCATATTCTCTTTGGCAAGAATATTTAGTTGAATTTCTTTTTCTCTGATCTCATTCTTAAGAAGATTAGATTATGTCTTTAGTATTAACATTTGTGTGGACAGAGATCTTATTGGCTTTAGTATTTTTACCAACTCTTTATCAGAATCTTCCTTTCCATCAGAGATAGACTCAGATGTTTTCGTAACTCCTGGATCATGAGTTAACAAAGTTGTAACATCTTCAACATTTGAGTATTCATACTCTTGCATAACGTTAACCGAATCAGACATAGATTCAATTCTTATAGGTTGGATCGCACCAAACATGAGATTGTTAGATCTTTTCGTGTTTGCCTACTCCGATACCAATTGAAAAGACGAGGTACCCAAATATAACACAATCTTAAACTTTTCCACCTATAAGTCCTCTTACCGAAAGTGATTATCTATGGACTGAGTCGAGACAATACAACTAATCGGTATTCACACTTTGTGTGATCGTCTATGGATACGAGATCGAGACAATACAACAATCAAAGTGTGATTACTTGATAATAGGTTCGGACTTAACTAAACTCTAAAGGATCACTATCAAGTAATACGGAGTTAATTGCGGAAAACAAAAGTAAATGACACAGCAAGATTTTGTTAACGAGGAAACCGCAAATGCAGAAAAACCCCGGGACCTAGTCCAGAATTGAATACTCTCAGAATTAAGCCGCTATACAAAAACAAACTAACTTCGTATAGTTGAGACCAAGCAACTAAACCTATATTTCACCTAGTTTCTTCAGTATCCCTGTGCTTCTGACATTCAATAAGTGCACGCACTGGAACAATCCTTTGTTAAGTATTCCAAACAAAGAAAGGAACAACAAACTGTTTCATTAACAACTCTATTCAATCTCGGTGATATGAGTTAGACAAAGGCTCTTCTGTTTAATCCAATAAACTCCTTTGTCGGGTTTAGATCAATCTATCCAACAACTACCAAAGTAGCGGAGTTTAGATTACGCAATCAATAATAGGATCTACCAAGATGCTAAATACTGATGCCGATCTACGCAACTAATCAATCAAGTCTATCAAAGACAAACCGATTATATTTGGATCCCAGCCGATCAAGTTTTGTGCACACCAAAGATTATGAACCCAAACCAAAAATCTTCTTCATCTTCAAATCTTATTAAATCTTCAATAAACACCTGCACACCACTTGAATCTCTTTTGATCAATCACGCATAGAACAGAGTTTGTTAACAATGGATTATCACAAGACATCTTTAGATCTACAAACAGTTCTTAAGATCCCGTCGACAGTTCGATCTAGTTTGAGTAAATCTTATATCAGAAGAGAAGATTCTCAAGAATAAACAAACTAGGTGCAATCAAAGTTCAACAATCGTTAGTCAATCAAATCAAATCGGAAACTAATAATCTGCCAATTATCTAGTTTCCCACCAGTAAGACTCGAGAGCTTCTTGATCCACGAAGTCTTTAAACGAGTGGTCGTAAGAGATTTCGCCTAATTAGGGTACTTTCCTCTCCGAATAGACGACTCCACCAAGAATAACACAACAAGGTAGTTTTGTGGCTCTTAGGATAGGTTTCTCGAAATGCAAACTTGGGTATTTATAGACCAAGGAAGTTTGCACACCAAGGAATTTCCAAAACCGAAAATATTCTCAAGATATGCAATATATTTACAAATTCGGTTTTAATAATTCCTAGAAATTCTTTGTCCAATATTAACCGAAATCCTACTAGAAAATCTCCAATTAGTAAATGCACATTACCAATTTTTATTTTCCAGAGATATGCATTTTAATTGCTGGTAATTAAAAGCATATAAAATTAACAACCTTAATTAAAAGATTCTCAACTTATTTCAATCTGTGATCTCCTTGAGTTATTAAGGAATATCTTTGAACAATAAAAGATAAGAGTTACTGAACATTTTCAAAGTATGTCGACATCTTATTTCTTTGTAAATCCTCTTTCATATTTACAATCTTGGAACCTATTATACCACACTTCCAAACAAGTTTAGAACTGGTTCATCTGATTTCCAAGAACTATGTGATTGATCAAATCAACACACTAATCATGGGTTTATGGTTCTACCAAACACAAGGATCGGTTCTACCTTAATATGGTTACTGGTACCGGTGACATTAGTTACCAAATTGGTCATGTAAATTACCAGGACCGGTTACCATATTCTCATGGTATTACTTGTGATCGGTCACACGAGCTAGGATTTGCTACACCAATTACCAGGACCGGTTTCACCAATTACAAGGATCGAATACACATTCTTTTTTGATCGGTCACACCAATTACTAGGATCGGTTACACTAATTACTAGGATCGGTAACACCAATTACAAATATCGATCATACCATCTCAGGTGATTACTTAGGATCAGTTACACTAATAAAAGTCATACCAATACATAAGTCAGGCATTGTGACTAGTTTTACCAAGATACATAACAAGCTATGATCGGTTCTAATAACTCACACATATTGGTAATCCAAAGATATGCAATGAATAACAATACCAATAAGCCTAGCGATTTCCCTTTCGATTCATAAAACAAGTTCATGAATGTACTTCCTTTAAACGAATGTAAACATTGTTTCCTAGGACGAAATCTTCACCCATACCCATACACATAATCACAATAGCATTCATACGATTATGTCGATGTCTTAAATACGAAGTTCAAAAGATAAGCGTTATACTTCGTATTGTAATTCCCTTAACACTATGTCTACTAGAGTATAATCATTCACAGCTTCATGATTATGTTTTCAATATAGCACGACTTGAAAGATACATTGGGAATGAAACAGGTTCAAGTCAAAATATTACTAACCTCAAGAGGAAGGATGATGTCGTCGATGTGGCTTGTTACTTCTTCACATTCTTCAAGTCTTCAAGTAATACGTGTATGTCTCATTATCATAATCTTTCTAGCCTAACCTATAAGAAGTTGTCTCTAGTACATAATCAAGCGACTCTTTAATTGAGTTTTGATTCACTAAAATATGACAACCAAACTTGACATACCAACGCTTGGTGGGTTCACCCGAGCTATGCTCTAACAGAAACCTCCTCAATGTGAATTGTGTACGGTGTTTGGGAGTTCTTCAAAGACTTTTCCTAAGAAACATAAAAGGAAGACCGGATGGACTCCAAAGAAGGGTTTTAAGCCATTACAAGTGGAAGACTTGGAGGAAAATAAGAAAATGCAGGTGGACAATGAGACAATATCCAAACCTTTTGTTGAAGAGGAAAGGATGGGTATAATATTTACACAGTAACGGAAAAGGTTGGCAAAGATGATGGGGATTTATGTTCTGAACATAGAGTTGGTAGCTTCATACAAGGAGATAATTGCACCAGCTCGATGGGAAATACCACTGAAGCTGTCAACGCTGGTAATAAAGACATGAGTAAGAAGCAACTGGATAAAGTTTCAGAGTTACAAAAGAAAATTGAAGGAGTGAGTGCAAAAATTATGACCAAGACTATTAACAGTGAGCATGAGAAGAAAGAAGGTATTGCAAAACCTATAGAAGTAGATCGGGCCTTTATATGGAAGTTATAGTGCAAGTATTGTATCATAGCAAAAATCACTAAGCAACTCATTCCTTATGGTTATTGATTTTCTTTACCAATCCACAAGTAGATTTTTGATAGATAGAAAGAAAGATTTGTCTGGGATTAATGCAGACAAGTGTGGCGGTAAAATCCAGAGCATAGATATTGTTAGTGACAATGCTGGAAATAAAAAGAAGCTAAAGGAAAGAGTTCTCTTGTTAGGTGTGACTCAACATCTAACATGAGTACCCATAACCCATTTATTATGTTGAGTGATTTTAAAGAAGGTAGTCCCTGCAAAGATGTTTTAGTTTTCCAAAAACTCAAGACAAAGTTATTATTTAAGATTGTGAGGAGGATAATGATGGGTATTCAGGTGTTGATTCTGATAAAGACTCTCATTTCATGCCATATATGATGATAAAGACAATAAGAAAACTAAGAAAGAACTTTCAATGTTAAAATGAGTAAAATTCCTAACAAGAGAAGGAATGAGATTCTGGTTAGAGGACAAAGATTTGCTGCCAAGAAACATCGGAGATTTTTCGTTTGTGGTGGTGCAAGATGTATATGCCATGGCGCAGTTGACTTTCCTGATTTTTGTAGTTGGATATATAGCCCTCTATGTTTACTGTCTTCTTTGTTTTTGTGATGGATATATATGGCTTGCACCCGAGACATGCTTAGGCACTTCTCTTCTTATATTGCTTTTTCTTTTTATCTCTATGAAATTTAACATTTCTCTTAAAAAAAAAAAAAAAGACACTTCTTGTTTTGTTTTGACACTTTCCATTGATGTAACTGTTGTAGCAAAAAATGTTTCTGCAAAAATCCTCGAGATTCGTATATGAAGATGAAATTTAAGTCGTTTGATGACTCAAAGGTGTTCTTCGTGATACACTCTTGGTAGATGAATAAATTCAACTACTTGTAGAATCAGCTCCTTATCTTCAACAATTGTTGGTAGATGAAAGTGTGTGTGTGTGGGAGGGGGGCGTACCTGCAAAAGACACTTTGATGCCTCAATGAGTAAGAGCTCTAAGAAGGTTTTTATGGAGAGAGAAGGATTAGAAATGTGTACCTTTTTGGTTGAAATTCTACTTCTATTTATAGGTTGTGGAGGAATTGTATCTGTTTCAGATTTTGTCTAGATACATTTTGACTATGTATCCGGACAAAATGCACTCAAGTTTATCATGGTCAAAACCAGCTTTCCCTTTTTCTAGGATCTACAACTTCTGGTCATCTTGCTTCCCCCTTTTTCTAGGATTTATAACTTCCATGGTTTGAATGTATACCTGGGTCTTTAAGTGATTCCTCCTTTTCCGGGGATCAAGAACTTCTAGTGGTGATAATCCGGTCTTCTTAATAATCGATTCCTCCTTTTTCTCGAGGATCAATAACTCTAGGTTATACCCGGTCTTCTTAATAACGATTCCTCCATTTTCTCGAGGATCGTGAACTTCCAGGTTATACCCGGTCTTCTAAGCTAACAAATCAGGTTAATAGCTCCTAGTGGGCTTAGACATCAACCAATGAACCAATTAAATGTTTTATTTGGGCTGAAGAGTTATTAAGCCCATTTAATGTAAATGGTCCAAACGATAACACTTATTTAGTTCTCATGATTCAATGATTATGCCCATCCCAGCCTATGGAAGGACCACCTATGTGCAATCTTAAAACTTTTCTTAAGACGTTTGATATTTGTATCGATGGTCACTCCTACCTAGTACGTATAAAGGTTTTTTTTGTTATTTTTTTCCTTTTAGTATGAGAATACAAATGGGTTATATTCAGTGTAGTCAAAATCGCTCTCCAAGGCCGATTACTCGCCGAGTAATCGCTACAGGCTATATGAACGAGGCGATTTCCGATTCCAAGCCACTTCCTATTTTAGCGATTAAGACGGGCGATATTTTCTATTTGGACATATTTTTGAGCAAAACGAGTTAACGCTTTTTTCGAGTTGCCTTGCATGCACAAACAAAATTTTAGAAACCCCTCAGATTCGAGTTATAAAATACAAAAAACTCTAAATTCATGATAAATACGTTCAATAACAATATTACATAGTTAATTACATGATACCGTTAAAATTTTAATTTTAATTAGGTACAAATGATGACGTATGAGCAGCAATATGTAAGTCTCTATTAAATAGATTCTGAGTATTAGACCGAGTTTTGGCGATTTCCGAGTCCGAACTTATTGCTCCACTCTCCAAGCTCCCCAACCGAGTAGAACCGAGGAACGATTTCGACTACTTTGCTATATTCCACCCAAAAGGCTAGAATAACGAAGAACGGCTAGCCGATTGCCCGATTCTTTAGTAGCGTTCTTCATATGTGAACTTGGTCAAAATCGCTAGGTATTCCCATGTGAGCCGATTTTTCGTATTTTTGAAATACATGAGGTAATAATTGTTTCACTCCTCTGGTCAGACGGGAAAACATATTCTGTAAATTATCTATTTTCCTAGCTAATTTTAGATGCATGTGTTTTTCAAATGTGAAAGCTTAGGTATAAAAGAATAATATCTTGTGGGACTCCAGGTACCTGATCTTCGAAAGGTCCCCATAAAATGTGAGCAACCCCTAGAAAAAAGGGTTAAAATTTTTATTTGTTTTAATTTAATTGGGTTAAAGTCGAAATGTTATATTATAGTTTAAACATTAAAGAGGTCTATACTTACAAGCCTAGGAAGCTAGAAAAAGAATGAAATAAAGAATCACCTACCTGCCCTGATGTTAACGAGTTTCGAATTCAGATCATCGGTATTATCACCTGAAGACTTTACCATTATACCATATTGACATCTACGGTCTTGTTTTTGTATTGTTACACTTGTTTTTGCACTGGAGTTAACGACAAATAATCGCTTTAATGACAAAGTAACAATTGAGTTAAAGTAATAATCGCAAGATTGCTAATAGGGGTACCAAATTAGGTGGGGGTTTACCAAAATCAAGATAAGACAAAACATGTTTTCATAAGACAAAGCAAGTTATGCCTTGCTTGGTACTCCCCCACCTTAACTGGTACCCTCCATTAGCGGCCTTGAAAACTTGGACCATTTCTTGCTTGTAGGTGCGGTTCCTGTACCTACTACACCAAAAACCGGGATTTTGCAATGTAAAGGCAACCTCGTCATGGTTTATTTTTCAGTCCACGAGATACACTTGTGATAAGTCCTGCAATTGATTATAATCGTTATTAAATTTTGTA
This sequence comes from Papaver armeniacum, assembly GCA_023531295.1. Classification (NCBI taxonomy): domain Eukaryota; kingdom Viridiplantae; phylum Streptophyta; class Magnoliopsida; order Ranunculales; family Papaveraceae; genus Papaver; species Papaver armeniacum. Next base: position 274,653 of record JAJJWW010000398.1, read on the forward strand.
TTTGTGATAATAATTAAGAATATTAAATTCTTTTTATTAGTCACAATAATATTTGTTGACAATTTACGAGACAATCACAATTATAAATCAAAGTGATGATTCCACCCAAATATTTCACAACATCTAAAACAACCCCAAAATTATAACACTTTGAATTTTACTTGTCACTAATTTTCCCACATTTGTACAAACTAACAATTATATTTCATTTTATAAATCAAAATATATTTTTTTTTTTTTCTTTTTAATTTTCTTAATATTAGAAAACATGATCAAGACTCAAGTCAACAAGTTCATGACTTTATAGAAATTTGACTTTGACATATCCGTTTCTTCCGAAGACGGTGAAAATTACTAGACACCCTTATCTAATAACTGCAATAAAAATTCGAAGATTGTGAAAATGACTACCCTTATAGGAAATAAGTAAAGTAAATATTCTGCATATTTAAAATGACCATATTACCCTTAATGGAAAAAGTGCAACAAAATTTTATGCGATTGTGAAAATGACGGACTACCCTTTTTATCGAAATAAGTGAAGTAAATATTACATACTCGTGAAATGACCATATTACCCTTAATGAAATTAGTGTAATAAATATTGTGAAAACTATAAAAATGACTAGACTACCCTTATCTAAATAAGTAAAGTAAATATTACGTATCTATGAAAATAACCATACAACCCTTATAAGAAATAAGTAAAGAAAATATTACTGCATCATGTGAAAATGACCATCTTACCCTTACTAGAAATAATGGAGACCGGAAATGACCAAACTACCCTTATCGGAAATAAGTAAAGGAAATATTACACATTTTGAAAACGACCATATTACCCTTATTGTGAAAATGACCATATTACCCTTACTAGAAATAAGTGTAATAAATATCATGGAGACTATGAAAATGACTATATTACACTTACAAGAAATAAATGCAAAAAATATCATAGAGACTATGAAAATGACCAAACTACCCTTATCAGAAATAAGTAAGGTAAATATTACATACTATGGAAATGACTATTTTACCCTTACTGGAAATAAGTGTAATAAATATTCCGGAGACTATGAAAATGACCAGACTACCCTTATCATAAATAAGTAAAGTAAAATATTATAGACTGTGAAAATGACCATATTACCCTTACTGGAAATAAATGCAATAAATATCATGGAGACAATGAAAATGACCAAACTACCCTTATCAAAAATAAGTAAAGTAAATATTACAGACTGAAAATGACCATATTACCCGTACTGGAAATAAGTGCAATAAATATCATGGAGACTATGAAAATTACCAAACTACCCTTATCAAAAATAAGTAAAGTAAATATTACAGACTATGAAAATGACCACTTTACCCTTATTGGAAACATATGCAATAAATATTATGGAGACATGGAAAATGACAGGACTACCCTTATTGGAAATAAGTAAAGTAAATATTACAAATTTGTGAAATGACCATATTACCCTTATTGGAAATTAGTGCAATAAATATTATTTAGAGTGTGAAAATGACCATACTACCCTTATTAAAAATAAGTAAAGTTAATATTTCAAACTGTGAAAATGACCATATTACCCTTACTAGAAATTAATGTAATAAACATCATGGAGATTATAAAATGACCAAACAGATTCTTATCAAAAATAAGTAAAGTAAATATTATAGTATGTGAAAATGACCATTTTACCCTTACCTGAAATAAGGTTAATAAATGTAATAGAGATTGTTGCAAATGACCAAACTACCCTTATCTAAATAAGTAAAGTAAATATTACAAACTATGAAAATGACCATATTACCCTTTAATGGAAATTAGTGTAATAAATATTATGGAGACCATCAAAATGACTGAGACTATCCTTATAGGAAATAAGTAAAGTGAATATTATACAAAGTGAAAATGACCATATGCCCTTATTGGAAATAAGTGTAATAAATATTCTGAAGACTATGAAAATGACCAGACTACCCTTATCGGAAATAAGTAAAGTAAATATTACAGACTGTGAAAATGACCATATTAAATAAATACAATAAATGTCATGGAGACTAAAAAAATGACCAAACTACCCTTATCAAAAATAAGTAAAGTAAATATTAGACTGAAAATGACCATATTACCCTTTATCGAAATAAGTGCAATAAATATCATGGATACTTTGAAAGTTACCAAACTATTCTTATCAAAAATAAGTAAAGTAAATATTAAACTATGAAAATGACACTTTACCCTTATTGAAACATATGCAATAAATATTATGGAGACTATGAAAATGACCAAACTACCCTTATCTAAAATAAGTAACGTAAATATTTGACGTGAAAATGACCATATTACCCCATCGGAAATTAGTGCTTTAAACATTATTGAGTGTCAAAATGAGCAGACTATCTTATAGGAAATAAGTCAAGTAAATATTATAATCATGAAAATGACCATTTTACTTACAGGAAATAAGGTTAATAAATGTAATGGAGACTGCTGCGATAAGGGTAAAATGGTCATTTTCTGAGTCTATAACATTTACTAACTTATTTCCGATAAGGGTAGTCTCGGTCATTTTCTTTGTACCATGTATTTGTGCACTAATTTTTAGTAAGGGTAATTTGGTCATTTTCACTGGCCAATGATATTTACTTTGCTTATTTCAGATAAGTGTAGTATGGTCATTTTCACAATATCCATAACATTTGTTGATTTATTTCCCTAGGGTAAAATGGTCATTTTCACTGACCGTACTACTTACTTACTCATATCCAAAAAAGGTGATCGGTCATTTCACGATCTTCATAATATTTATTGCACTTTATTTCCAATAAGGTAGTATGGTAATTTTCACTATCGTGTGGATATTTATTGCACTTATTTCGAATAAGGGTAGTTTGGTCATTTTGGACAGTCTCCCGTAACATTGTGCACTTATTTCCCCTAAGGGTAAAATGGCCATTTTAGCAGTGTAATAATTACTTTACTCATATCCGATAAGGGTGGTCCTGTCATTTTACAGTCTCAAAATATTTATGCATTTACTTCAGAAGGGTATAATAGATCATTTTCACAGTCTATAATATTTACTTTACTTATTTAGATAAGGTTAGTATGGTCATTTTTTGTCTCCATGATATTTATCGTGACCAATTTCTAGTAAGGGTAATATGGTCATTTTCATTGTCCAATGGTGATATTTATTGCACTTATTTCTAGTAAGGGTAATATGGTTATTTTCACAATCTGTAATATTTATTTCATTTATTTCCGATAAGGGTAGTATGGTCATTTTCACTATCCCTATGATATTTATTGCACAATTCCTAGTAAAGGGTAATATGGTCATTTTCACTTTATCCTGGGATATTTAGCACTTATTTCAAGAAGAAATATGGTCATTTTCACAACTGTGAATATTTATTTCACTTATTTCCGATAAGGGTAGTCTGGTCATTTTCATTATCTCCATGATATTTGTTGCACTAATTTCTAGTAAGGGTAATATGGTCATTTTCATTGTTTGTACTATTTATTTTACTTATGTCCGATATGGGTAATATGGTCATTTTCTTAATCCTAATATTACTTACTTATTTCTAATAAGGGTAGTCTTGTCATTTTCACTCTAGTAATCTTTGAACCCGTGATGTTGATTCTGATAAAGGTTACTGTGAGTTAGAAACTCAGTCTAACTCTAGTAATCGATGTTCATCCGAATCAAAACCCGCCTAACTTCCTCGTGAATCTTTGAACCCTGGATGTTCAACTCGATAAATTTCATTTTCCCGCTCACCCGAATGAGAAACTGGTGTTAACTTTAGTATTCTTAACTCCGCGATGTTTTCGAACTGACATATTTTCTTCTCCGCTCACCCGAATTAGAAACTCGATCTAACTCTTAGTAATCTTAACTAGGATGTTTTCGAACTGGATATATTTCTTCTTCGCCACCCGAATGAGAAACTCATGTTTAACTTGGGGCAGAATTTTCGAACTTGGATGGTTTCTTTAGTTCTTACCAAGTTTCGACTTAGAGTAGTCAACCTCATGACCAGGTTTCGACGGAGCCCGTATGCATACATTTATGCGTAAAGGGGTTTGTTTAAGGTTTCGAGAATATCTAAGAAATCTTACTCCGTAAATGGATGGATTCGCTGCTCTACCGAATTTGACTTAGAGTAGTCAACTCGCGGCGCCGATCTCGATCCTGCACGCATACAATATATATAAATAGGGTTTTAAAGGTTTCGAGAATATCTTGGAAGGAATCTTACCAGAAATTGATGGATTTGGCTATCTCTACCAAGTTTCGATCTAGAGTAGTCAACTCACATTCTGTGCTTTCGATCCTTGCATCCCGGTACGCATACAATATGTAAATAGTGTTGTTTGGTTTCGGAGAATATCTCAAGAAATCTTACCTTTAAATGGATGGATT
>JAJJWW010000399.1:0-22116 GCA_023531295.1 Papaver armeniacum
GACACACGATGAGTGCTAAATAGTGCATATTTATACACCTTTTTATTGGCATTTTACTCATCTTTTGTGCTCAAGAATTAGATATTATCCCATATTCTGTATTTTCCTTGTTTTCAAGAATAAATATTTGTATTAATTAATTTTGTGTTTTTAGGCAATAAATAAAGTCCGGAGAAACTGAGAAGCCCAAAAGAGCGAAGACTAGGAGGCAAGTGTCTATGGAGCCAAAGCCGAAGCCCGCGCGCGCAATAGTTGCAACCCAACAAGTAGCAACTCATCTACAAGACATGGGCCCAAGCTATCCATCTCCGACCCGTGACCCGGATCCGAGTCCATCATTCCTGAGCCGTTAAGATCTTCACTCGCCACATCCTACGCTCGCTCGGCCTCGCGCATCAACTCTTGATGTCTGCACTCAACACCAAATCGCCGCCTCTCGTTCTCCCTCGGCCCGTTCGAATTTCTCCAGCTAGATCCTACGCTCGCTGATGCCTTCCCATCGACACTTCGTTGTGCCCGCTCAACACCCAAACTACCTAACCCTATACCCTCTCGACCAACACTCCATTTCATTTCCATCTTCTCTTTCCTCTCCGACCAACTCCTCTGCAAAAACCACCTTCTCCCTCACCCCGACAGTGCAGAGCTCTGCACAGACATCACCACCTCCATCACCTCCTGACACTAGCCACAACCACCATCCCCTAACGTCTCTCTACCTAGTTCATAGCTTCTTCTCTAGGAGCTAAGATCGAGATAGAGAAAACTAGGGTTAGGGTTCTGTCCAATCGATCAATTGAGGGAAGTCATCATCTCAGAGCCGCACAAGCAGAAGAGGGAAGCGATTCAGAGTATGGGTACTCTGTCTTTTCATTTAATTTCTATTTTAAATTAAATTAGGGTTTGTATTTTTGGAAAGTTCTTGCATGTATAAATTGGAGTGAACTGAGTTGATAGAGGGCACGCCTGGATTAGCCAGTGCAGTCAATTAGGTTTAATTTTGTAGTTTAATTTTCATTTTGATGTTTTAATTTAGTAGCTAGGGTTTCAATGAAACCCTAATTCCAGTTGTGTTTAACTACGTGAACCATCTTGAATGCTTAATGTTATCAATTGTCTTCAATTACAAATAACCAATGCTTTTCTCTCACGGTGTATACCAACGCCATGGATACACCGTAGTTAGTCTCAACTGTGTTGAGTGTATTGCGACTCAACCTTAGATACAAATGCTGATTCCCTTGACTAGTTGTACTAAATTAGACAACTAGTGCTCTGGTCAGACACTTTAGCTGTTAATTGAGGCATTACGGGGAGAGATAGGTGGTGGAATTGACACCTGCCCTTATCAATCACAGGACAACAAGAATCTCAACATAGTTAAACTCACAATAGGAGTTAGTGGTGGATTTGCAGACCCTGGCATATCCTTTGTCACTGTTTATACCTTAGTTTAGGTTTATTTCATTTCATCCCAGCCGTATCGGCAAAACCCCCATGTTGTTACCTTGTCACTACACATTTTCACTTGAAACTCAGTAGAGCAGCCTTAGATCAATATCATAGCACCACAAGTCCTTGTGGGATCGACCCGTACTTGCGCGTCTCCGATAGACGCCGTGCACTTGCGGTATTACACGTAGGTCAAATTTACATACACTTTCGAGGCCTACCAAGTTTTGGCGCCATTGCAGGGGGACTTGGCGTGTGCTAAGTTGATAAATTGTTTGTCTTAACCGAGTTCATTTCATCTCTCGTACATTCACTTTACATTTTTTTTGCTTTTAGTCTTGATTAGTATAACTTAGTTTCATTTCTTTGCACCCTTGCATCTCAACTTTTAACTTGTTTTAATCACTTGCATTTATTTGTCAATTTTACTTTCTCGAATCATCCTTTGCATAGTGTTCATTATACCATTGCATTTTTGCTTAACTTAGCTTCAACTTTTATTTGTAATCACTTGCATTATTACCCATACCCCATCTGCATTTTCACTTAGTGTTAGCTGGTCACTGAAACCTCAGAAGAGCTAACCCTTTCAATTGAGCCAGCAGGTGCATCCTACCTGTGCTGTGCAACTCTGCTTCTTGTCTACTGTCTTCTTTGGTCTTTGTGCAAGCTGTCTTCTTTGTGCAATTATTAAGCCGAGGCAACAACCGGGAAAGCGGGGAGCGGAACAACATAGCCATTGTGGCTAAACCGGTTGGTAGTTCTCAAATTTTGTTATACTCTATACCCGCATGATCGTGTACAAGTACAACCACATTTGCATGCTTGATAGTGGTCAACCTTTGTGTTGGATACCAAGATTGGTTCACCTGATAGGCTAGATAATCTGCAACATCTAGGGTTTGCGCATATAAATTTGCGAAAACTGAGCACACCTGACCACTGTTGAGCCAAAACCTTGAGCTATAACCCCTCTGAGCCATTAGCCCATTTTGCATACCCTGCTTTGCATGACAAGCCAGTCACTGTGCTAAGCATTGTTCAACCTTGCAATATCTGAAGTTTGTGCAATCTGAGGCCTGAGTTGTGAGCATAGCATGTGCATAACCCGTCTGCCCTGGTGAGCCAAGTTGTGAGCATAGCCTGTGCATAGCCTATGCATCTGTTGCGCATGCTCACTCCCCTGTGCATCATTGAAAGTGCGCTAAGCATCATTATGTTTGAATCGTGTAAAACTGTTAGTTAGAAGCCTTAGCCTGAGCATAACCCAGCTGCCCTGAGCTTAACTCCGGCCCCCTGAAGCTGAGAGTTCAAGCTACAGTTGAGGTACCCAAGTGTATTGCTCTACCCTCTTGACATGCTAAGCCATCTACCACCTTGCTAGCCCCCTAAAGCAGCAAGTGTGGAGCTACCGCACCTTGTATGCATCTGTTTTTGTGAATTGCGATAACAAGCCTCCGGGCTCGTAACCCTTGTGCTCCATCTGCTTGTGATACCCTGTTGTATGTTCTATTCTGGTTAGCACTTGTGTGTGTGGCATTATAATGAGGGTTGAGTGACTTGAGCAAGCACACTCATTTGCCATGTGAAACCTAAGCTGCAAGAAGTTGTGCATAATCTGCGAGCTACCAAATCTTTCTTGTGTCTTTGTGTTGCAAAAGCGCAAGTTGTCTTGTGTTTATTTAAACCTTCGAGCCGGGCTCTGCACAAACTTGACTAAGCTCCCTTTAGGCTACAAACCCCGCCAAGCTAAAGCTTAACAACTACAAGCCCAACCATGGGCTTGCACTCCATAATCGGAGCCCACAATCAAAGCCAGGCTGGTGACCCCAAAGCCGAGCTCCACACACGGCTAGCCCACCTAACCGAGATCAAACCTGGGCTGCAACCAAAGGCGAGCCCATAGACCTGCTGGGTTGTCGCACACACGCAACCCAATCACTGAGGCTTCTCACAATCAAATTGTCCTTTGGGCTTTGCCTGACAACTCAACCCACATCTGTTGGGCTGTGCATATAAGCCGAAACAAACACAGGCTCAACCTAAGCTGCCAGCTATTGGGCTGTCTAAACATCATCGGGCTATACATTTTTGACCTAACTGGTTTGTGCCCAACCCCAGGCCGGACCATCTAGGCTAGAACCCATCTGCTGGGCTGTGCACTGGGCTGCTTTAACTAAGCCCACAGTTCCACTGGACTGTGCAAAAGACTAAGCCCCATCTGTTGGGCTGTTTAGCATCAACTGGGCTGGACTTTCCCAACAAACCAAAGCTCCCAACAAAACCAAATGAAACCCATACAAACCAAATCCCAAACAAACCAAAGCCCAATAAGCCAAATTCCCACATAAACCAAAGCCCATTTTCATGTTTCTGTACATTATCTTTTGGGTTGACCCTCAACTCTTTAGATTGTTAGTAAATTTTTGTATATAATTCGGTAGGACTTGTTAAATTTTTCTTTTCTTGATTCGGTTGAGTCTTCTTGCGCATATATTATGCTAATCCGATATGATCTCCGTTGAGAATGTTGGATTCTAGCCTTGACTAGTGAAGCTCTAACCGTGCTCCGCCGACATCAGGTAATCTCTTCCCTTTTCTCTTATCAACATAGTTCTCATGTGGTATGTAGTTTGTTTAAAATTTTCCTATCTGTTGACACATTGAGGACAATGTTTGATTTAGGTTTGGGGGTGCATTTGCATATTTTTGCATATAGAGTTTTTAGTCTTTTTTAATCTTTTATTTTCATAAAAAAAAAAAAAATTAAAAAAAAAAAAAATTAAAAAATTAAAAACTTCTTTTTGTAAAAACCTCCAACTTTTAGAGATTTTAGAGTCACTAGCATGCTTCTAGCTATGTTTACATAGAGAATCGCCAAAATAACAAAAGTTAGAAGTAGGAAAACACAATCGGGTTTCTTAGTTGATTAGAGCGTTAAAGTTGGATTTAACCATACCGGAGGGCGAATTAGGTGTTGTTTAGATATTCATTAGTAGAATTGTGATCACCCATAGTGGAGACTACCCATTTGACATCAAGTGAGGCACCAACCTTCAATTTTTTTGCAACTTTCTAGAAAAGCTGTTAGAGTGTGTGTCACCGTACGTAAATTAGGGTAGGAATGGTGAGCTACCCAACTTCGCACCATTTTCGGCACTACTTTTGATCTCTTGAGTGCTAGTTTTTTTTGTCAATCATGAGGGTGACGTCTAAAGATGAAAACTCCTTCTAAATACCGATTTGCAGTTAGCATCATTCTCTCTCTCAATCGGCAAGACCCATAGAAACACATCATCGTCGATAGAACCAGGAGACGAGAATCGGAATATTGAAAGAAAAGTTGAGATAGTCCAAGGTTTACGTGCAACAAAGAAAACGAAAAGAAAATAGGATGAGAATTAATAAAATTTATAAAATCAAGACAATACAAGTTGTGGAAAAATTGAGTGATAAAGTCCTTTGTCCATGGAGTTAGTTGTGTCATTATTTGTATTTTTATTTTCACTTTTTGTAAAAAAAAAAAAAAAAAAAAAAAAAATCAATCAAAAATCAAAAAAATATTGTAGTTTATTTTTGCTACCACCATGGTAAAGAGAGTTCAAGAAGAAAAATCCAAACAACAAGGAATTTGAGTAGAAAAGTTAAAAATTGTCAAGTTTTGTGAAGTTTAGAAGTTCGTCATCAACAAGTGAAGGCAAGAGACCGAAGATTGAAGGCGTTTCTATGGTTCTTATGAGAGAGTGATATTAATTGCCGATCGGGTGAGAATTGAGTGAGTACTCCCACCCCTTGTTAATGGTTGATTTCCTTTCTTAGAGATCATCAGAAAAAGATTCTTTTTGTCCACACCTCTGTGGAGTCTCTAGATTTTATTTCGGAAGGTTATCCTTCTTACCTACAACGTGTGCAGGATTTCTCTCTTTATTCCTGCCTGCACACATGAGAGACTAAAAAAGCGATCTTCTTGAGTGCAATTATCATAAAACCCTAATGGTGAGGCAGAAGTTGAGACTTATGATCACAAACGAATCCGAATTCTTTCATATGGTATGGTTACTTCTCGCTCAGCACTTAAGGATGAGAAGGCGTTCTTCGATAGTTCTAACTTCATTACTAGCATGCGAAACTCTATGTCCTCATAGCTTCTAGGATGCTTGAGACTCTTTTACACTCTGAAGTTGGAGAAGGTTTTGTGGGTACACCTCCGGTAAACCCTCACGAGACTACAACTCGTCCACTAGGGACACCTAGGGGTTTAAAGGCTTAGTGCATACGCTAAATGCATTCGAGACCCTGCGACAGGGTATAGTTAGGATTTCTTATTTTTCTGTTTCACTTGAGGACAAGTAAAATTCAGGTTTGGGGGTATTTGATGAGTGCTAAATAGTGCATATTTATACACCTTTTTATTGGCATTTTACTCATCTTTTGTGCTCAAGAATTAGATATTATCCCATATTCGTATTTTCCTTGTTTCAAGAATAAATATTTGTATTAATTAATTTTGTGTTTTTAGGCAATAAATAAAGTCCGGAGAAACTGAGAAGCCCAAAAGAGCGAAGACTCAGAGGCAAGTGTCTATGGAGCAGAAAGCCGAAGCCCGCGCGCGCAATAGTTGCAACCCAACAAGTAGCAACTCATCTACAAGACATGGGCCCAAGATATCCATCTCCGACCCCGTGACCCGGATCCGAGTCCATCATTCCTGAGCCGTTAAGATCTTCACTCGCCACATCCTACGCTCGCTCGGCCTCACGCATCAACTCTTGATGTCTGCACTCAACACCAAATCGCCTCAGTTCTCCCTCGACCGTTCAGATTTCTCCAGCTAGATCCTACGCTCGCTGATGCCTTCCCATCGACACTTCGTTGTGCCCGCTCAACACCCAAACTACCTAACCCTATACCCTCTCGACCAACACTCCATTTCATTTCCATCTTCTCTTTCCTCTCAGGCCAGCTCCTCTGCCAAAAACCACCTTCTCCCTCACCCCGTGAGGTGCGAGCTAGTGCACGAGACATCACCACCTCCATCACCTCCCGACACTAGCCACAACCACCATCCCCTAACGTCTCTCTACCTAGTTCATAGCTTCTTCTCTAGGAGCTAAGATCGAGATAGAGAAAACTAGGGTTAGGGTTATCCAATCGATCAATTGAGGGAAGCCATCATCTCGAGCCGCACAAGCGAGAGAGAGCGATTCGAGTATGGGTACTCTGTCTTTTCATTTAATTTCTATTTTAAATTAAATTAGGGTTTGTATTTTTTGGAAAGTTCTTGCATGTATAAATTGGAGTGGGCGAGTTGATAGAGGGCACTTTGGATTATAGTCAAGTCAATTAGGTTTAATTTTGTAGTTTAATTTTCATTTTGATGTTTTAATTTAGTAGCTAGGGTTTCAATGAAACCCTAATTCGGTGTGTTTTAACTCTGTGAACCATCTTGAATGCTTAATGTTATCAATTGTCTTCAATTACAAATAACCAATGCTTTTCTCTCACGGTGTATACCAACGCCATGGATACACCGTAGTTAGGTCTCATTTTGTGTTGAGTGTTCCGACTCAACCTTAGATACAAATGCTGATTCCCTTGACTAGTTGTACTAAATTAGACAACTAGTGCTCGGAATCAAGACTTTAGTCAAGTAATTGAGGCATTACGGGGGAGAGATAGGTGGTGGAATTGACACCCTGCCCTTATCAATCACAGGACAACAAGAATCTCAACATAGTTAAACTCACAATAGGAGTTAGTGGTGGATTTGAGATCCTGGCATATCCTTTTGTCCCGTTTATACCTTAGTTTAGGTTTATTTCATTTTCATCCCGCCCGTATTTCCAAAACCCCCCTGTTGTTACCTTGTCACTACACATTTTCACTAAACTCGTAGAGCAGACATTAGATCAATATCGAGCACCACAAGTCCTTGTGGGATCGACCCGTACTTGCCGCGTCTCCGATAGACGCCGTGCACTTGCGGTATTACACGTAGGTCAAATTTACATACACTTTCGAGGCCTACCAACACCTCGATCTAGTTTGAGTGAATCTTATATCAGAATAGAAGATTCTCAAGAATAAACAAACTAGGTGCAATCAAAGTTCAACAACCGTTAGTCAATCAAATTAAATCAAAAACTAATAATACTGCAATTATCTAGTTTCCCACCAGCAGTACTCGTAGAGCTTCTTGATCCTTGAGCTAAGTCTTTAAATGAGCGTTAAGAAGAGATTTCGCCTAATTAGGGTACTTTCCTCTCCGAATAGACGGCTCCACCAGTAACAACACAATAAGGTAGTTTTGCTGGCTCTTAGCATAGTTTGCTTGAAATGCAAACTTGGGTATTTATAGACCAAGGAAGTTTGGACACCGAGGAATTTCCAAAACCGAAAATATTCTCAAGATATGCAATATATTTCGAAATCTGGTTTTTATAATTCCTAGAAATACTACTGTCCAATATTGACGAAATCTTACTAGAAAATCTCCAATTAGTAAATGCACATTACCAATTTTTATTTTCGAGAGATATGCATTTTAATTGCTGGTAATTAAAAGCATATAAAATTAACAACCTTAATTACTTATTTGGTCCAGGGATCTCCTTTAGTTATTAAGGAATATCTTTGAACAATAAAAGATAAGAGTTACCTTTTGAACATGTTCAAAGTATGTCGACATCTTATTTCTTTGTAAATCCTCTTTCATATTTACAATCTTGGAACCGATTATACCACACTTCCAAACAAGTTTAGAACTGGTTCATCTGATTTCCAAGAAATATGTGATTGATCAAATCAACACACTAATCATGGGTTTACGGTTCTACCAAACACAAGGATTGGTTCTACCTTAATATGGTTACTGGGACTGGTTACATCAATTACCAGGACCGGTTACCATATTCTCATGGTATTACTTGTGATCGGCCACACCAGTTACCAGGATCGGTTACACCAATTACAAGGGTCGATTACACATTCTTTTGTGATCGGTCACACCAATTACTAGGATCGGTCACACCAATTACAAATATTGATCATACCATCTTATGTGATTACTTAGGATCGGTTACACTAAAGTCATACAAAAAAAAGTCAGGCATTGTGACTAGTCTTACCAAGATACATAACAAGTTATGATCTGTTCTACTAACTCACACATATTGGTAATCCAAATATATGCAATGAATAACAATACCAATAAGCCTAGCGATTTCCCTCTCGATTCATAAAACAAGTTCATGAATGTACTTCCTTTAAACGAATGTAAACATTGTTTCCTAAGACGAAATCTTCACCCATACCCATACACATAATCACAATAGCATTCATACGATTATGTCGATGTCTTATATACGAAGTTCAAAAGATAAGCGTTATACTTCGTATTGTAATTCCTTAACACTATGTCTACTAGAATATAATCATTCACAGCTTCGCAGTTATGTTTTGAATATAGCACGACTTGAAAGATACGTTGGGAATGAAACAGTTCAAGTCAAAATATTACTAACCTCAAGAGAAAGGATGATGTCGTCGATGTAGCTTGTTACTTCTTCACATTCTTCAAGTCTTCGAGTAATACTTGTATGTCTCATTATCCTAATCTTTCTAGCCTAACTATACGAAGTTGTCTCTGGTTCATAATCAAGCGACTCTTTAATTGAGTTTCACTAAAATATGACAACCAAACTTGACATACCAACGCTTGGTGGGTTCAACCGAGCTATGCTCTAACAATTGCCAAATTCATTTTATCATTATCCTTAAACCCTAAGCCACCCATGCTTATGGGTTTACAACAGAAAATCCATGCTATAATGTACAAACTTCCTGAATTAGATTCTTTGCCCCACCAGAAATCTCTCTGGATGGCGTCAATTCTATGAGTTACTTTCTTAGTAGTTTAAAACAACCCATTTGATACACAGGTAACCTGGACAAAAAAGTTTTGTTTAAAATCATTTTACCCATTTGATTTAGTATTATACTCTTCCATCCTTTTACCCTCTCCTCCATTTTGGCCTAAATAGCATCAGAAGTTTTTACTTTTGATTTGTAAATGAAGAGAGGGGCACCTAAATAAGAGTCTTTCATGTCTATCTTTTTAATTTTTAAAAGTTTTGCCATCATTGTTTTTTATTTAGGATGGGTTTTCTTACTAAAAAAGACTCCCGATTTGTCAAAATTTACTAATTTTCCAGAGACCAAACTGAAATCATGCAAAGCATTCAACAGATTTTTACAACTTTGAGATTGGCTTTGGTAAAAATAAGACAATCGTCTGCGAAGAAAAGATGCGAAATTGGTTTACTATTTTATTTTTATACCTTGAAGATTTTTGTTTTTCTCATTTGCAATTAGAAATCTTGAGAAAACTTCATTACAAAGAAACACCTAGCCTATAGAAAAGAAATTTACGTACACCACTAGCAACACCTAGCCTATAGAAAAGAAATTTACGTACACCACTACTAACATCATTACAAACTTCATTATACCTTGGCTGGTAACCTAGCAACAAGCTGGGCACCAACACCTTTTTGACTAGCAACACCTAGCCTATAGAAAAGAAATTTACGTACACCACTACTAACATCATTACAAACTAGACAATTCTTCAATCTCTTAAAAAAACACAAAGTATCATCACTTACTTCCCCCAACGTGGTAAAGGCTAGGACACCCAAACCGTATCCATGCGAAACACATTGATCTAAATATTTGTTACATTTACGCGATACATCGTTGGAAATAGCTTGGCCTGGGACAAAATCGTGAATACCTTCACCTGTGAAAGGTGAGACCCCTGTAACATCCATACAAAAATCCTGACCATTTTCCCAGTTAAGAACAAGGATATCAGCAGGTCGCAAATCTCGATTATCATCAGAAAGAAGCCCTAGGGCGGCTTCCTTACGTACGGGCACGCCAACTTTGTAACAGATGTCAACGATTATGTCACGCACCAGGTCATGTCAAAACTTGAGCCCAAAATCCTTGGCACAATTAAGAGCATGATCACCAAAAATATCCATGTGTCTATTGCATCTTGATCATAAAGTTCCATCAAAAACAAGGGGATACCAAGGCGGTAGCAAACTACATCTCTAAATTTTCTTGGTCCAAGACATTGATTCAGATCACTAATGGTATGGCCAAAATGTAATCTTGAGCATGCTTAACACGGTTGCACTGCCACAAAATAGAATCTCTAGCAGACATAGAAAATTAATTTGGGATTTGCTTCTTAACTGCGTCAAAATAAGTGACTTCCTGGGAATGCATAGATTGGTTGGGAGGGGGGGGCAGTATTATCAACGCAATAGTTAGAAGGTAAACCACATACCTGGGTGAAGTTTTGAAGTGCAGCCTGATAAGCAGAACCTTTGTCTGAAGAAAATAAGTTACCAAGAATCACCTTTTGAATCGAAACCGTTTGGCTCTGAGAAGCTAGATAACAATAGTTACGGGTGTCTGCCATAGTATAAATGCCAAGACCACCTTCCTTGATGGGAAGAGTCGCAATTCGCTGTTACAAAGGACCAAAACCTGTCCCGTCCCCTGTGATAAGTAACCACAAATACTGAAATAAATGATCGTCAAACAGTTCAGTAGCATGTTGCAACGCTGCGGGGTTGGGGGTCCGCATAGCAAAATACAGTCTGGAAACGTCGGTGCAATTATGAAGCAATAACGCCCCTGATTAATCATAGTTGATATTATTCTTGTAATACGAATTACGCCCCTTGATTTGTATTTCATTTGTAGGATCCCAAGTGGAGTGGGAGATCCGGCACTGTTGATACATGAAAATAACCAATCCTAAAATAGATAGCCCCGTAACCTATCAAGGGTCCCTTTTAGGATGAAGAGACTAGGGGACTAGGCCTAACCCATTAGGATGTGATAGTTCTAGTCCATCCAAGAGTATGTTAAGAATCGTTTTTTGGGGACCATGGTTTTTTTGGGGGGACTATGGTTTTTTAGTTCCCAGTTCGGTTACGTCACAAAAATATTTCCCAACCGAACAATAAGTTCGGTTAGTTGCAAAAAACATTTCTATGTTCGGTTAGTTTCAAAAAACATTTCAAAAAAACATTTCCCAACGGTTAGTTACAAAAATATTTCCTAACCGAACAATAGTTCATAAAATTTCCCAACCGAACAATAGTTCGGTTACGTCGTAAAAAATATTTCCTAACCGAACCTTAGTTCGGTTACATCGCAAAAAATATTTCTCAACCGAACACGTCGCTAGGGAAAAAAAACCATGGTCCCCAAAAAACGATTCTATGTTAAGTCAATTGGTCTTTAACCCAAGAAGAAAGCCGCTTAGGGTTTGATATTAACTTAAGGAAAGGGAAATGATAGTTTAGTAATATGTTAATCTTATGGGCACTTATTTATAAGATGGTCACTATAAAAGGGGAAAGGGGGCACACTTATTGAGATATCATTAATCCACCATTACTTCCCATAAACCTCTCTACACCTTGGGAGTACTTTCTGTGATTAGGCCTAGTTCCTCCTTCCCACGTTTTATCCTATCAACAGGCACCATATAACCAAGACGAATGGATATCAAATAGTAAATGGCAGACGCTTCTTCCCTCGTTTATAGAAGAAGATATACCTGAAGTTCATAAAGAATTGAAAGGAAGTGGAATAGTATGTTCATCGTTGAAGACTTTCCTTACCCAAAGATGTAGATGACTATCCTAAACTCGAAAGGGTGTTTATCTTATGGGTACTGGGTCAGAGGTTATTTTCAAACTCAACTTTTGTTGCTCGTGTTGGTTGGCTTGAAGCATTAGAAGATCTTGACAAAGCACCAGATTATGACTGGGGCTCTGTAATTTTAGTAGAAAAGTACTGTGGGATGGATTAAGCGTCCATGGGTATAGTTAACTTCACTGGTTTCTGGGGCAACATAGTGGTAAATATCAAAATTATTATTTTTAGATCTAAATAATTTTATGAACAAATGTAGATTAAGTCAACATACTAAAATTATGGAGTAATTTGCAGTATTGGTGGTATACCTACTTCCTTGTTGGTAAACCAATCCTTAAAGACGATACCCATAGATTTCCAATCTTGCACATGTACGTCTCGGCCAACTGGACAAAGGACACTGACAGCGACGTCTCAGATTCCAGTTTTGTTCAGAGGTTTCAACAGATGACTCGGAGCCACAAGAATGTTGTTGTTCACCCTTATATTGATTTTCCTCGGTATAGTAGTAATGATGGAGAACGTATTCTTGATTATTCTCTCCGTAGAGTTGTTTTTTACACTCCAAATTTGGATAAAGGGGTTTGGTACCTGGGAGAAAGACTATAGTACCAAATACAAGGTATATATGCAATTGCAATTAACCCGCCACAACAGATGCAAACCTATGGATCATATTTTGATCGGCTGAGAAGAATCAACCGGGAGAGGTATGAACTAAATACAAAGAGGAATATTGATGAAGCGCAGTATGTCACCTGGTACAAGTCGATTGCCAAGCTTGTGATTGGGACACACAACATGCAAATCTATGGGTTTGATTTCCCAGGTTTATCACGCCTGGCTCATGATGCAAATATCGTTCCTAGCCAGACACCTCCAAAAGAGCCTGCTTTATGACTTACCCCACCATGGGTGCAAGTTCTTCATCATCTTCGTCAAATATGCCCGAAATTCGTTAGGAGATGCCAAGTATTACTTCACAAGGTTAGCCAACCACGATCCTCATTGTTTCCCAAGCTATGCAACGTGATTATCCTTACTACAATGTGGATGCAAGTGACGAAGACTTGAGGAGACAATTGAACGATATGTATAGGCTGAATCGGCAAATGGGGGCTATACACTTGGATGTCTGTCGGAAATGGCAGACGGACACAATGTTTGGATTGAGTCCAACTGTAAATGATGATGGGCGGTCACAATCTTCCGATTCCACCAGGAGCAACAGATCATTGCACAATAGTGATAATACAGTGGTGGGAGAAACACAAGTACGACAGAAATCTTCACCACGGGTACGACACATTATTTCACCACAAACTGTACCCGTATCTCAACCTCAAGTAATTCAGCTAGATCCTAGGCGCATTTCATCATCATTCTTGCCCAACAACCCAAATGATTGCTAAACTGTTACACCACCACAACAACAACAACAAACATCTTATATGTTTGTAGGACCGAGTGCTTTCCAACCGAATGCTTTTCAATCGCCTAATGTTGTTCAACCAGTTTTTTCCCCCTATGGAAATTTAGTTAGTATGTTGGCAGCTGGGGATATCCCAAGTCTTTTCTTGACTCCAGAAGATAACAATGAAGGAGTTAGCGATGAGCGACATTGGAGAGATTGTAATTTTTAATTCTGCTACATTTGTAATTCTAAAAGTACGACGGTTTGACTTAAGTGAAATTATACATGTTTAAAATTAAGCGTTTTACATTTTTTTTTTTTTGATGTGAAAAGATCATATATTAATTAGCAAATATAATACAAAAGATTTACAAGATCATTTTTATCAAAAACATTAGAATCTATGCTAGACTTATGAACTTTTTGGTGCAGGTTATCTGACATGTGTTGTAGCTTTTTAATCCTTGCCTCCTTGGCAATGTAGTCCGCAGCTGAGTTATTCTTCCTCTTAATATATTTCACTTTAGCTTGAGGTAGACCACCCAAGATTATCCTTATTTCTTGCAAGTTGTTTTACGCTGTCCACGAAGAATCTGTGCTTACCTGATTTATATTGTCTGTCAACGCTTTGCAGTCAGTTACTATGAAAACGCTTGATAAAATATTCTCTTTTAACCACGTAACTGCCTTTAATAAAGATTTTGCTTCTGCGTGGAAAGCTGATGTAGACCACTCCGAACCCATGGATAGGTGCATGAAAGTCTCTTCATCTGCTGAATATAGAATGAAAGCGTATCCCATCGACAAATCCTCTTTCTTAAACGAAGCATCAATGAAAATTATCCAATCTGAGTTTATGTTGGACCAAGAGTAATTGGTTGCGATTTTCTTTTGAGTTTTCATATCACTTTGAAGGGTATTTGAAGGGGAGGATTGTAATAAACTATTGATTTGCCCTATTAAATTGATTGGGTCTGGGTTTATTTTCTCAAAGACTACCGAGCACCTATATTTCCAGATGAACCAGAGTATGGTGGAAATTTTTACCTGAAGATGGCTCAAGTTAGTTTATGTAATCCACCATTTAATCCAGGAAATAATTGTGTTAGAATTGTAACTTGAGATTATATTATTGAGGGAGAGACCAAACCAAATTGCTTTTGCAAACGGACACTCGCAGAAGAGATGAAGTTCCGTTTCTTGCGCTTGATTGTTACATAACTGGCAAATCGAGTCGATATATGGATTATGAGCACCTAGTCTAGCAGATGTTGGAAGTACTTTTTGTGATAGTTTCCATAAGAAAAGTCTTATTCTTGGAATTGCTTGAATTCTCAAATCTTATTCCATGGGAAATCTAGGCTGTCATTATTGTCTTGATCCTGATTGGCTAGAAAGTTATAAATATTCTTGGCCGTGAATTTTCCTAAGTGATGATGCCTCCATATAATGATGTCTTGCTCTTGCTTCCTTGGATTTATAGCTTGAATTTTTTCCCTATCCTCTGGATAAAAGAATTGGTTTAGCTTCTCTTGATCCCACTTATTCTGATCCGTTATTAGCTCTTGAACTCTTTTTGGTGTCTGATCTTGAGAGTTGGGGACTTTATGGACTATATCTGCGTTAGGAATCCATTTGTCTTCCCAAATTTTTACCGAAGCTCCGTTTTTGACTTGCCAAACAAAATTTCTTTTTATTAGCTCTAAACCTTTTTGTATCTTTGGTCCAAATCCAAGGCAGTTCGAGGTTGGAATCTTCTAGAGGGTGCGAGTTTGGGAAATATTTTGCTTTTAGGAGTTTGACCCATAATTGGTCTTGTTCGGTTACCAATCTACTGGCAAGTTTAGTGAGAAGAGCTATATTGAAATGATGGGGGTTTTTAATTCCTAAACCACCTTGGGAAATGGGCTTGCATATACTTTTCCAAGCTTTTATAAATCCTCCTTTTCTTTTTTGCCCATCTTTTTTCCACCAGAAATTTCTTTGAATCCGCTCGAGTTGATCAAGTGTTTCTTTTGGCAGAGCAAGGACTTGCATTTGATAGGTTGGGTAAGATTGAAGGATAGATTTTATCAAGACAGTCCTACCCGCTTGAGATAACAGTTTTGATTTCCAACCTTGTAAAGTAGAATAATGGTGGGTTTGGATGTAGAATTTTAAAGGTGGAATTTATGGGTCCAGGGGATTTGATAAATTACGTTTCCCTTTGTATGTTTGGTTGCCCGAATCCTTGGAATCACGTTTCCTCCCGGGATTCAGTTTTCAAACAAATCCTCCATATGGAGTCCGACCCCTCCCCAAGAAGATTTCTTGGGAAACTTATCAAGGGATTTATGGACCCACTTTTTTTAACTCTAAATCCCATATATATGCAATTTTAAGATTTGAGGGTAATGCCAAACGGTACAGAGACTTTAATACAAGAAAACTCTATAAATCCTTGGACTTTTAATTGAGTTACCAAATAGACAAGGAATTTACATGAATCCCAGAATTTATAATCCCATGGGATTATAAATTCCTGGAAACGGTGAATTCTGCAAACAAACCCACCATAATATCGTTGTAGTAGAGGTTCAAAATTGGCTTTTCGATTCTTATCAAAGAAGAGCAGGGTACCCAGGTATCTATCGTTTTTGGTCATCAACGGGACCTTTAAAAATTTTGCTATAATCTTCCCATGTTTCGGATGAATTCTTGGGCTGAAGTAGACGCTGGATTTTTGAAGATTAACCATCTGGCCTATGATGTAAGCGTTTTACATTAGCTTCACTGAATTACATATGTTTAAAATAAAACATTTTACATTTGAGAAATTCTAGGTGGAATAACAACTATAATTATTTTTACTGTACTAGTAAGTATGTGGTCAAAATCTGCTAGTATTTCTTCCCAAACTTTTCTGCAATTTTTGCTCGAGAATTGGTATCTTGTTTTGTTTGGAGAGATTTTCTTGTTTTGGGAAGAAAATGTCAAAAATCACAAAACTGTATACAGTGGAAGAAGCTTCAAAACATAATACAAAACAGGATTGTTGGCTCATCCTTGATGGGAAGGTACGTACCCATTCTTTTGAGTTCATTTTCATGGGTTTAATTAGATTTGTTCCTGAGATAAAATACAATATCATTGTTTTTGGATCTTCTTGATGTCAATCATGGATCTGCACATAACACTTTTGTTCTTCTTGGGTTGTGTCACTTTTTGTAAGGTTTAAATTAAGATTTATCAGTGTTATCAATCATTTAAGCACGAGTACAAATAATTAATCTAATTTGTTTATCATGATATAAACAGGATTTTTTTTCAGTTCTTAAACAAGACTGAGGCAAGGGAACAGGTCTTGGTCTTGTATTTTTTACTGATTGTTTTTATCAGTTCTTAAACAAGACGAGAGGCAAGGGAACAGAGGTCTTGGTCTTGTATTTTTTACTGATTTTGTTTGTTTGGACCAGGTTTATAATGTGACAAAGTACTTGGATGATCATCCTGGTGGTGACGACGTTCTTGTTAATGCAACAGGTATTATTTCTTAGTACAATCATATTCCTTCAATCAGTAAGGTAATGGATCCTTATAGAAATTAAAGAAGTGATCTTGTATGATGATGAACCACTACCTCTGCAGGACGAGATGCAATTGAAGATTTTGATTTTGTGGGACATAGTAAAAGTGCAAGAGAACTAATGGAGACCTATTTGATTGGAGAACTAGACCCATCTTCAATTTTACAGCAACAAAAAGAAAAGGCTACTACAACCAGACAGCAGCAGCAAACAGATCAAGTCAATCAAAAGTCCACAGAATCATCAGCTTTCAAATACTGGTTCATTTCACTGGCCATAGCTGTCATTTCTGTGATAGCTGGTTATCTGTTTTTCCCCAGTAAAGATCAGTAAAGATCAATGACTGATTCATCTTATCAACTATGGCTGTATACGGAATCTGATGTCTGAAGACTCATTCATGGTATCTTTATTTAAAAGTAAACAGATTAATAAGTTTAGACAAATTAGTTCTTACTCCAAATTAAGATTCAGCTAAAAGAAACAATCTTAAGTTTGTTTTATGATCACAAACCATGAAACTAAAGTCTTTTTTACTTATTAATCCACATCATGAAATTTTAGAAAAAAATAGAAAAAGAAAACATAAAAATTAATTAAGATATGACAGATATGAAGATAAAGCAACTACATCCAGAAAACAGCAGCAAACAAATCAAGTCACCCAAAAGTCTACAGAATCATAATCAGCTTTCAAAATACTGGTTCTTTTCTTCAGTAATACTGATGGATTCAGAATCTCACGACTCATTTGTGTTCAGATTAAACAATCTTTTGGTCTGTTTTATTATCAAAAAACATGAAACTAAGGCCTTTTTTTACTGTTGATCTACACATCATAACAATCTTTGGTAAAAGAAAACACAAAATAAACAATGAAAAGCAAGTAAAGAAGATAGATCTTAAAAGCCGAGTAAAATAAACAGTATGAGGAGATGAAAGAAACGAAAGGAAGTAACCATCGGAAACCTTCGGTATGGGCGGACTCGGAAAGGGGATTTGATTTCCATTTCCATTCCGACACACCCATACCAAGAGCTTCCGAAAGATCAAGCTACCTTTCATACTCATCTCTAATATTCTTCTTCAAAAAGCTTCTTCTACTACTGAAACCCTAATCCACCAACTGAAACTGATCACTACAGAGAAAGAAGAAGAAGAGAACGGCTGAGAAAAAGTTGAAGGGAGTGAGAAGGGGAGATGGGGATATTTATAAACCTCCTTCACATTAGGGCGACAAAGGTTAAAGTAAATTACTTACATACCCATTAACATTTGTGACCAATCTACATCTCGAACCGGCTCAAACCCTACCTGTCCCATGCTATCCCAGGTTGTCCAACCAGGGTTAAAGTACATGATCTTGACAAAACGTGCCCTCAAACAACTACAAATGGTTCCCCTAAATACACGCATACGGCATATCCATTGGCTGTGGTTGCAAGTTGGTGCGGTACACGTCTATTCGAAAAAGAAATCCTTGTTTCTAGATTTTGTTCTTTGGGATGAACGATGTCCTCTTCTAATTTAAAATTCGGCCGTTGGATCATGCGCGTGACAGGATATCAAGATTCACCGCGTATTTTCTAGGTGGACCACTAAAAAACCAATAACTTTAATGAGAAAATAAAAACAAATAATCTCTGTCGTCTCGAATAATCCAACAATATTTTATTGGGGAATAAAAGAATTTTCTTTTCGAAACGAAGAAATAACAATCCAAATGGGCAAACAACATTAAAAAAATAAATAAAAAATATTGTATTCTTTTATTGAAAAGAAATAAACAATTCAGGCGACCAGCAGGATTTGTATGAGTACCAAGATTAACAGGGGTACCATTTACATAATCCGGCGATCAGGATACTTTCGTTCGATGTATGTTGTCGCCGGCAACAAGCATGCTTTATCCGCAGATACGAGGAGCATGATGAGAAAGGGGAGAAAATCACAGAAACAATAGGAATAGGTGGTACGGGAAAATAAATCATGTTGTTTACTATTTTCTTCTTTTCATTTTCAAGAGTTTGAAAATAAAACAAAAAAGAGACAACAATATTTACCCGTCCACATATTCCCACTGTGTCCGGGACTTCGGTCTACCATTTCCGATCAGCCATCAAGAAAATAAATACTTGGCAATACCCATTTCAACCATGAATAAAATGAAACCAGAACCTCTTCTTATATAGAGGTGAATGTGGAGACGCAACTCTCCAGACCTTAGCAGCGTAAGACAAGCAGGCGGAAAATATTATTATCAATAATGGAGTATCAAGGTAGAAATTGCGGGGATCTGTGTTCGTGTCTGGCAGATAATGATATACATTAAAGGGTAAGATCCTCTGGAGTCTGGAGCGTTAATTTAGATTAATGAAGTTGATCACGAAATGTGTACAATCAGATGCAGCTACACATGTATATATTATTATGAACACAACTGCTCTAGGTAAACATATGGACACTGAAATTTAACCTGCCGAGACATAGAAAATGTAATAACTTAACCTGGCCGCACCTGTGGAAGAGGTCTCAACATAGCAAGCGCACAAGCAGTCTTCTGTTATTTTGCCATAAGCTTTAGCTGACATGATGCAGTTGTCAAAAACAAAACCTTCTGCTTTTTCTTTCGAAAAGGCACCACATAGTCTTTCATTAGACCGCAGATACTAAGAATGCAAAAGCAGCCAAGAGGAAAGCTGAAACTATTTGGATCAAAGGAACAAGTGCTCTGGAAGTAGAATTTGGCAGCCATGGGTAGGAATCAGGAGGTGGCATGACGCAATTATCACCATTGAAATAAATCCGCCGAGGAAAAGCCCACCCTTTGTCAAAGGTAAAACTTGCCTTGTCCTTTTTAAAAAGAAACTCTGATTGTACATTTCCCATAGGCCCTGCTTGCATGAGCAAATCATTGTAGAATTTTATCCCCCATAGCATTGCGGTATCATCTGTATGCCAAAACAGATAAATTTCAGTATACCAACAGATACTCAAGAGATTCAATTCACATTCACAGCATGCATGTTAATAAAGAATACTAAAGCCCGAAGTTTTAAATCCCCTTAGTAGAAGATATGAACATTTACTAGTAATATTTTTTCTCGAAAGTAGCTCAGGAATTAGACAGGGGTTTATGGAAACTTAAGATTGAACTTACTTATGGATCCGTAAGTGGGTAAGCTTTTGTAGTTGAAGCTGAATATTTGTGTGAGATTATCAAAATTTGGATGCTGAGCAACTAAATTCCACTGTGTATAGTTCATCCTGTAATTAAAATTAGTAATTGTGACCTTCACCCGCCAATACTCTTTATAGTTAGTCTTCACATGCCAGTGAATGCGAACGGGACACATATGGCTTGTACATTCCACCAAAGGTGTGAAACTATTTTTTCCAGGACGTGCAAGAGCGGATGCTAAATACGGCGAATCTCCCCTGTAAACCAATACAAAAAAGAAAAACTTGAGTCATTATTCTTAACCTCAGAAACTTGACACGAGGAGAACCACAGCATAGATTGCACACTCGAGTGCAAGCTAAATATGGTATGAGACTTACTCCACGCAACTTCCTGGCTGAGTTATATTATTTTGGCAGCCACAAGTGCATGTTGGACATGGGACAATTGTTTCGTTATAAAAGGCGGAGAGAGAAACACAGCAAGCAGGAGCACTTTGGGAGAGAAATTGAGAGTATGTACAGGTAGCGTTCCATGTCCCTGTCACAAACGATAAATGTTATTAGATTAAAACACGGGGCATTCAAAATGTTGTATGCAGAAAGAATTATTAACCCTACTCAAGTTTTTATCTTCTGAGATTGTCTTGCAAACCAGATAAGGCAGTAAATAAGAAGGCGAAATAAATATATGAGAGATCATTTTGAACACAATCACTTACACAAAGCTTGAGTTTCTCTCCTCTGATCAGGGGATTTGAATTTACTTGGTCGGACAATCCTTGCGGGTCCACAAGTATATCCAGGTCCAGGTGCACTCAATGTGAAATTCCTTGGCGCTCTCACAGTTTTGTTGGAAGTGCCTGAAGAACCGACACTAATCTGGAAAGAGCTAACTGCATTACCTGGATCCTGAACCCATGAACTTATTACTCCTCCTTTGCAGCAATTTGCTATCATTTGGTTGTACGGGGTTCCTGGCAACAAATCCACAACCTCTGGCTTCTTTTTACAACAATGAGGGATGTTCCCTTTGAATCTCGAACAGTCACCCTGCTCTGTTGTTTGAGCTCCCACCATGTTCCAAATCACTTCTTTTTTATACCATGTCCATCCCAATGTCCATCCAGGGGCTTGGATATGACGATATTTCTGGAAGTTGAAGATTGATACGACCGCCTTCCATTCCAATACAAAGGTGACAGAAAATTAGAGACCACAAGAGGGAAGAGAAACATAAGTCTGACATTCCATTTGTGCAAAGATTAACTTTGAGATATAATATACGATGAAAAAAAGAAAACTATCATACACACAGAAATATGGCAGATTTCTATGTTCACCAGTATGTGCAAGTGAATAAACGAACTGGCGGTTTCCAACATGTCCAAACTGAGAAGGTATGATTGTTTGTATGACAGTAAGTGTACATAACACTTCAAATTGAGTCGCAGCAACTTAAGAACATCAACTTACACCAATACGAAGGAACATGGGGTATCCATGAGTACATCAACATTGATTAAAACCGGTACTTAAAAACCACCAAATTTTCTCACTATAAGCTTACCCAAATTCTAATCGATTTTGGTAAGAAGGTTAGAAGGAATATGAAAGTGGTTGATCAATTACATGAAACTCAGGGACAAGAAGACTAAATAAAACAAGTTTATTATATCAATTGAAATGACTCAAAATTATTATTCGAGAAAGTTCACTTTCTTCTGTCTTCTACTTCAATTAACGCTCATACAACTT
>JAJJWW010000400.1:0-43480 GCA_023531295.1 Papaver armeniacum
CATCCACGAAGGTGATGGCAAAACCTTTGAATCAACTGAAAAAACACAGGCTGAAATTTTTCGCGGCTAGAATTCTTCACCAACACCCATAACAACTACAATTCAGTGGGTTAAATCCTTTAGCAGCTGACAGTTTTATTATCGACCACCTCTACCAACAGTTTAGAAGTCTTCAACCACCAATATTTTCGCGGGTTTAACATTTCAGCAACTAATGCTTTATGTATTTACCAGCAAAACATAGTACTTACCAAATTATTTTGGCAACTCAAACTTGGGTCGCTTTAACGAAGTTGAAAGATATCTATTCCGACAACATCGTTAGTACAGGTCTCCAGCAAGTAAGTCTTCAGCCACAAAGCCTATCTGTTGCCATGTTGGTTGCTATAGATCTCCAACCATCAAAAACGACCATGTACCAACTGAATCCAAGTAGTCGCTAAAGCTCAATTTTCTTGAAATCTTCCTCTAGGTTAAACTCAGCAATATTAATATACGGTTTGGGCCATTAGGAAATTATGCGTGTAAAAATATGGAGAATGTATGATTTTGGAGTTCAAATTGATTGAATATATAGAAGATGAGGTTAAATTCATTGGATGAACCTAGCCATTGCTAGCTCAAACAAGACCGAGTGTCACAGTATGAGACATGGAGCATCTCATCTTGAGATGAGGCTCGACCTAAAATGGGACGACCATCCCAGTTGGATCCGCTCATCTCTACTTGAGACACTCCTCTCAATCTGAGACCGGATGAGCAAAATCCCATATTTGAGTGTTTGCCTATCCATGTTCTTTGTTTGGAAGTCCCACTGTGGGATGTCAATGGGAAAATCTTCTCATTTTCCCACCCAACTATCCTTGCACTTAACGACTTCACACTACACCATTTCCAGGATTTTGTCACAGGCTATACCTGTTACTTATTGAATTTGTAACGGTTATAACTGTACTAAATAGGCCGTTATTAATAATTGTGATTGTATTTTGTAACGAGTTTTATACGCTGACAAAAGCAAAAACAGTCACATATAAAACGTTACAATAATTAATAGCCACAATTGAACTAATTTTATGATAGCGACACGTGTCATATTTTTCACATTTATCTAACGGTTTTTAACGTTTCTCTCTATTAACCACAATTGATTATGACACGTGTCTTAAAAGTGAATTACGGCAACGCTTATAAGCACATTCTTGAATCCTTGCGACGATTGCTTCGACGACACGTGTCCTTTTTGTCACGGTTAAAGTAACACATATTTGTGTTGCCTTTAATTTGTAACGATTACTCTGAGACACGTGTCGTCCTTTTGTCACCGGCCTATGATGAGCGCGTGTTATTTTTCTTCACAATTTGTGTCATGGTTATAACGTGACAATTTTTTACGTATTCAAATTAAAAAAAAATGGGTAGCGAGATCATTTTCATGGACACAGACTTCCGGTTCACGAGCCTATAAAACAATTAAGCGGAACTTGGAACCCCGGCACTGCAATTTCTTATTTTTCAATCGTAGTTCATGCATTCTCAAAAGAAGATTCATACATTCATTACGAACACAAGTACAACGAGAATCGTTCCATTCGTTATGAAATTTAACCAAAACCAATTAAAAAGCTAACACTCTGAGCTTCCATAAAGCTTCTCAAAGTAATGCAACCCTTTTATGACGCGTAAATAAATCCCGGATGTGCCTGCGCCATCAAGCCTTTAATATGTAAACCCAAAATTTGAAGAAAAAAATGGTATTGACAATCAATCATTTGACGGGATGTGGATTCAATCATTCAAGAAAGTGGCAATTACGTAGAATTTTATTAGGCGTATGGTTTACGCTGTCCTAGTGTTGGCTTGAGCCTTGGGAGCAAGCAATTTTGGGCAATGAAATGACTTAGTACGGAGTTTGGCCACTTTCGTCATTCTTGGAGAATAATAGCAATGCTAGTTACCAACTAGCTAGCACCTAATCTAGGCTCCGCGTAATTGTCATCTAAATGTCAATTTACGACATATCAAAAGTCTTTTTTTCGAAGGAAGGCTTACTACTCTTCTCAAACACTCAAGACAATAGAAGGTTCACATCATATTAGTATCACATCGCTTTTGAAGTTATCTATCGGTGAAGTAATCTATTTCTACCATTACGAAAAAGGCCCGACCATCTTGTACCATCTAAAGAGTGATCAAAGTTATGATACAAAAGATTCTTACTTGATCCAAGTAGTTCCGCAGTGCTGTGGCGGTGGAGGGCATCCATATTTCCAAATGATATACCTTATCCTTTGTTTAAAATAATACATTTCATTAGTGAGAAATCATAACCATGCCCCTGAGGCACTCATCATCCATGATATATATTTGTAAAATACTCATCCCATTGAAATTCCAAATAAATTAGACGAGTGCACATACACCATATGGCATTGCTCAGAATGATGAAGAATAAAATAAACGAGGATGCTCAGGAATCAATTATATAAACAAATAATTATATTGGTGAAATCAAAAATAAATCTGCACTAGTTTTTAAACTTCTTTACGAAGATGGCTGCGAAATAGCTAGCCAAGAAAATTATTAACATACTCGATATCTTCCTTGTTACTATATTATGCAGCCATACACCGACTAATATCACGGTCGTTGTGAAGGTTATAATTAAGAACAAGTTCATCGGGGAAATTGTGGAAGTTCATAACCATACTCGGACCTATCATAGCCTCCTCCAGAATCACCACCTTGTAATCCAAAGTAGAATAGAAAACTTGACTAACAAACATAATCTTGTAATGCAAAAGTATGAATAAGTAACGAGATAAAACTTACATCGTGTCGGCCCTTCTCCTCTATTATCTTGATAAACGCCTCAAGCCAAGTGCAACGAGACGGACAATTCGTCTCGGTTATCTTGCAATGCTTTTGATTATTATTTCTTTGAATAACTGCAGTGCCTACAAGAAGAAAGTTGGGGTAAAATTAAGTCTACAATGGTGGATCAGCGAAAACCAAATGGTGTTGTTTCATGAAGCTAACAACAGGGCAGTTGTAAATCCTCCCTATGGACAACTCGAGCAAGGAAGGAAAATATGTCAATGATAGACGAGGGGGAGTTGTAAATCCTCCTGCCAAGCAAAATAAAAGAAAATACATCTCCTGGCCATTGATGGATAGGACACAAATAGCATACATAATTGCACAGGAGCTAGGCAAAGATATAACCATATCTGTAAGTAGAGAAAAATTCTTACTTCTTTGCCAAGTATAGTTAACTGATCCATTTGGACCAGCTGCATACCATAATGGAGTACATAACTCACAAACATTATTTTCGATTAATATGTATATCACTCTCTTCTTTCTCATTACACTGCCCAAATAAATCAGTTTGGTAAGAAATTTCATTAGTAACTTGATTAAAACCAACACATAGGATAACAAAGGCTACTTTTTAATAGGACATAATACCAAATAAGCTCACATTATTAAATATTGTGGATCACGCTGGTCCATGGCCTTTGTTGTGACGAGGTGACCGCACAATGGTTTTGTCGAGAGGACTCAAAAGTGGTCCATACTACGCTTGATTACTTTAGATTAGTTCTCTTAGGAACAAGACCTAATCCTTCCTCATTTAAGGCATTTGTCGACTCGAGCGGATACCTACAATTTCAAGTATAAAACTCAAATTCTCATTCTCAACTCATAAAATTTCAAGGGCTAGTACATACTACAACTCAATAAGCGCAAATTCAAGCCGTATATTGTAACTGGAATGCCAACGATCACGTCGTAAAAGGGGGATTTAATTTCTATGAGTTGGTTATACAACGCAAAGACCAGAGCTTTAGTATGGAGTTGGTTAATCCTACTTTTAAAAGAAAAATTAAGGGATTAGTAAATACAATTACTATGCTAAAGATATATATAAATCGAAAGTGCAAATCAAGCTTACCCTAGGAGATGTTGTGCTTGAAAACCCACAAAATCCAATTTTCCCGCCTTCTCTGCTTTTGCTGATCTTCTCAATGATCACGTAGGTATGAAATGCGAGATTCCAGCTTCTTGTACATGTAATGTATTTAAAATATATGCATATTACGTGGCCAAGAAACGGAGAACTCGCATTACATCCACAGCAACCGGAACCTGATATCTTCTGTAAAGATCCAAATGCTTACTTTGTAAAGATCCAAATGCTTACTTTACAAGATTCTTTCACCCACATGACCTACATCAAAGATACTCTGAATCTTCTCCAAGAGAGGCCTCCCAATCCCGGCTTGGTGATTGGCATCGGTGTACTTTACAAGATTCTTTCACCCTTCAATGTACCTTGCCTTGTATCGGTTTGTACTCATTAGAAAAAAAAGATTTTAAAAAAATAACAAACATCACATAAGCAAGGCCAAATTCATGCTAAGAACTCTGCATTGCACTTTCAATTGTTAACTCTACTTCATTCTTACATGCTAGAACTACGAATAACCGAATATTAACAACATATGCAAAAGTTTTTTTCTCCTAATGATATAAGAAACAAACCCAAATTTTTAATAACCGAATATCAACAAACTAATTCTCGACCCCTAATTGAAAAAAGCATAACAAACCTAATTAAAAATTTGAAACGAAATTAAGAACCCTAATTCTTAGACAACGAATCCCGAACAAAACAAGGAAATAATCACAAATACAAAAACATCAACTAATAAAAACACTAAACTTGAACCAAAGTGTATAGATCCGTAAGAAATAACTTACATTTTGAGCAAATCGGAGTTAGGGTTCGGAGATATTAGGGTCTGTGAATAACGGAGAAATTAGGTTACGAGGACGAAGATAGGGTTTTTTAGAGAGGATTTGAGAAAGATTTGGGTTTTTAGTTTGAGGATTTGACAAAGACGAGAGGGGTTTTTTCTTCGTTACGAGTTTGAGAGAGACGAGAGGATTTAAATTTGAGAAAGTGAAAGGAGTTAGCGATAAGAGAAAAAAAGAGAAAGATAAGAGGTGAGGGATAACGAAATGAAAAGTAAATGAAAGGTTTAACGGTTGAGATTCGTCCATCAAAACACATGGACGATTGATATTTTGTTGATGTTATCATACGGATTGATGGGAGTGTGTGAGAAGCATGTGTGTTCTTTCGAGAATTCGTGTTTTTGAGAAAATCACAAATGGGGAACAAGAAAAAGCGACTTTCGTTGTATAAGTTAACTGAAATATTCTGGGTTAACGACTTTCGTTGTATAAGCGACGAAATATATCAAATTTGAACATCACAGGTTCACCCTAAGTTTCTCGTTCGGAAGAACTGAAGACGAAATATATCAAAATTGAACAACACGGGTTCAAAGACTACTAGAATTAGACTTGAGTTTCTAGTTCGGAAGAGCGAAGACGAAATATACCAAGATTGAACAACACGGGTTCACAGACTACTAGAATTAGACTTGAGTTTCTCGTTCGGAAGAACATAAGACGAAATATATCAAGATTGAACAACACAGGTTCAAAGACTACTAGAATTAGACTTGAGATTCTGTTCGGAAAACTGAAGACTAAATATATCAAAATTGAACAACACGGGTTCCGAGACTACTAGAATTAAACTTGAGTTTCTCGTTCGGAAGAAGCTGAAGACGAAATATGTCAAGATTGAACAACACGGGTTCACGGACTACTAGAATTAGACTTGAGTTTCTCGTTCGGAAGAAGCTGAGCGAAATATATCAAGATTGAACAACACGGGTTCTGAGACTACTAGAATTAGAATTGAGTTTCTCGTTCGGATGAACTGAAGACGAAATATATCAAGATTGAACAACACGGGTTCATGACTACTAGAATTAGACTTGAGTTTCTCGTTCGGACGATTTGGAGACGAAATATTACGAGAATTGAGCATCACAGTTCAAAGACTAATAGAGTTATACTTGAGTTTATCCTTCGGATAAAGCGAAGACAAAATATTGGAAGTGAGCAGCACGAGGTTCAAAGACTCTTTAGAATTAGACTTGAGTTTCTCGTTCGGTAGAACTGAAGACGAACTATATCAAGATTGAACAACACGGGTTCACAGACTACTATAATTAGACTTGATTTTCTCGTTCGGATGAACTGAAGACGAAATATATCAAGATTGAACAACACGGGTTCTGAGACTACTAGAATTAGACTTGAGTTTCTCGTTCGGAAGAATCAAGACGAAATATATCAAGATTGAACAACACGGGTTCTGAGACTACTAGAATTAGACTTGAGTTTCTCGTTCGGATGGGCCAAGAAGACGAAATATATCAAGATTGAACAACACGGGTTCTGACTACTAGAATTAGACTTGAGTTTCTCGTTCGGAAGAGCTGAGTGAAATATATCCAAGATTGAGCAACAGCGGGTTCACAGACTACTAGAATTAGACTTGAGTTTCTCGTTCGGATGATATATCAAGATTGAACAACACGGGTTCACAGACTACTAGAATTAGACTTGAGTTTCTCATTCGGATGAACTGAAGACGAAATATATCAAGATTGAACAACACGGGTTCATAGACTACTAGAATTAGACTTGAGTTTCTCGTTCGGATGGGCCCGAAGACGAAATATATCAAGATTGAACAACACGGGTTCACAGACTACTAGAATTAGACTTGAGTTTCTCGTTCGGACAACCAAGACAAAATATATCAAGATTGAGCATCACAGGTTCAAAGACTAATAGAGTTATACTTGAGTTTATCCTTCGATCAAGCTAAGACGAAATATTACAGAATTGAGCAACACAGGTTCAAAGACTACTAGAATTAGACTTGAGTTTCTCGTTCGGTAGAACTGAAGACGAACTATATCAAGATTGAACAACACGGGTTCACAGACTACTATAATTAGACTTGATTTTCTCGTTCGGATGAACTGAAGACGAAATATATCAAGATTGAACAACACGGGTTCACAGACTACTAGAATTAGACTTGAGTTTCTCGTTCGGAAGAATCAAGACGAAAATATCAAGATTGAGCATCAACAGGGTTCAAAGACTAATAGAATTAGACTTGAGTTTCTCGTTCGGATGAATCGAAGACGAAATATATCAAGATTGAACAACACGGGTTCAAAGACTACTAGAATTAGACTTGAGTTTTCTCGTTCGGAAGAGGCAAGACGAAATATATCAAGATTGAACAACACGGGTTCAAAGACTACTAGAATTAGACTTGAGTTTCGTTCGGATGGGCAAGACGAAATATATCAAGATCAACAACACGGGTTCAAAGACTACTAGAATTAGACTTGAGTTTCTCATTCGGATGGCCCAAGACGAAATATATCAAGATTGAACAACACGGGTTCATAGACTACTAGAATTAGACTTGAGTTTCTCGTTCGGATGGTGAAGACTTAAATATATCAAGATTGAACAAACACGGTTCACAGGCTACTAGAATTAGACTTGAGTTTCTCCCATTCGGATGGGCTAAAGACGAAATATATCAAGATTGAACAACACGGGTTCATAGACTACTAGAATTAGACTTGAGTTTTCGTTCGGAAGAAGCTGGAGACGAAATATATCAAGATTGAACAGCAACACGGGTTCTCAGACTACTAGAATTAGACTTGATTTTCTCGTTCGGAATCAAGACGAAATATTCACAAATTGAGCATCACGAGGTTCAAAGACTAATAAAGTTATACTTGAGTTTATCCTTCGGATCAACTGAAGACGAAATATTACAGAATTGAACAACACAGGTTCAAAGACTACTAGAATTAGACTTGAGTTTCTAGTTCGGAAGAAATGAAGACGAAATATCTTAAGATTGAACAACACGGGTTCCACGAGACTACTAGAATTAGATTGAGTTTCTCGTTCGGACGGCCGGAGACGAAATATTACAGAATTGAGCATCACAGGTTCAAAGACTAATAGAGTTATACTTGAGTTTATCCTTCGGATAAACTGAAGACGAAATATTACAGAATTGAACAACACAGGTTCAAAGACTACTAGAATTAGACTTGAGTTTCTCATTCGGAAGAACTGAAGACGAAATATATCAAGATTGAACAACACAGGTTCACAAACTACTAGAATTAGACTTGAGTTTCTCGTTCGGAAAGGATTAAATATATCAAGATTGAACAACACGGGACTAGAATTAGACTTGAGTTTCTCGTTTATCGAAATATATCAAGATTGAACAACACAGGTTCAAAGACTACTAGAATTAGACTTGAGTTTTCGTTCGGAAGAATCAAGACTAAATATATCAAGATTGAACAACATGGGTTCAAAGACTACTAGAATTAGACTTGAGTTTATCCTTCGGACCAATCAAGATGAAATATATCAAGATTGAACAACACGGGTTCTGAGACTAATAGAATTAGACTTGAGTTTCTCGTTCGATCAACCAAGACGAAATATTCAAGATTGAGCATCACGGGTTCAAAGACTAATAGAGTTATACTTGAGTTTATCCTTAGGATCAATCGAAGACGAAATATTCAGAATTGAACAACACAGGTTCAAAGACTACTAGAATTAGACTTGAGTTTCTCGTTCGGATCAACTTGAAGACTTAAATATATCAAGATTGAACAACACGGGTTCACATACTACTAGAATTAGACTTGAGTTTTTCGTTCGGATGAACTGAAGACGAAATATATCAAGATTGAACAACACGGGTTCACAGACTACTAGAATTAGACTTGAGTTTCTCGTTTGGAAGAATCAAGAGAAATATTAAGATTGAGCATCACGGGTTCAAAGACTACTACAATTAGACTGAGTTTCTCGTTCGGATGAACTGGAGACGAAATATATCAGTATTGAACAACACGGGTTCAAAGACTACTAGAAACAATTTGTACAATTATTATTATTATATTTTGAGTTATTATTAATAATAATAATTATTATTTTTGTTTTCTTTAAATTATACTTCTTTAATAATAATAATAATAATAATATATTATATATATATTAAAAAAAAGGGAAGATCGCCACTTTGCATTTTCCCAAAATTGCTTTTTTAAGAAATTATATAAAATAAAAAAAAAATTCTTTCCCAAAATTGAAAAAAATATATATGTAAAGAAAATTGTGCTAAAACGTTTTTAGCCACAGGATTGAGTTGACTATGACTTAATCAGGGATGGAAACTAACGTGTAAAACGTGCAAAATCGATAGAAAACCTACATCTAAAACCAAA
Source organism: Papaver armeniacum (assembly GCA_023531295.1). Lineage (NCBI taxonomy): Eukaryota > Viridiplantae > Streptophyta > Magnoliopsida > Ranunculales > Papaveraceae > Papaver > Papaver armeniacum. The sequence goes on from JAJJWW010000400.1 coordinate 9,226, forward strand.
TCGAGAAAACTCATTTTTTTTTTTTTAACCATCGTTTTCTTCCTTCCTTCTTCATTCCCGCTCCATTCTCCCTCTCAATTCTGTCAATATCACTGAAAGGATTTCAAAATCTTTTGAATCAAATGATTTCAGTTTCCCACAAATTATTCCCCCCAATTTTCCATCAAAATCTCTATATAATAGGTGTTGAATCTCCTGCTCAAACCACACCATCTCAGCTTCTTGTTGCAGATCTCACTTATAAATCATCCATTGTATTTTTCTTTCACTCCTAAAGGTATTCATACAGATTAGTTAAAAGGTATTCAAACGATTAGGTTTCTTTTCTTTTTAGGTTTTGCTATTACAAATTTTGGGATTACAAGTATTGGGGCAATCTTGACCGAGAGTTCAAATTTGCCTTCAAATTTATCAATTTTTTTCTAATATTGGGTTTGTTTTTTTTCTTGTTAGGTTTTTTGTTTATTTAGACTTTAATTTTGTTTTGGTATAATAATCATAGAAACATTGTTAGAGCCCTTAGCATTGAAATGGCTAATTATTTGACTAATTAGTACAAATTACAACCCTTAATCTTGCTTTCGGTTTTCTTTTTAGCCTTTTGTTTGTACATACGAGACTATTGAGTTCAAATCTGTCTTCAATTTTGCTTATCCAAGATTGAGTTCAAATATACACATGTCTGATTCTATTGACTATTGACTATTTAAGTTTGTACATACAGACTATTGACTATTGAGTTCAAATCTGTTAACTAATTTTGTGTAAAGTGCTAATTGAGAGCCAGACATTCATATTAAGACTTGTTATGTACTTATGTTGTTTATTAGTAACCTCTCTGACATGTCAATAATGCATAAGTTTTGATAATCATAGTATTGTTTCTATGAATAAATTAAGATTTGAAATAGTAGAACTGATATATCATTGTGTTCTCATTGTTTGTTCAGATGAACAATGCAATCGATCTTGTACCTAATCATGTTCTTTGAACCTCAAGATGACCATGAGGATGATCATGAACTCTGATGCTGCAGGTGGGTTTAGATTAATGGTGACTATTGATGGTTCTGGAAGGTCTTATGGTGAAAACAAAGGGAAAGTTTGCTACTCTTGTTGGGAAGCTTGTACGAACGCACATCCCTGTTAACTATGTAGATTGGAGATTAGTTCCCCAGTTTTTCAAAGATGAAATATGGAACGGTTTGATGGTAAATTTTCATGGTCTTTGATCTATTCAAGTTATAGTGTTATAGCTTATTCATGTTTCTGACCTCTCTCTACTATTTATTTCAGCTGAAGTTTACATTTGGCGCGCCATCAAGTCTTGTCCGCCCCAAAGTTGAAAATACTTATTCTCAAAAATTTAGGACATTCAAATACAAGTTGAGACAGAAGCTCAAAGGAAAAGTTACCACCGAAGATTTATTAGCTGCAATTCCGAGAGGCTACCACATTCCGTTTTGGCAAGAGTTTATTAATAATGAACGTAAACCCGAATCTTCAGCCAAACGAGCCAAGTACAAGGAAAATTGTGAGAAGAAAGTACTCAGACACACTCTTGGAAGGCTTTCATATTCCCAAAAAAAGTTTCAACCTTGTAAGTATTGTATTCAATAACCCTTCTTTGCAATTCAAATCAAGTTGGTGTTGTGTCATGGAAACTTAAAATCCTTTTGTTTTTTTACAAATGTATGCTTACGAATCGAAAGATGGAGTAATTATTGATGGGCGCCCTGAAATTTGGATGGAAGGCCACAAAGGAAAAGATGGAGTAGTACATCCTAGTGCTGTTGAAAAATATGTGAGTATATATGTGTGTTAAGTGGTTTTGATGATACTATTTATACTCTTGGATGGTGTTTGTGATAGTTCGCTTGTAATTTTTGCAGGAACAAGTGAAGAATGCACATGAAAAGAGAAAGAATCTCTCCAAAGATGGTGACTTATCTAGGATGGACTTTGACAATGATGCAATTACTGATGTTTTTGGACCTGATAAAGGAAAAGGTTATTTCCGTGGCTTCTCTTCGCATCTGACAAAGAGCCAAGCCACAACATCATCACTTGCAATGACAGTGAATGCTAGTAAAGCAAGCTCAAGTGAAGGACCAAAGGAGGACAAGTGGGTTGGTCGACAAGATTAATAAGCTATCAAAGGTGAGTTTTATTGTATATTCTCGGATCACAATTAGTGGTTGTTTGATTTATTTCGCTACCCTAGTTAATGATGGTTTATTGGTGATGCACATGATTTTCATGATTATGTGGTCGCCGCCAGACCAACAAAGTACCATCGCTGATGCTTCTAGTCCAACCACGGTTTGCTCTACTTGGCAAAGTGTTGTTGATGCTATGGGTAATCAAGAGACTACCGATGGAAAGACTCAATATGTGAACCTACTCAACAAAAAGAAGAAGGTAGCCGCTAAGGGTTACATTATGCGGGGACTAGAGGGTAGGATGTTTCATGGAGAACCCTTTGCAAGAGATGAGAGGAGAGTTCAAATTGAAACCATCTTTGATGAGTCTTGTGTTGTATATGATGCTGCCAGGGGATGATTACATGACTTTGAAGGACTTTTTAGGTATATCGGATGGTTAGTATGGCCTTTAAAACGGCTGGAATTTGTGGATGAATGAATATGTTATGGGTGATGGTATCTTTTTGAGTTGTTTAAGTTACATGACTAACGATGTGAAGCAAATCTCGTTTGGTTTTAGTTCTTGGCTGTTTTGAGAACTTAGTGCAGCTTTCGTTACATGTGTAACTGTGTGGAGCAAGTCACTTTTTGGTATAGTTTTTTGTTTTGTGAACTTAGTGCTGATGTGCAGCTTCTTTTGATACTAAGTTCTAAAAATATGTGTGCTCCTGTTATAATTACTAAGAAATATAATGTCTTTTTGTTTCTCAAACTGTTCTTCATATCCTATTATCATCTAATCTTTGTTACACTATCATATCATTGCTTCTCTTTCATTTCGGATTTTTTCTCTTTCATTTCAGAGGTTGTACTAAAGAGAAAATGAGCCAAGCCAAGGCCAGGCTTTCAAGAGTTACAAGTATAGAAAAAAAACTCCCAAAAAAACCCAATTACGGCACCATACAAAAAACCGCAAACTTTTCGGGTTCTAAACAAGGTCTTTGTAGAGATAGTGCAAAAGTTTTTGCAGACCTCAATACAGCTTGACAAACAAAGGCACAAAGACATTTCCAATACTACAGAGCAATACACAAAAAGTTGAAAACTCATACATAGATTACTTGAGAACTCATCTGCGTAACACCAAAAGTGCGAGACAAAAAAAAGCTGATTTTTTATAGAAGTTTATGTAGTTTCGTACATAGACAAGGCAGTTCACATACACCAAATAAAGTCTAGTAAAAACTCTTACATTTAAGCTCCTAAATTCATCAAAGGACGATTAAAGTATATTACAACGACTGCAAATTTTGAAAATTAGTCAAAGGACGTAACAAAGGGCGTAAATTAGGTTCATCTAACAATAGTTGTTGAAAACCGCAACTTCGGGTTTCTCAAAATTATCAATTCCCGCATCATCTTCCCGGGGTGAATGGATAACAACCCACCAATCAGCATTTTTTAAATCTTTTGAGTAGAACACTCCACTTGCCTCTTGGCGAGAATTGCAGGAGCTCGTCCCTCAAATTATCTAATCCTCATTCTCTTCAGATTCACCATAACCAAATCCGAGTCCGAAAAATTTTGCTTCCACTTCCGCTTTTCACCCACCACGAGTAAAAGACAACTTGTGAAATTGACTATAGTCCAACTCTAAGATTTGATTAACAACCCCATACCACTTGGTCAATACGGTTTTTGGGATTTTATCGCCTTTCTTGCTCCTAAATGTGGTGTTTGTTGTCATGCAAACACCACTGTCTTCGACAACCAACTATTTCTTCATGATACCGGGAGAGAAAACAAACCCATTCACACGGTACATAACAAACTCTTTCGCATCAAACGGACCTCTTACATATCGCCACAACAATGTATCCGTTTTATTTTCTCTTAACAGCTACGCAACCAAAAAAAGACACAAGTAGTAAATGTTTCATCAGTTCATCATAATAAACTAGCTAAATAGAAAGTTGTATGCAAAGAAAGTTAGTAGAACTGATGCTTTTAGCTAAATAGAAAGTTGTATGCAAGTCTAAACCAAAAGCTGTATGGTTTCATCGGTTCAAAGCTAACCATCAATTCAAGGCTAACCATCAGTTCATAAGTACAAGTATATTACTTTTCAAATTACGTTAATTTCATCATAATAACTAGCTAAATAGAAAGCTGTATGCAAAAAACAGATCAAGACTACCCATTTATTACCTTGTTTAAGAAACCTATCATGTATAGTGATCAAGGCTAACCATTGATTACGTTCATTTATTAGCATATTAACTTGTAACATAACATGTCTAAAACGTATTATTCAGATTCAAGACAGGTTCAGTGTACCCATTAGTTAGTTTGAATTCGAAGATGTAATTCAAGACCTTTTCATATAGCCACTCGATGAAGACTGTTTGTTTTTCAACTTCGTCATCCGGGAACCTCCTTTCCAAAGATCTCGTGAAATCGACAAAAGGTTTTCACAATAGTAGCTACATAAAGCAAAATCGATTTGTAAGATAAGCAAAATCATCATTGCTTATGAATGAGTTAAAATTCACCACGTGTATAATTGAAAGATCAAGATATTTATACGAAAATACCTATAATAATCATCAAGACCATCGGATTACATCGAAAAAGCACCCACCTCCGTATCTCGTATAAATTGCATTGAAGAGAGCGTTGTTGTCGTTCCTTTCTTACCCATAGGACCTACATCACTATACTGGACTCTTCTCCAAGAAAGGCCTCCCAAGCGGCTTGGTGATTGCCATCGCGTGGTTTTGACTTGTATTCCATGGCGTACGTGGATTTGTTTCATTTACGAGGTTGTTCTCCTTAATAGACCCTTCAATGTATCTTTTGTTATTGGGAATGTTTTTGAACTCCTTCATTGCCCCGTAGATTTTGTACATTGTAATTTCATTAGAAAAATATAGGCCGAATCCAGAAAAAAACAACAACTTATAAGCAAAACATAAACTCACCTTTCAAAGGGGTACATCCACCGATATCTAACGGGTCCATTGCACCAATGCTTCATCGCCCAAATGAACCATGAGGTGAACACTTATATCGAAAAATAAAGCTGGAAAATACTTTTCCAACACACACATTGCCTCGGCAACCATGAATTTAGCCTCTTGCAGTCCACTTTTGCTTAGGACTTTGGAGCAAAGCAATCTGAAATACAAAGCGACACAGTGAAGTGCGCGACGCAATTCAGGGTGCTTTGGAAAAGCATGCTGAAGACAAATAGGTAGCAAATACTCCATAATGACGTGATAGTAATGGGATTTGAAGTTACTAAAACTTGAATTCTTTATATTAACATTGTTGCTCAGGTTCGACGCAAAACCAGAAGGGAATTTGAGGTCTTTAAGAATCTTGCAAAATGATTCCTTCTCCGCTTTGCTTAAGACAAATATTGGTTTTCCAAAGAATCGCGCTCCCTGTGTTTACTTGGTAGTCCACTGGTCCACAATGCAAGCCAAGCTTATTCAATTCATCCCTTGCATTCCACGATTTCATAGACTTATTACCAATATCAAAGATCGTCTCAAGTATATGCTCCATTACATTCTTCTCAGTGTGCATTACATCTACACAATGACGGAAATACAGGATACGATAGGTCTTCAATTCCCAAAAGATGGACTCCTTATAGAATGCACCAGTAAGTTCTTCGTCAACACCATCACCATAAGGATCATCATCGGCATCGGGATCATATCTCTTTCTTTTCTTGTGCCTTGCTTCTTACTACCAATTTACCAGGTTTGTAAGTCATATTTGCTAGTTTCTCCAACGACTTCTTTCCCCGACAAATCGCTTTGGAGCATTTTTAGTTTCATCAGTTTCTAATCCCAATCTTCCTTAAAGGAGTTCTATCCGATAATTAGGTAAACATTCTTTCTTGCGTATAGCGTATACGCACTTCGAGTCTTGTCTCGCACAATGTACACAAGCGAAATAGCCGTGCGTGGTACATCTAGACATATTACCTTGGCCGGCAAGTCATGAATACCAAACATTAAAGAAGCCCTCACTGAAACGATTCTTGTTTGTGCGTATCAAAAGTCGATATCCCATTCTCAAACAGATCTTTCACTCGCCTACTAGCACATGGAGACATACATCAATATCTTGCCCTTGCCTTAGGCCCAGAATCAACATCGTCATGATTTGGAACTCGGGTTTCATGCACAAGGAAGGAGGAAGATTGTACACAATCATTATCACAGCCAACAACTATAATTCGAGACTCGCATACCATGAGGATTAAATCCATCAATTGCAATTCCAAGCCAAACATTTCGCCTCATTTGCAAACTCAGAAACTTCTTCTTCACTAAATCCCATTGAGATGAATCAATAGGGATGACGCATATAACGCAGAAATTTACGCTCGATCGTGCCATGTCATTGCACGTGCTATCCAAGGTACCGTATATAATCTCTTGAGCCTTGGCCCGAGGGGAAAATATCTCAATACCTTGGAAGGCCTAAATTCGATGAAAACTCTTTCCCAAATTTATCAACCTTAGCCTTATATCTTGGTGCGAGGCATTCCTGGCTGACTTGTCAAATCTTCATTCTCTTTGTAATACAAAATACAATGATTCTCACACATATGAATCGACTTTTCTTTCATCCCTGGCATCTTTGAGCATCGACTTCATTGTCGTGTATTTTATCGGCAAATTGTTTCCTTTCGCAACCAACCCTTTATCACACCCAACAAACTATTTACAGGTTAGCCGAAATCTTATATGTTTTCTTCACATTGTGCAGCTCCACAATTGCAGCCTAGGATTGGTATTACAACCAGGATACAACTTGTCTTCAGACAACTGTTTGTACCTGTAATATCGCTTTCCCAAATCTGGTTCAGGAACAAATTCTTCAGTTTCAACTTCTTCATTACCACTAATACCATCACCCTGGTCAAAACTCCATAAGCAGCATCGACAAAGGAACCCAAATCTTCTACTACACCTTCTCTAGCTTGCTCATCATTCATTTCGGTTGGTATAAAATTACCACTTGGATGCCTTATCGCACCATCACCCTCTTTTTCTCCATGAAAAACCAAAATAACATAACTCTGTCAATACCCTTCTCATAAAGATGTTTCCTCACTTCCCACATTTCCAAACGTTTCCCATTTTGACACTTAGAGCATGGGCAAGAACATGTTGTGTCCGAATGACCATATGTAGCTGCATAATTCATAAAAAAATTTAACCTCATCTCTATATGTTTTTGCTAAATATGTCGTTCATTCATCCAAGCTTTATTCACAATGAGACGACATTCCACGAAGTGACTCTCTAAAGTTCTAGCACAGTCCTGCGGACAATAAAGAGTTAACAATTCAAACCATTTACTTGAAAATCAATAGTTTAAAAACACGGGATGGAACATGGTGTCATATTGTCATTCCTTGGACAATTAAGGATAAATATATTGCTTATCATTACATATATCTATCAGGGGTAGGAACATTTTGGACCATCATCGTGGACTTATTCCATGAATCCTAACAAGATAATATGCTTGCATATATCACAAGAATTGAAAAAAGTAAAAAAATTCAGTTTTGTTTCAATAGTAGGAATTCAGAGCTTAAGACCATTCACACCCATAACTACTAAAAGACAGAGTTATAAGCATAGTAAATAGCTTAGTATTTTCACAATTGACAAAGTTTGGCACTAGAGTATACCAACATTTTCAGGTTTCGACATCCAACAAAATCATTCAAAGGAGATTAAAATGACTGAAGAACCTTAATTGCCTAAGTGGAAACCAATTATATCAGGTTACACAAATGAGAAACAAAAAAATGCATTGCATCATTACACAAATGATAAAAAAATAAAAAAACTTAATGTCAAAATTGAGTTAAAAGAAAGGGTAATTGATGCATTTTGCTCCAACTAAACAACTTATAAGTTTTGTTGTAAACCGATGAAGAAGCGATTAAAGCCACATCAAAAAAATCGAAACAACAATTTATCTATTTGTGCATCTCATACTAATTAAAAAACTAGGATTCTTAATCAATCTAAACTAATCTAACCAACATCAAAAAATCGGCTCTTTAATCAATCTAAACATTCAAAATACTCTCCAATTTCATCCGAATCTTTCACCCAATTTCATACAACTAAACAAATTATCAATTGATTCATGAAATAGAGAACTCAATCACTTACCTAAGTCGATGATGAATCAACAAATTTATCATCGAGAAATAACTTTGAACCATCTTATGAATCTTCATCTTCATCGCTCAAGATTTTTAGGTCAAAACCGATCCACATAATTGAGAGAATACATACCTAGCTAAGATTTATGATTTAAATCAAACCGGATTTGTTTTTTGGAGAAACGTCTTTACTTCGATCCTGTTTTTTTTTCTTTACTATGAGTGTGTTAATGGCGGAAAGAACAAAGGAAGAAGATATTTCTTCTATGGTTCTCTTGTAGTCTCGACCAAGGGTTGGGTATTATACTATTATTTCGTCCAACTCTAATTTTTCCTACTAAGTCATGACTTTTTTTATTTAACCTTCGTCATGAATTGTTGACTTAGTCTTTGTAACAATTTTCTAAATTAAGAAAATGAAAATAAAAAAAAAAAATTTGATTTAAAAAATTAAATACAATTGTTAGTTTGTGGAAATGTTGGGAAAATTGTGACAAGAAAATTTCTAAGAGTGGTAAATTTGGGGTTGTTTTAGATGTGGTGAAAATTTTGGGTGGAATCATCATTTGATTATAATTGTTATTGTTTAGATAATTATCAACAAATATTATTGTGACTAATAAAAAGAATTTAATATTCCTAATTATTATCACGAATACAAATTTAGCAATGCTTATAAGCTGTTGCGGGGACTTATCACAGTGTATACGTAGTGAAAAATAAGCGTGACGAGGTTGCACTGTTACAAAATCCTGGTTTTGGTGTAGTGTCACTTTCTCCCGTTTAATTGCTTCAAGTGCAGTTAGTCTTCTAATGCCTGCTCCTTGATTACTGACATTGGCAAATTACATGTGCTCATATAAGACAACCTGCAATATTGCATGATAATTCCATACGTGCAAAAACAACATCTGGTATGACCTCACAAATTAGAAGCTAGGTACATTGCTCTTAAATTAGCTATTACTTGTTTATTAGTCTTAAATAACATCAATGTTGCGAAAAATTATTTTGGAATCCTCGAAGGTTTACAATGTCAACTTAGGATGGAGAGCTAGTAAGGAATCAAAGGATTCGCAATATTTATTTAAGGTTAATGTGTTAGCAAAAGAAATTAGAGAGTCGTTTATTCCATTTGATAATTGTTGTCTCGCTATGCGTGTTTATATTATTTTTATTTTAAGGAATGATGTTGATTGGAACAAATAGAAAGAGGGGTGGTGTTAATGGGTAGAAGTGGTTTGCTTGTTTTTGAGGATAAGTGAAGAGTTGTGCAGCAGGGGGATCCTCAATAAAGCAAATTTCCCAAACCTTTAAAAGATACGCTGCACGAGAGTGCTTTGAGTTGGAGAGATCAATTTATATGACTCCGACCTATAAACCAAGACAATGTCGTTCCAAAGGTATTTCGGTCACAAAAAGGATTATTAGAGCATTGCTCGGTTGAACCCACAAGTTTTTCTATCTCAAACTTGTTTTTAATATTAGATGATCAAAATTATATCTTGATTTCTAGTCTACTAAGTCAAGTCTCGGACTATGTAAGAATTTGTGGTTGAGTGTCATATATCACCCTTAAAGACTGAAGATCCACGAAGACATTTGGAGAACTTCTGTATCAGGTGTGCGAAGACTGAACCATTTTATTTTGCTCACTATCTCACCATTGAGAACTTTATCTTCTCTATTGAAACTATGTTGTGTGACTTTTAGTAGATTTATAAAGGAGAAGTTTCGAGTCAAGCTTGTCTTGTGAAAAATCTCGAAATATGATTCTAAGAAAAAATGTTCAGCGGTCCTTAACAATATTAGTTCTATGAATTAATTTGTGGATCAGTTGAAAATTCCTCATGCAAATGATTTTATCGCTTGGGAATGTTTCAAACATCATAAGAGAGAAATATTAAACTTACTGATATTTCCAGGGTAGGTTGGAAAACCAGTTTACAAACCATAGATATATGAGTTTCATAAATACATGAAGGTTGGCAAACCAGTTTCGCAAACCATAGTTTGGAACAGTTCACGAACCCGATTGGCAAACCATGGTGAACTGAATTTTCAAAGTTGGAATAATATGGTAGTAATTGCTCGGAACTGGTTCACGAACAGATTGTCAATTGAGTTCGGTAGTCTTCGCAGTTGAGAACCCGATTCCGCCAACCTCGCATCCCGACTCAGAACAAGCCAACAACCATTGGCAAAACTGTCCTATCAAGTCAAATATATATTAGTAAATGCTCAAAGACTTAATTTCATAATATGTTTAACATTACTAACTCTCCTAAACACTTATAAGACTTTTATCGATCACTTAAACACTTTTGTGTGTGCATCATGATTTTTAATGAATATTAAATTGCTTTTAGCTCTTTAGCTAACTTGACAAACAAAATGATCACTATACCACTATTTATAGCTTGAACCTAAGTGTATATTATTTTATTGTATTTTTCAAGAATGTAGTCCGCTTGATTCTCAGAAGTTTTCTTGGAGTTAGTCTTAAGCAACCTCTGGTCTTGGAAAAACTATAAATAGAGATGCTCTTTCAACTTTGACACTTTCATGATTGTTTTAAGGTGAAAGATCTCTGTTAGGGGTTATTAATCTATTTAACAGAGGCTTAAGCCAATATGAAAGATTTTTTGAGATTTTTTCGTAAACTGTGTTACTCAAGCTAATGGGATGGGAATTAGAGGGTTTATGAGGAGAAATTCTTTTTGGGATAAAGGTCAAGAAAGCGATGTTGATCAGTGTGTACAGAGCCCCATTTGAAAAATCCTAAATGGTCAAGATAATATTAGGGCCTAGAGTATTCCAGGTGGATTTAAAACAAACTGGCAAGAAACCAACCAGGTACGGGGGCTCCCAAAGTACTTATCTTTGATAGAGTATTTGAAATTTCCTTCTGTTAGAAGGAAACTCAATAAGAGATAAATTATCCGACTCCAGGGCTCTATTAAATTATAAAAAACAACAACCATACTCCTAGAATTAAGAAGTGCTTATTCGATCTTTATCCGAGAGCCGAAGGACCGGAGATTCGCAAAGAGAGTGAACCCGGTTTATTCTTTTTTCTAGTAGAGGCTGAAGCATGGAAATATTCAATATCTTGATCAAAGCCTTGAAGAACTTGTCGCTGGATAGTTGGTAGTAGTAGCCATTCCTGATTTCCTTTCATTTACCAAATCTTGCCTGTAAATTCTTGAGTTTATCAAATGGGAAGGAAAATTTCATGATTTGTGTAGATTTTCAATTCAAGATTTCAAAGATTTAATATTTTTATGGATATTTTCAAACACTTCGGAATTCCAAGATTTAATATTTTACGGATATTTCCAAACACTTCGGAATTTCAATGAGGAAGGTCGGAAAATAGGAGTTGGAGTTTCGAAAAGAGATAAAATATGACTAAAAATAAGAGCACCATGATTACCGAAAAAATAATCATGTCAGGGCTGTGAGAAAGGCAGAGATAGATTAATGGTATCAGCGGATGGGGGCCAATGCCCTACACGTTCTATTCTCATTTTAAACACAAAAATAGATAATAAATTTCCGACGGAGTATCAAATTCAGATAACAAAATTCTGAAAGAAAAGGTAAAGTCCATAACAGATATAATTAGTGGGCTAGCAATACTTGCAATATGGGAAATAATACCCAGTAGTCACACAGACCAGGTAATGATTTTTTACAAGGCAGGAAACCAGAGAGGAGAGTTCAACAAAAACCGATATATCTAAGTAATAGTGAGAAAGGAAGATTCTAGCGATGGGAGGCCAATGCCTATTCTCATTTTATAACACAAAAACAAATAACAAATTTCTTACGGAGAAATCAAATTCAGATGACAACATTCTCAAAGAAAAGGCAAAGCCCATAAAAGATATAATTAGTGGGCTAGCAATACTTGCAATATGGGAAATAATACCCAGTAGGCACAACACACCAGTATAAGAAGAGGATAAACCTGACAGAGATGCTGAAATTTCAAAGAGAACAATAAACAGCCAAACAGGTTCAAGAATATTAAGTTTTGTGTAGAGACACAAGGAGAGTAACAGGATGGGAGGCAGCCGATTCAGAAATACTATGCACAGCGCACAAGTAAAAATAGCTAAAATGAGCTTTACAAGGTATCCACAGCCTGGAATAGCAGGTTTAGAGAACTCAAATACGGAAACAGGAAACAGGTAAATGAACAGGAAATGCAGACCAGTAATAATAAGAAAGACAGGTAAAGACAGGAAATGCAGACCAGTATTAAAGCCAGAATATATTACAATGACCTAAACAAAGCAACAACAGGGAAAGAATAACTGCACTAAAACAGGCTAAATCTAGATAACAGACAAGGAAAAGAAACACTACACGAAAAACAGAAAGCTAGGATAGTGAGACTAAACCAGAAAAAAGAACACTAACAGCAGATGCAGATGATCAATCCAAAAAAGAGAGCTCATAGGCTCTGACAGCATCATTTTCACATTAAGTTCTTCAGAAAAAATTCAAACTGCGACTTATGGGGATATTTCATGGCTCAGGATGTTTGGAGGAATCACCATTTTCCTGTTCTGAGTTGCCATGTTGCACTTGAGTTGAGGAGGCCTGACCCTTGAACCACTGATGAAGATGTTCACTGTGGAGACACCTTTCTGGAACCGCTGAACCACTGATGAGTACCGTTGTTATTCAGCTGTCAGTCGCCTGTTCAGCTAGCATTTTCGATTTTTTGTCAAGGAACTAACATCACACTGTTTTATTCTCATGGCCCTCAAATTTTCTCTCTTGTCCCTCTTTCTCTATTGGACTAAAAAGATTTAAACTCTCTTTAACCCAAGGCCATGAGAGTAAGAACCAAGTGGAAGAGGGCCAAACACTTAATTTCCATTAATTTTTATTACAAGGAATGATGCTGAATGGAACAAAAAGGCAAGGCTAGAGTGGGGATGAATATATAAGCAATTCTATCTTGTCATGGTAAGATTAACATGCGCTGTTTACTTAGCAGTGAATTCTAGACTAAATTATCACTATGCAGACTATTCAATTTAAGCTTTCTTAGCTTCATTTGAAAGAGGACCACCACTTTCAAGACCACTACCCATTAACAAATCAGGTTCAATAAAAGAAGAAAATTTATCCGACATACATTTGATGTTGCTGAAGTAAATTTATCCGAACATGCATTGAAAACATTTCATCTTCAGTCTAAGTAGGACAACCATCAATAGCGACCAGCAACAACTAGTTCGGTATCAAAACCTGTATCAGCTAGCAATGCTTAGAACCTCTGAATGTGCTCTTATATCGCCCCAGGATTGTCTGTGGTAGACATGACATACCACTCATCATTACGTAATATCATCTGGCGATGACCAAATTTTCGTATCGGAAATGCCACAATAAGAAGAAGGAAATGCAGTGATGGAGGTGTGTACATCAGACAGCATTACGACAGGTCTACAGTGACCAAAAAAGCACCAGAGCATTTATATCTGCAGGACATTATAAACAGTGGTAGGGCTATTCTTTGCTACATCTCCCGGAGAGCTTCAAAAGCTTTGTCACCTGGGAGCTTGGACTGCTCGATAAGTACAAGCAAAGAATTGCCAGCTGATGAAACCATGAGTTAAGGATACTTTATCAGATAAAATGGGCACTTGCGAGGCCAAACAAAGACCTAATGGTTTAAAATTAAAATAGTGAATTCTGCATTCTCAGATCCACAATAAGCTCAAAGCTTTTTCTGAGAGCTGGGACCGCTGACAAAGAATCCAGTTAGTATGGCCAGCTAAAACACTGGAGCCTTTCACTCTGATCTCTCAAGATGCCAACGATGGGGATAAAAATGGTATTGATGGATAAGGAATCAGGCATCAATAATAGTTTCAGTCGTAGTGATTGCTTAGTGTTTACAGAGCTAAACAACTGAGCTAGTGTTAGCCACTTGATAAATCTTAGATATATATCGATGCCATTGTTATCAGACAGAAATCGTGGGTAACTTGGAGATCTAACTAAATCAGAGTTAAGCAAATGGAAAATTGATACAGTTGTGGAAGTAGGGATAAAGTGTGTGAATAACCACAATTTAAGTGCAAACTCAAGATGTCATAATTCCTCATTGCCAACAAAATCATTATTAAGAATCCTGTGGTTCTATCCTGAAAGGAAATTTGCTCATTTATCCTTGGCATGGAGATGTAAAAATACCTTGTCAACGATAAACAATTAGGTTGGTTGCAGTTAATGACACGCAATTATCACAGAGAACTGTGCCCATTAACCAACTCCTCACATTTCGGTGTATAAATGAAATAATCCTGACAGTGTACACCATACCCATCCAAATAAGGTAGAGTCGCTAACAAAAGGCACAATTTACAAAGCAATATAGCAATTAAGGTCGTGGTATTATTGACAGATGAGAACAAACTTCAGTGCAGTTTCTGTTCAAATTGTAATTTTCCTGCATAACTTATTCGACCCTCGTGTATAAATGAAATAAGCCACTACAGTGTACACATTCCCATGAAATAAGGTAGAATCAATAACAAAAGGTACAATTCACAAAGCAATATAGTTGAAGACAAAACAGAAAACACTGCCATAAATTTGGATCATAAGGATATAAAGACGGAATCTATATATGTATTACTCACTAACACAATGTCAATAACACCGTGGTTCACACAAAGGTTGCTTGTCAATGAAACTCATAAGTCTACAGAATTCATATGAATATAACTGCCAAAACTCAAGGAAGATTACCAGTTTTAAAAGTATGTATTCAGGGTCAGCCTCCTCCTGTAGCTACTTACTTGAAAGGGCGTGTCACTGCTTTCTGCCTCCTCTAACTGACTTCAATTTTTCGTCTGTTCTTCCCCCAAGTCTTTCAGCGATACTGAAGGTGTTCTTGGGGAATACTTTCGCACGAACCACTTCTTCTTAAAAATCATGCCCTTTCTGCGGTATCCGAGTAAGTTAAAACACTTGTCACAATGGCAGCCAATAATTCGTCTTCAACTCACCTTAACTCTTTACTCCATTCAAATGACTGATGTTTGTCTCCTTTCTTGTCGTGATTATCATTCTTCTTCTTTAATAGCCATATGTCATAACATTCACCTTCAACATAAACTGCAATATACAATACGCCATCCAAAACCCTATTGTCTGATTAATCAAATTCCTGTTTGGTGGCAAAGGAGGTGGTGCAAGATGTTCGTAGAACTTTTCTCTTCTCAATCAAATCAAGATCACAATCTTTTGCACCTCATTGCCAATCCAGTAAATAGCTCCATTAGCAAAGCTACCATGTACATCTCCATATCCATATTTGGGTCTAAATTCATGACTGAAGTTTCTTCCAAGATCTCTCCATCCGTTAGTGCCTAGAGTGTATATGTATACTTCTAGATAATGAATCCACCCATATATCGCTACAACTTTGTACTCGCTGTCGTAGAAACGTAACCAAATCGAAGGACCAATCATCCCACTCACTTGTAGGCTTATCTATTGACTCTATGGTCCCTGAGTTCTGAAGCATAACATATTCTCTGGTCAAAGGGTTATAGATACAAACAGGTGTTTCAATTTCATCTTGAGCAAGACAGATTAAGCCATTACAGGAGTAAGAATCCATCACCAATGCATGCTGAACTAATCTCTCTAATTTTGTTAATTGGTTCGGTTAACTCATGATTCTGATCATCATTATATTCAAAATAGTAATATGCACTCTCAGTTAAAGCAATAAATCCCAACTTACAAGAACTTCTCGGCAGCAGATGGTTGATTGAGATGATACAAGTGCTTTTGAATGAATAATGGATACCTAGAAACAATACGAACAACCTTTCTCAATCTCTGCAGACAGATTTGCAACAAGCACCGTGTCACCTGGTAAACGAGTTAAAATCCTCAAATGCAGTCCTGAGTGGTAGCTTTTGAAAGGATCCACGGAATCCTGTTAATCTTCCTTACTGAGAAGCAACAACTTGTTAGGGTCAAGAAATGGTGATGGAAGGATCTTGGTCTGTAGAAAGAAATCTTTGTACAGAGAAAAAAATTTTCAGAAGTAATCGATGAAATTTGTAGAGAGAAACAACAATTTTGTTAGGGTTTTGATTCAAGAAATTTTCAGTAATCATGAAATTTGATTCAAGAAATTTTATTTTGTTAGGGTTTTGAGAGATGGAAAATGGAGGTTTTGGGGAACTGGAAAGAGAGATCGTGTGATTTGTTATGTTTCTGGGGAGAGATGCGAGAATGATTTTTTATCTTTTATCTTCACAGACGCTTAAAAAGATGCGTGGAGGATGACTGTACTAATGCTGAATTATGAGTCATTGTCATGGAAATCCAAAGGTTTCCATTTTGCCTTAGAGACATACAACCTTTGAGTCAAACATTGTTGACGGACAGAGTCAAATGGGTGCTCCTGGTGGGCACAAAATCGGTGCCAAATGACATTCTAGTCCCTGGAGTTGTTAACTGAACTAAATCCGGGTATGGTTAAAGTTAATTGGAACCATAACTTTGTTTCCTCCTCGCGATTTTGTTTACCACTCAAAACAAACTCAATCAAAGATTCAAAAGAAGTTGTCATCAAATGAGAATCCGATCTCAACCCATCATCGGTTTTGGAGAATTTATCTTCTGCGAAAAGGTAGGGGTTCTTTTCGATTTTTATTATTGTTCATGTTTTGAGATTTTCAATTTCTTGATCCCGTAACATACTTGCATGATTATTTTCCTCCCATTCAAATCAAAAATTTGATCATTTGGGTGTTTTTGTAATAATAAGTTTGGTAAATTTTGCTTAGAAATTTTTGCCAATTACCCTATACTTTAAGTAATTTTTGCACTATAACAAATTTGGTTTGAAACCTTATACTTTCCTTTTGTTTAATCCTTGCATATTTAGTTATGGGTAAATTTTGGAATGTCATGAATAGTCTACTTGAGATTTAAAATGCTATGCATTGTTTAAATTTTGTTTTTTCCAATTCAAGTGTTGCAGTGAATTTAAACTCTCCCATTACCCGTTTATAAAAATGATTCAATGAGCTATTTTTATGATACTTTGTTGTTAGTGTTCTCATAGGCTTTTCTGGATTCGTTCTCCTCACTGCCCTACAACTTAACTTTTTCAACCAATGACTTGTTTACAACACTAGCTTAATTTTATTTTCTGAAATTCCTGTTTGTGAAATTTGATTTTATAAATGGTAGCTTTTACTTTCTTAATGCCTTAGTTGAGATTATTTCCACTTACTTGGATACGATGTTTGCATTTTTACCTTGTTGACTTCTCAGAAATTATATCTAGCTTGATTCGTTTGGATTCTAAATCTTGTGAGCATATCTTTCATTAAATGTTAAATGCATTGCACTAGCATTTGGTCTTCTTGATAATGCTCTTTAATTTGTGTAGTTTAAAGTTTTGGTTTCGATCATTTGCTTATTTCACTGTACATTTGTTTTCTTATGAATAACCTAGTTGCTTGCTAAAATGTTATGCTCTTGTTAAGATTTGTGAAGTGATCATGAATACACCCAGCACATTTGGATTATTTACATTTCTTTTTATGAAATCTTGAATTGGAAATTGGCCATGAAAACTATTATTGTTTGTCAATTGGCCATGAAAATGATTAGTGCTTGGAAATGGGCCATGAACATTATTAGTGTATGCCATGAACATGCTTATTAGTTAATGCCAAGGTTATTTACTCTTATTATTTGTTTAGCTCTTGATGGTATCTTTGGTCGGATCATCTTACAAATTGGACATGATGGTCAAGTCAGTTAGGTTTCTAAACAAGTCGCACCATCCAAGGACCAAAAGGATATTGTAAGTTATCTTTTCATGTTCATAGTTGCTGCAACATTGTGCATGTTTATTGATTGTTGTGATGTATCATACTAATTTTGTTAATACATTTGTTTGAAAGAGATCTTTGGAAAAATATTTTTTGGATGTTAAGAACAAATTCGAGACGCTATGAGTGTACCGGAATGGAAAAAGATCACAATTGATGCAAGAAGGATCCATTTGCGTGCAAAAATCATAAAAACATAGTATAGAAAAGTAAGACATTCAATTTGCCTTACTCGTCATTTATAGTTTAACTATTAGTTATAGCTTTCATAGCTTGAATTTTAAAATAGATGACCTTTTAAATAACTAACATGGTTTTGTAGTTGTAGAATTATATACAATCATAGTTATCGATGTTATCTTTTGCAAGTTTCATAGTATCCTCCACAAAAGTAGAATCATTTTGGACGAGGGAACGGACCCAAGATTTTATGTTCAGAGGGCTATGTTCTCAAGGTTGTGTTAGCGACCAAAGGCCGTAATTTTTTAGCTACATGTCAAGAGAGGGTCCTAGGCGTATATTCATAATAAAGTCCACAAACTTTTTGAGTTGTGCACCAATAGAATCTTCATGACAATCTCTAATAAAATATCAATCAAATCAATGCATCAATCAAATTAATACATTTCTTATATTGTAGACTTGTAGTGGAGGCAAACTAAGAAAACCAAAATTTTAGTTGATTCTGCTGTTTACTAGCTAGTGATCTTGATAACCAGTGGGCGAATACAATTAAGCTGTTGGGCTAAGTTCAAAAATCGCCCAAATAAGTACCCTAAAAGAATTTCTACCCAAAATAAGGGACGGGCTATAGACTCACTTAGCCCCTTGCTAGGCGAGTCCTGATTTTGGAAATATTATGGATCTTTAAAAGTATCAATAGATGAAATGTAATGCGTGTCTAGTATATTATTATGAAGTGTAGTCCACATATAATGTTATATATAATTTGTCTTACATTTTGTTGTGAAAATTTTCAGGAGTCCACCAGTTAATGTGCCACCTGTTTTGGTGATTTGGATCCAATTGTGCAGTTATTATGTACAAATAATGTTTACTGCCTCCTACCTCCATCACCTGTTATCCCGCCACCGCATCTCTATCACGGGAGGTTTTTAACTGAAAATCCGGACCTGACTGACAGGTATTTTACATGGCTTTAGATATTTAAAATTAGCTTCTCTAACAAAAGGTGACCTGATATAGGCTTACCTTATACGTTGTTCTTAGGTCGTTAGGGGTTCGCGGTTCTGAAAACAGGGTGCTAGATCATGTTTAGAAACCATCTCCATGTTCCCGGGTTAGACATCATATCTCATTTTGTCTTGTCTACAGGGTCATAAATGGATGGTGCCTCTAAGTACTGTAAAGGTTTTCATATAAAACTTTGTAGTATCTTTGTTGTGTTACTGTGAAATGGATATCACAGTTATTGTTATGTTTGTCATTACACCAAATGTACGCAATGGAATTGATTGGTCCTTTTCAGCATTTGGATATGAGTTTCCTATAGATGAAATGGTCCTCACATGTGAATGGAGATGGATATATTAGGTGAAACTGATCAACTTTTTACTTGAAACCTATGTGGTCATTGGGAAAAAAAACGTACCGATGGGAGAAACCATCTTAGATGGCGGAATTATTACTAGAAAGCCGATATTTAATTCATTATTGGTATATTCTTAACATGATGACTTCTTGGGTATTTTTTAGAATTTAAATTATAAACCAGCACAATATTTAAAGGATGTGTACGTAAAGATGTGAAGCTTCTGACAGATGTTCAAGGATGTGAAGCATCATTCAACTAATTCTTGAGGTTTTATTTTGACTTCTACAAGAAACTTAAAAAACTGTCAGTAGGTACCAATCTTCTTTAGTGTCAGCTATACTACCAGTAATTGATAAATTAGTATCAGTATTGATACCTGTTGAGTTTGTAGTTTGCCAACGTGTTCTCGTTACACATGTTTAAATTGTAATTTATATTATGGATTTTTTTCATGTGTATTTTCAGTATTACTTAAACACTACGAAGAGTATACCCGTCAACGAAGTAGTGCAAAACGCGATGTAATCGTCTTTTCTTTTCCTTGCAACTTTAGTATACCCTTATGTATGTACACATTATTGAATTTAGGCGCAAGCCGATCAAGTTGGACTACATATAGATATCGTACCCAATTTTTTAGTACCACAGACTCTGTGGCATACCTAGTTAAATTTATACGACTCTCCAACTGAGTTACCATTCGAATATTTTAGTAGATATTTCAATACCTTAAAAATAAGGTACACGTTGAAAATTTATACGACAGTGTTAGCTAGATACCCAATATTTTTTTATAGGACTGTCTAAAATACAATATGCATTGCTTTCCTAATTAAACTATTATGCCCAATGAGGCTGGTTTGATACTTTTCACGACTATCTATTTAGGTATAGGCTCTATAGCTCATTTAGTTATTTCCAGCCCCCTCAAACTGTTTGTAAGATCTTCTTAAAGTACTTCTCATCATAAGAGAGAAAAAAATCTCTAATGTGTACTACTACCCATATTCCAATGGGTTACTCAAACCCACCCATTTCTCCTAACCCAAATAAAGCCTAACTATCGTTAATAACTAACTTTGTTGGAGGGGTAAATTTGGATTTTTTTTTCAAAACATAACAAACATAGAAGGAAAGACTCACTTGTCCTTATATATGGGTTGAATTAAAAGTTGGCTGAATCGTTGGGAAAACTCTAACCTTTGGATTTTGGTGAGGATTGCTCCTCGGTAATTTCTTAGACGATATTTAGATACCGGGATAAATTTTGAGTAATTAAAGAATAGTAAACGGGGTTTTTTAGGTAAACAAAAAATATTTATATGATATTACAGCATTCCAATGGAGTTTAGATATCTAAAATATTGATGTCACCTAGATTTTAGAGAATTATATTAAAAAACATCTCCAATGGTTATTTATTTTATTTTTATTTTTTTTGAAGGAAAGAGGTGATCCTCTCAATTTCATTGATATAAAAAGATCGTATACATCATGTCAAGATACATCATTGAAAAACATAATAAAATACATATTTTTTGTATCACAATTGTAAGTACATCGTAATACAAACGTACTAAATACATGAATTTCAAAAACAAATGATGATACATTTTGAGGGATGGCATTTGAATTAAAATTTCCGCCATTTGATTTGAAGAATTTGTTTTCTTCATCATTGTCTTCTTCATTAAGATGGAATTGTCCCATAGGTAGTAATAAGCACAAAAACCATTATCACAATCAAACCGAGCCATGGATCTTCATGATATTGTAGAATCACGCATGCCTAAGAAATCGCCTTGATGTACATGAAACAATTGTAACACTGTCCGAAACGCCTAAGGCTATGAGAAATCTCCCAGGTTTGAGAACACCATGAGAACAATAATGAAATTGAAACAGAAAACCTAAAAATCCCATGTTTGTATGTTTTATTTATTACAACAACTAATAGAAATATTTACTTTGTATCCTAATTTGATTGAAATCTGAATAATTCAGATAATAATCCAATGCATTGGGAGTATAATTTTGGAGAATCAAAGATTTAGAAGATTTGTTTGTAGAGAATTTTTTTTTGAAAAACTGCTATTCCAATGGTTATTGTATGGTTAAAATTATATCTGTTTTGGAAATTTGAGAGCATCTCCAATGGTGTATGGATATTTATCCTATGTGGAGACCCAAAAAATAGGTATTTAACAACATAGTGTCAAATAATTTTTTGGTTTTGATAAGCGTCTCAAGTGGTAGTTATATTCCTACCTATTTTGAAACACTTGTCACTTATTTGTAGAAAGTTAATCCACAAAATCTAACAAAATAAATAAAATAAAAACAAATAGTGATGACGTGTATGGGATGAGAATCTCTAAAACCCATACTCTTCTTCCAAACTCAAACTTCCAAATTACATTAAATTTTTAATATCCAACCACCACTGGAGATGTTTTTTTTGTTGAGAGTTTCTAAAATCCTAGGTTTCTTCAATATTTTTTTTTGGGGCGCAGATCCTCTGTGACCGAATTGTTCCTGTCCCTATGTCCCGTCCAATGACAGAGTGACACGTGTTGATATTTTAATTAATCTTTAGTTAATTTAGAATAAGAGATATAACTAGTAACAATGCGATCATACATGGTGGGAGGGGCCGACCAAAAGAATCAACATAACTGTCACATGCGATTTTTCACCTGCTTCGAAAATTTGTGATAATAAGACTTTTCCGGAAGATATTGTTACTGCCTGGTAAAAGTATCACTTTTCAAACCGGGCGAAAGTATCACTTTTCCGCCAAACGAGCGAGTACTTTTCCCCAAACGGAGCGAAAGTTTCACTTTTCCTGAAACGGTAGAAAGTACTTTTTCTTGAACTGAAAATTAGTCGATCCATAAAACCAAAATATGGTTGCATGATGTGTTATGCATCCTTTGTGGTGGTTTGCATAATGGCTATGCATTCAATTTTCGAGAATTGTGCCTAAAATTAAAGTATCATTTTTCTTGAACGGAGGGAGTACACGTTTTTATTAGTTGAACGAAAATTAGTTGACGATAAACTGTAAATTTGCTACATAAAATATTATGTATCTTTGTAGTGGTTTGCATAATGAATATACATTTTATTTTCTAAAATTGTGCCTAAATGATAAATACTGAATTTTCGTAAAACTCTAAATTTGGATATTGTTGTTTGTGCCTCTGGATAGATCTTTTTATTAGCTTTCCAACAAGATAAAATTTGTAAAATTCCAAGGCTGATTTTTAGATGTTATATTAAAGTTTACTTTCCAATTATACCCCTAAAAAATAGGATAAATAAGGGTTATAGTAATTGGACTAAAAAGAGGGATATTTTTGGTTTTTCGTACACCATTCTCAATCTTTTGGTAATTGATCACTTAGATTTACAAAAAAGTGGCCATATATAGAAAACATTTTCGTTTGCCGGTCGGCCCAATAAGAAGCAAATATATATATTTTTCCCAAAACTGGTAATCAGCTTTTCACATTGAAAGGCTCGGTACTTGCGACTCTAATTCTTGGAGAGAAAAAAACTTTAAAGAAACTAGTCACATACTTGGAAATCTTGTCATTGATTTGAAACAAATTTGCTGAAAGTTGATTATCTTGTGACTGACCCGTTGTTACTTAGGGATTGAGTTTGTTTTGATTGAAAAATCTAATGCAACTTTGTTTTAATACCCTATTTTTTTTATCACTTGAGAGAATTTCTTCAATTTCATCCGGGTCATATCTAGATATACAGATCATGAATGTCACTTTTGATCATGTTTGGAAGCCAATATATCTCAAATCAGATTTGAAGAAGAGATTATATCTCAAATCAGATTTAAAAAGAGATCATTTAATTGATGGTTTTTTGCCTAAATTAGAGCATAAACTAAATGTTAGTTATTAATCATCTAAATCCTCATGATCATCACTTTTCTTTTCGACGCATATATGTGATGATCATCAAAGATGTTTCAGTTTTTAAATCAAAGGTGTTTCAGACTTTCAGTTTTTTAAGAGAAGTAATATGATGTTTTTTCTCATATTTAACTCCTGATTTAGCTTTGATTTTGGATGAGTTAAAATTTAATTTATGAATTAATTTTAGTATACCACGTGTCGCTCTGTCATTGGACTGGAGAGAGGGACATGAACAATTCGGTCACATAGGATCTGGAACCTTTTTAGAGACCCATATTCCATTGGAGATGCTCTGAGTTTGGATGAGAGTATGTATTTTTAGATACTCTTCTTAAATCCCACGTCATCAATTACTTTCCTTTTAAGACTATTTCAATTTTATTTTTTTAAATCATTTAACAATTGAATGACACTTGTATTAAACTAAATCTTGATACAACTACCACTGGAGATGCTTATCAAAACAAACATTTATTTGTATTTCATATCAACAAAATACCTTTTTTTAGGCTTCCACATGGGATTATATCCATACACCATTGGAGATGCTTAGATTCACTAGATATGACATCATCATACCTTGCTTAAACCTCAGTTAAGCTTCCCCATTTTTATCGAGCGATTCTTTTCAAACTGCCCAACTAACTAAAATTGGATTATACTTGTAACATCTTGGATGAACATAAAGTTTATGATTGTTTTTTGTTTAATGGTGTCTTTAATCAAATTTGTCAGTAGTTTTCGTAATTGTGAAAACAAAATTTGTATGCACCAATTATAGCAGAACTTTACAATCCGGTGGAAGCAAATTCGTGTTTGCAATACTGGGTATTGTCTGCTTCTTTTGATTTTTGTAGTTGAGATCCATCCAGCGATTTCCTCATTATTTCTCACGAAGCATGGAAAATTATGGTGACAATTAATCATCCCACCCGTAGTCAAATTATATTTTGAAATCTTTAAGAAAAATTTACCACCCCTCAAAACTTATGCCATTTTCTTACTCTAGTAGATTCGTGTTAAATGGTAGTCATGCCTTCACATCGTGGCTAGTTTCTGCCTCACAATGGCATGGTATATGCCTACGGTTTTGGCTCTAAAATTAAAATAAAAAGAGTAATTTATTCTCATGACCCTAGAAATTATATGTTTTATTGTTTTGACCCCAGTGTTATTTAATAAAATTTGCAATTATTCTAGTGACCCTGAAATATTATTAACAAAATAATCGGTGTGCATATTGCCTGCACATAAAATCAGTCTGCATATTGCCTGCACACTATAAAATATGAAGAAAATTATAAAAATTATGTACAAAAAGCAGTGTGCATAGTTCCTGCACATAAAAGCAGTGTGCATATTGTCTTCACACTATAAAATATGAAGAAAATTTTATACAAATATTTAAAGAATAAAAAGTTATGTGAAATGAAAATTTGGTAGTTGTTTTTACGCTCGTTGTGTAGTCTTTCAAAATGTTTTCCAAATATATAAAATTTGTCGAATTCTTACGTATGATTCATGATACATGTTATGTTCAAGTTGGCATGATGATTATACCCTTAATAAAGAATATAGTTTATTTGATAACATCATCAAACATCTTTATCCAAATGGTCCTCCTTCTTTTTTAAGAATGCGCAATTGGGGGACAAAAAAAACTAATTGGGGGATAGAGGAAAAAGACAAAAACTGGATTTAAATATCAAATCAGGGTCACCCCTTATCTAAGCATTTTATCTAATTCCTAATCTACCCCTTATTAATCATGTTTAGTGGTTAAATATAATTAGTTAAGTTAATAGATTAGTTTGATAATCATTAGAATTAATCATTATCATTGAATTTGTTGATGCAACAACATCAAATCAAGATATTTATGATCATAAAGGTTTAGGTGAAGAACCAACCTAGGAAAGTAAACTAGATGAACATATAAGTGCTCCAATTACTCATATATATAGGTATTAATGTATTGAAATTTGATATTTTTTTTCATTGAATTCGCCATTGTTGCGCCTGAAAAACTCAGTACCGGCATGGTAAAAGTATGAATACCATGCCGGCAGTGACCAAACCAGCATGGTATTCATACTTTCACCATGCCGGTACACAATATCCTCAATTTTGAAAATTGGAAGTACACACGACAGAAAAAGTTCATTATCGAGCATGCCGGAAGTAGTGCCGGCATAGTTGATTCCCAAGTGTCTGGTGTCGGTTTGAAGACAAAAACATACAAAAACTTGTCTGAATAGCAAAGTACGGGCATTGTATTCATCTTAAAAACCATGCCTAACTAGTACCTAAGATGGTATCATCCTAAAAAACCATGCCTAAGTACTATTCATCATTAAAACTCATCCGCACTAGTACCGCATGGTATTCATCCAAAACTACGAACAAAAACTAGTAGGGTGTTCATCATAACACAAGCCAGAGTGGATTGAAAAGTTTATGATTCTAACCCAAACAAAGTTTTAAAACAACAACAACACTATAAATATGATTAGGTATCATATACTTTCAATAAAGCCATTTCTTCTTCTTCTTCTTCTTCTTCTTTCTCAAGAACAATTCAATTTAACCTATCTTTAAGAACTTGTTAGGGTTTGATTTTGATTTTTAGTTTTAAATTTTAATTTAGATGGAAGGGTATTTTAGTATTTTCGCCCCCAAAAAACATCCCTTAACGGATATTATTGGACGGGATAGTAATTCATATCCCCCAATTAGTTTTTTTATCCCCAAATTAGTAATTCTTTTTTAAGGATCATTTCAACAAAATGGGTTAATTTTCTTAAAAATGAATTTTAAGTCAAAGGTCATTTGAGTAAGAGAAAGTGAGGGAGCGCCAAACATTTAGTTCCCACAAATAAAAAAGGTGAGACTGTTCCAATTCTACATGGAAATAACGAGGCGATATGATGGAGATGCAATCGTTAAGATCTTGCCACGTGAGTATCAAAAGTCAGTGGGTCCAATTGGGTATACTGGTTATAACAGGTTATCTCCCTCTCGCACTGGCAGGCACTCGCTCTTCCTCCCCTCTATCTGAAGTGAGTGGGTCCAATTGGGTGTACATAGCACAGACACGCCACAGACGGCTCTGCTGCCAAGTGTGACAATGGAATTGTTTGCGGTAATGCTTGCATTTTGAACTCTGACGGGAAAGTTTGTGAACACATTGTCAATACAAAAAAACAAATTTGTGAACACATTATCAATAGAAAAAACAAACAATGTCACTTTTACTTATTTGTGGGGAATACAGGAGTCCAACTTGTTTTGGTCACCCGAGGAAAAAAAAAAAAAACTTGTTCGGTCACCCGATAAATTTGAAGAACTAACCAACGTAGACAAGGACGGAGCCATGTTTGTAGCATAGGGGTGCAAAAAATTTCGCTATCTAGCAGGTGTCACCGTATATAGTGGCAAAATTATTGGATGATGCAGTGACCTAAGTTCGAAACTCGTCGGCACCAAATTCTATTTGTCGATCAAAAAAGAAAATTTCTCTATCTATTCTAGGGGTGCAAAATAGGCTTGGAAAGCTATTTGTACAAAAAAAAAAAAAAAAAAAAAGGTCATACTAAGTATAGTTTGGAACGGTTTTTTGGGGACCAGCCTTTTTTTTGGGGGGACCATTGTTTTTTTTGGGTAAGACATTAGAAGTAATTCTAGGTCACCCCTTATCTAAATATTTATATTAATACCAAAACTACCCTCTGATTATATTTGGTTAATGATTAGTTAGTGTTAATATTAGTTAGTGTGATTATTGAAATTATTTTGAATAAAGATTTGAGATTTAAAAAATCAGATTTTTAAAAAAGAAGTAGAATTATTGAGAGAGAGAAGTTTGAGAAGTTGAAGAACAAAACCATGGAAAATAAAAAAAATTTGAGTTCACTACTCTAGACTACTCAAGTGATGATTCAATTGATGATAGCTCATCCGAATCTACATCTCCTTCATCTCCTAGAGTATATGTCAATCTTCACAATGATCCGGATATGGATAATTTCTTAGATGGTGAATGTATTCTTCCCCAAAGCCAATTTCAAGATGGTGAAAACGATGGATTTTACCAACCACAACCGGAGGAAGAATATTGGGGTACCCAGGTATGCTCAAAACTTAGGTAATGTTGGTTGAATTGGTCCAAATTTTCAAAAAAATGTGAATTTTTAGAGTAGATTTGTGCTTGTTCGGTTACCTTGTGTGAAGAACATGTAACCGAACTCATCTGAAAGTGTAGTTCGGTTACTTTTTCTAAACACGCAGGTTACCGAACTCTCCATTAATGGAGGTTTTTTGTAGTTCGGTTAACGGAGTAGTAATCGAACTCTATAAATAGGATTACAGTGTTATGTTCGGTTTGGCCGAAATGTAACCGAACTTATGGTCTATGAGTTCGGTTAGTTCACAACCAATAACTAACCGAACTTACGTACAAGTGTAAAATATTTGACATTAGTGTACGATTAAAGTTCGGTTAGTAACCGGTTTAAATAATCATATAACCGAACTTAGGTCCATGAGTTCGGTTGGTTCGCAAACTTCATACCAACCATTACCTAACCGAACTTTTTACGTACAATAAAATTTGATTTAGTACGTAAGTTCGGTTAGTCCCCAACTTGTCCTTGACAAACCGAACTTCGAGTTCGGTTATCCCGATAAAATTATCATATAACCGAACTTAGGTCCATAAGTTCGGTTAGTTCGCAAACTTCATACCAACCCACTACCTAACCGAACTTACGTACAATAAAATTTTGAATTAGTGTACGTAAAGTTCGGTTAGCCCCCAACTTGCTTGACAAACCGAACTCGGAGTTCGGTTATACCGATAAAATTATCATATAACCGAACTTTAGGGTCCATGAGTTCGGTTAGTTCGCAAACTTCATACCAACCCACTACCTAACCGAACTTACGTACAATAAACTTTTGATTTAGTGTACGTAAAGTTCGGTTAGTTGTCAACTTGCTTGACCAACCGAACTATGAGTTCGGTTAGCCCGATAAAATAATATTGTAACCGAACTTATTTCTGATTGCAATTGATGTTGTTCCCTTTTCTTGTAGATTGAATGTCAACCTATACCAATGGATAATCAACCTCTCCGGTTGGCCTGTTTGAAGATACATCTAATCACTATGTCAATGATTTGTTTTTGATGAAACTATTGATGCGAAGAATTGGGCTAGAGAACATGCCAAGAAAGCCATGTGCGTATTAGTTTTTTTGAATGGAAAAGAAATCCAAACTCGTTTTGAAATGGTTTGTGAGAGAAGTGAGATCCTGAATGTTAGTCACAAGAAGAAGGGTTATGTGTAAAAGGAAACCGATGAGGAAGAACACAAGTTGCTCAAAGAAAAAACTAAATGTCCGTTCAAGCTAGTATTTAGTAAGTGCAAAAAAAGAATGGATGGGTTCTATCTATGGATAAGGTGGTAGGCCATTAACCAACGTCCAGGATGATCTTGAAGGACATTGTTTTCTAGCTCACTCCTCAAGAAATGGAGAAAATAGCTAAATTTAGGAGAATGGGAATTTCATGAGTTAACATGCTTCGCTTACTAAAGGATGATAACAAGGATAATGTATCATCTTTGACGACCATTTACAATGCAATTGAGACAATTAAAAGGATTGAATGGAAGGATAGAAAAGTGATGCCCTAGGGCGATGTATTGAACAATTTTATGTGTTTTACTTCTATTTTATTTCAACTACATGTATGTTTTTTCGATTCAATAAAATGAGTGACTTCAAATACCGGTTCAATTTTTTAGCTGTGTGAGTTCGGTTACATTACGAAATCAGCGAAGGAACCGAACTTTTCTGAGTACCAAGTTCGGTTACCTGCAAAATATTGTCAAGGAACCGAACATTACACTGTAACTTCTTGTTCTGAGTTCGGTTAGATTACGTTTTCTGCAGGTAACCGAACTTTACACTTTAACTTTTCAAATTTTCTTGTTCTGAGTTCGGTTACATCGCATTACTCTGCAGTTAACCGAACATTATAGTTCGGTTACCTGCAAAATATTACCAGGCAACCGAACATTACACTGTAACTTTAGAAATTTTCTTGTCATGAGTTCGGTTAGGTTTCCTTTACTGTATGTAACCGAACATTAAGTTCGGTTGATCCAAAAACATTGTAGGTAACCGAATACATAGTTCGGTTGTTTACGAGATTTAGTATATTAACCGAACTAACTAATTGTTCTTAAAAATTTGAATGTAATGAAACACTTAATCGTCAAATAGCCAAACTAATCCCTTAGAACACAAATTAAAAACCAAATTAAGAAATTTAATTACTAATCCACATCACTAAATGTTGGAAGTGCACGAACATAAGGAAACAAACTACCAAATCCGCCATAAAAAGTACTCCAAATATAAGGAACCAAACTACCAAACCGCAATTAAAAAGTCTTCCAAACATAAGAAACCAAATTAATAATTGTTGCAATCACTCATTTGCCATGACCACTACCAGAAACTTTTCTACTCTTGCGTTTAGGAGCTTTAGGTCGTCCTTCGTCACTAGGAGTGTCATCTCCACTGCTTTTGTTGTTCAACCATCCTACTTGAACCTTCCCTTGTCGGCGACTCCTCTTCGACGGCATGGTCTGGCTTGGATCAACCTGGCTTGTATCGACAAGGCCGGGATTAAAACATTAGTTATTTGCTGGCTGTGTCCGTTTGTTCTCGAGTATCCATCGCTCTCCACCTGGATTTTTGCCATCATTTTCTTCAACAATTTTCCACTTGCCTTCACCTATTCTCATCAAAAACATAAGTAACTATTATTTTTCAATACTTCAGCAACAATTTGAAACACAAAAAGAAGAGTAAATTTCTTACCGCCGAATTCCACAAGATCAAGGCCTCATCACCACACAGTAGGGTATGCTTCATAATTTTCTTAGCCTCTTTCTCCACCGCCTTTGCTTTTGTCTTCTCAAAGACGGCTTGTTGGATGTTGTTTATTACACGAGGATGAGAAACATGTTCATACCATTCCATATATCCCTCGTCAAATGCATTTGCCCATCAAAAGAATCTTGTAACTCTTCAGCCTGGAACAAGATAATCCCCAAAGTTCTTCCAAAGTGGTCCACCGATGGAGCAGATCGTATTTGGGGGTGAACTTCATCTCGGTGCTCTTAGTTCCCTCGCTTCTTCACCTTGAAGTTGAAGTTTTCCTCTTGTGGGACACTTTGGACACAAGAAACTTGTCTTAATACTCTTAGAGGATTATACATTGTACAACCTCGTGGGATGAAACAACGGTCCCATTATACCCGCAACAGTGAGAAATCAATAACCTCAACATCCTCCTCGTCTTCATCTCGATTGAATGGTGTAAGGATGGAAAACCACATCTTCCATCGTTAACGTATCCAATTTCTCCCTCAACTCCAACACCTTTTTTTCTTATTCTTTTCCCTCGTGAATTCAAAATACATATTTACCACCTGTAGGCTTCCCATAAGGCCAAGGAGTGTGAGCATGAGACAATTGAAGTTTAGGGAAGTGGTCGACACCCAAACCTATAAGAAGAGGCAACAAATAATACATTCACAATATGATTAGTAAAAATACACATTCATTCACTTATATATTGAAACACACAAACGATAATTTAACTGGTACTCGAACAAGGGGTGTATAAGCCTCCAAAATATAGACTCTTAAGCCTCGAAGCTTTTCTCGAGTTCCTCTTGAATGAATGAAAGCACCGCAATGCCCCCAACAGTAGTTGTTCACCTCATCCAAGGGGTCCAATAGCCGGAGGTAATGAGCATTTACCACGTGACTCGAATCGTAGGGAAGAAAATGGTTCCTAGTTGATATAACAAATAAGCGGTCACATGGTGCTTAACCTTCTCCTCTCACATCACCAACTTTCTCGAGCAACCAAATCTTTCGTCCCGAAAACTCATCAAACAAGGTCTTGAGCTTGATCTTTTTCAACTTCTTCTTGTACGCAAGTCTACCCCTCAAACTCATTATACTCATCACCTTCTGTCAAGCTCTTTGTTAGCCTGTCTAAACTCACATTGTGCCTTTTATCGCTCCATCTCTAGGACACCTTCGCATAGCTTTTCAAGAAGTTCCAAACTCATCGAAGGATCGTGAGCCATCTCGAACACTTGTTCCCGTTATTGGTAGGGTCATGTGATTCTAAAACAATCATCCTGAGTAATTGCCATCTCACCAAAAGGTAGATGAAAGGTATCCGTCTCTCGATAAGACCTCTCGGCAAATGCAAAGAACAGTGACAGCATCAAATTTTTTGGTGCGCATGTTGTATCCCGTTCCATAGTACAAAATCAAATACCGCCAAGCGGACCTCATCACACTCATTTTCTATATTCCATCTCTTGTTCTTTTGACGTTTCAAAACACGAACATCATTAGTATGATCCTACAAAAAGCAACAAACTATCTTATATACTAATATATAGAAAAGAACAATATATGTCAAAATATAAGTTCAAATAAAAGAAGATGACTGAGAAATCTTTGATGGTTAAGATTGAACCATACCTTGTCGCAAAGATCTTGGCAGCCCATGAGTTTTTGTAGCCCATCAATAACTCCCCTCCATCTCTCAAGTACCATAAGTTGGATTCTTTGGAGACAAACACAAATTGTCATCGGGAATGTAAGAATATCTAGCACAAGGCTTGTTAGGCGTCTTTCTAGGTTTCTTTTGCACTATTTCTACTTGTGCCTCTTCCTCTTCAACTTCCTCTTCATCCAACTCCTCCTCCGATTCAACATCATCCTTATCTCCATCTTCCTCATCTTTGTCACCCTCATTTGGTTCACCACCATCTTTGTCACCCTCATTTCCCCTCCTTCCGGGTTCACCATCATTGGCACCTCATTTCCTCCTCTTTGGTGGTTCACCTTCTCCACCTTGATGTTGTTCTTCATTGCCCATCGCCCACTCATCTCTTCATTGCCCATCGCTTCCACAATCTCTTCATTAACTTGTTGATTACGTTGTCAACATTATCTCTATTAACACCATCTGGATCACAACATCCGGTAATGACCCACCTCTATAC
The DNA here is from genome assembly GCA_023531295.1 of Papaver armeniacum. NCBI lineage: Eukaryota > Viridiplantae > Streptophyta > Magnoliopsida > Ranunculales > Papaveraceae > Papaver > Papaver armeniacum. The sequence goes on from JAJJWW010000400.1 coordinate 42,072, forward strand.
TTAGCATTTTTGTTCCACGGTGTGGGCATCACAATGTACTTTGCCTCAGGAGGGTAGGAGTTCTAAGATCTTCCACAAAGGTTTGTTTGTTTTTTTGCCTCTTCCACTAATCAAGAAAACAAAAGATATTAGCTTAAACAACTCTATTTTTGGGGACCATAGTATAGTTCGGTTAACAAATATTTTTTTTGAGAACAAACCGAACTCAACATTGGTAAATGTTAATGAAGAGTTCGGTTTGTCATCATTTTTTTGTGAACAAACCGGAACTCAACATGTTTGCAACTACCGAAGTTCGGGTTTGTCAAGATTTTTGTCAAAAATAGTTCGGTTACATTTTTTTTCTTCGGTAAAGTTCGGTTACTTTCTAAGGTTATATTTTATATAACAAACCGAACTCAATGACGATTCGGTTACATAAAACTCAAATTAGCCGGGCAAAATAGCGGAGTTCTAAGCATGTAAAAAATTTGTTTTAAAAAAAATTTAAGTTCGGTTAGAAATTTTTTTTTTTGCTTCTTTGCGATCTAACCGAACTTCAAGTTCATTTACCTAGTTTTTTGATACCTAGAGAACCTAGGCGTTTCTTCGTGTTCTTCTTTCAGGAAGTTCGGTTAACAAAATTGAGGTTTTTGAAACTCGACCCTAACCGAACTCATGCATTGTGAATCGCCATTTGAACCTATTTTGATGATTTCTATTCATTTAAACGAATCAAAATCAAATTAAAAGTAATGGGTTTTGTTGCAAAATAATGTTAATCGGTCCCATGGAAGAATCGGGCTTCAAACCGCTTCATTATACCGATTATGGATTCACTTGGTTGTTCAACTTTTGAATCAAAATCGCTCGGCTGATTTGCTAGATGTTGTCCGAGGACCTTCTTGAAGTCTTTTGGTTTGCTTTGAAGAACCATTGTTATAGTCGATTGATTAATCAACGATGAATTTTTGAATCGACGATTAATTCGATGGAGTCGATTGAAGACAATGTTGTATTTGGGAAGAAGAGAAGCGAATAGGGAGAACGGTTTGATAGAAACTGCTTTTTTTTTTTGGTTTTTTAGTTTTAGGTTTTGTTTTAGATTATTAGGTTAGTGATAATTTTAATTGTGGTAAGGACAAATTGGTAATCTTATGATTTTAGGACATCCCTTAACATTGTAGGGTAGGGGGCCTTATAAAACAATGGTCCCCTCAAAAAAAGGCTGGTCCCCAAAAAACGGTTCATAGTTTGGGTTGGGAACCGGTTGGCAGGCCCGGTCCTGCATTTCAGGAGGCCTAAAGGCAATTTTTTTGGAGGCCCCTGTTAACAAAATGTCAATGTTATTTTGGTCCCTCGTAAATCTGTTATTTTATTAGGGGCCTCTTGCAAGTTTGTTTTCTCATTTTTCCCCATTTATATTACAA
>JAJJWW010000401.1:0-40467 GCA_023531295.1 Papaver armeniacum
AATCAATAAACATTCTTGATCTGATATCTTTCAATGGACTAATTAAGTAAAATCGATTAAGGGGTGTAGTGTGGGAAAACCTGCTACTACACCTACAATCTCAGATCATCATTGATCTCACACATTTCTCAGCTTCCCTCCTACAGATCAACCCATCCTCTCTTGTGACCGAATTGACTCTGGAACGGCCATTGTTCTTGGTTTAGGCCGGAGTCCTACAGATTGATCTCTCGAACTTAAAGCACTCCCTTCTTGCAGTGCATCTGTGTGAGGTTCAAAATTTCGCTCGGTTCAAGGAGTCTCCACACGGACATCTCCTCAATTCTGTAAAACCAGCAAATTATTTTTTCCCATCTACAGATTAGCGACCACAGTGGGAGATTAATCTCTCGGTTGCAATCTCACGATTTCACAAGATGGCTGGTCTTAGGTCTGGGTTAGTTACAGGTTCCAACACAAACGGTGCAATCACTAACAACAATAACAACAACGACAATGAAAAATATCCCAGACACAATTCCGGCCTCTAACACTGACGGTAGTGACATTACTCCTCCCCACGCTAACACGGAAGGTCATCCTCTGTTCGGACGACACCCTGAGGAAGTCAGAGGAAACCCACCACCCACTATTGCCGATCTCATCAAAGTGCAAGAGGCTCTTGCAAAAAATCAGACCGATATGGCTACGGCGCATAAGGAGCTATTTAATCAGCTGAAGGTTCTCACTGATACAATGTCAGAGAAAACTCAAGGAAAGGGGAAAGAGAATGAGAAATCTTCAGATGTTGATCCTGAGGTAATTCCAATTCATACAGTGGACGACGATGAAGTCAGCAAAGGAATCATCAAATTTTATTACTCGGGAAGATTTGGAGCGCCTTGTGGAGAACCCTGGAAAAGACAGGACATCACATGTCCATATCCACCAACCTCCTTACCCTGCCGCTACGCAAAAAATCCCTCTTCCGAAAGGTTATACTTCTCCAACCTTTACTCTGTATGATGGAACCGGCAATACTCGAGAACATGTCTCTCGTTTCCTTGAAGCCTTAGGAGAGCATGAACACAATCACGTTGTTCGCCTCAAAGAATTTTTAAAATCTCTATAAGGCAGGGCGTACACCTGGTACAACAATATTGCGCCTGGGACTATCAGCAATTGGGGAGAAATGATTAATGCCTTCTACATGAAGTACTTCTTCGTGTCAGAGCAAGTTACTCTCTCTGATCTTGGAAGAATATTTCAAAGAGTCAGTGAAAATCTCAATGACTACGTGAAAAGATTCAGAGTTCAAGCCTTGGATTATCATGACCCGAATGTCACGGAGCAACAACTGGTAAATTTGTGCATCAATGGCATGCTCCCGGTCTACAAGGCTCTACTGGAAAATCTTCGATTCCAGACTTTCTCAGAGCTTCATGAAGCGCCAAGAGAGCGGCAACCACTTACACTTGCTCTATTGGAAAGAGCAAAATCTACAAAGGCGGAAGAATCGCAAGATATTCGAGGAAGCGGACGTCCGATCAACAAGCAATACAACCCGCAACCCTCCACAAACGATGTTGCGAGAGGGAGCAAGCGCAAGGTGAACCCCCGAACAAGCATACCTCGGCTCCTCCAAAGACGCAAAAGAAGGACAAACCAGATGCACGGGCTCCCGGCCGGCATACGAGGCTCAGATCAAGATGCACCGACTTTCCTCTCCCATTGGAGAAGTACTCGAACTATTAGATGCCGGATCCAAGATGGTGCAATCAAATTGCCATATGTCGAGAGAGACCCAACCGAGGAAAACATGGAAAATCCTCACACGCGCTTCACACGGGTTCGTCAATCATCCCACAAGAAGCTGCAAAGTCTTGAAACGCATATTCGAGAGAAAAGGTTGAGTCGGGAGAACTTAACGGGGGATGAAGGAGTGCACAGAGATCCCCTCCCGGTCGGGACCTTCTATTTCGAAGCACGAGTCAAAGAAGCGATTCGAGTCATTGATATAGCATGTGCATGAATTACTCTATCTAGCGAAAGCGCAAAGAGGAGACATGGTCACGGCTTTGAACCACATAGTGTCCGGAAAACGCCTATTGACTCCATAAGTACCTCCCCGAACCTTCACCATCGACAAAGAAATGTATGATCAGGGATTTGCTCACCACTGGTGCATATTAAAGGAAATGAATTCGGGAGGGCATTTGTTGATGTCGATGCACGCCGTCAACATCATTCCTTTGAAAACTCTCGAGCCATTGGCATTACTCGACAAGAATCTACTCATGCTCCCATGGCAATCGGGGATCACGAAGGAACTTCCGAGAGATGCATATGGCTACATCAATCTCAAAGTTACGAGAAAACTCGCCCTGCACTTGAGACTAAGTTTTACATAATTCGAGAAGACCGGGATATGACATGATTCTTGGACGAACTTGGATCTACGCTGGAAAGAAAACTCCAACGCCTTCAACATGTCCCACGTTGATGTAAAGCTCGACTCAAAATAAATGGAGGATACTCGAGTCATTTAAGCACTTAGAAGAAGTTAAAGATTTGTGGAACTCACACGTAAGCCCGGAGAAAGTGCACATTCTTTCATCAAGAGGTTCCGTACTCAGGCAAGTCTTATTCCTCTTCATGCACCAATAATACCAATGTTTAAATATACTGCTCTGGTCCGGGGACTTATCATTGCTAACAACTTATCAATTACCAAAAGCTACGAGGGGATAGTCTCACCTCAGCAGTATTATACCAAATGGTTACGCTCAGAGCATCTCCATGTTGATCATTCTATCAAGAGGTTTATTGCTGAAGACATGGCTAAGCACAACGAACAATATGCTGGATACTCTCCTCTACACGAGTGTCCATATGTGCCACAACCATGGAATTAGCAAAAAATATTCAAGGCACGAACTACTAAGCCCAACAAATTCAAGGAAGGGGATTTGGTTCTTAAGGCGACTAAACGAGATCTCCATTCTGCAAGGAGCTTTAATTGGGAAGGATCATTTATGGTTGCTAGGTCCATAACCGGAGGATACTACAAATTTATCAACACGATGGCGAGAACCTCGCCCGGTAATTCACGAATTGGCTTAAGGCATTTGTCTGAAATTATTGGGAATTCGAGGTACTGGACGTTTGAGCACTCATGACGTCTGGATTTGGCATTTAGGATTTTCTTTCATTGTATTTCAATTCCTCCAAAACGTTTTCAATACTTGCAATCAGTATTTGAATTCAAAGAATTTATCAAAATTCGGTTCATTTTACTTAAAAGAAAATCTCTATCAAATCCAAAACAAAATCCTCAATCATCTACCAATCCAAAATCAGCCAATATCAAACCTAAATAGAAACCTCACATCTCTCAGAAGTTCAAGAGATTGTGAAAAGGAAATCAAACGAAATCAGCAAAAAAGGATTTTTGTTCCTCTGCATCCTTCAAGACCTGCAAAGCCGCCTTCTCCTTGTTCAGCTCTTCAATCAGCCTAGCAATCTCGTCTTTCTTCTCCATCATAGCATAATTGGGAAAGGGTATGTTCTTCTCACATGAGTCTTTGATAGCGTTCATTTGCTTACGAAGCCACTTTTCATTGAAGCCAAGTCTTTCTGAATTCTCCAAGTTAAACTCCCAATCAAAGAGTATATCTGGAGTCACAAGATTTCGGCCCTAATGCATATATCACTTACAACGTGCAAGATAATACCTACTTGCATTGTTAAAGCATAAGCACGATTCCAGATTAGGTCCACAATTATGTGACCAAACTTCTTCCATATTTTCTCGTGCAAACTGCATACCCAATGGGAACGTTGAATCCACTTACTAGTTCATGATACGGGAGTGAAGCATCAAAGGGAGGATCAAAAGCAATTCCTGCACTTGGATATTCATGCACCACTATACGGTTCTCACCACTTGGGAGCGACTTCTACAATCGGGGCAACAATTTCTTCAAGTATTCTCTCTTCGGTGTTTGGGTTTCTTCTATCACCAGCAAAGCAACAATCTGGGTTTCACTAATTTTAGTGACAACCTTCTCATGGCCTTGAAGTGCAGGTATGGATGTCTCTTCATCAACAACTCCAGGGCAATTCGGGTTATCCTCATTGGTTTCAATATCCTCAACTTCGGTATTTGACACCTAATACGAAGATTACATGAGGTTAGAGTCGTTTAAGCATGAAACCGAGTGAGATTATAAAATATAGCATAAAATCAATACCACATCATCAAAGTTCATTATACACTCAAGGCACGAGCAAATAACATGAAAGTCATGAAAAATACGTTTTACGGTAAACTCGTCTGACAAAACTGTACTCTACTATGTACTAAAAGACGAACTGGGAGCAACCTACAAGGAATCTGAGGATGGGTTATATACCATTCTCTTCGTATGGATGTCCTCTACCACATGACAAAATTTCATGACAATCCGACGAACGAGCAAAAATATGTGGTCGAAACATCGGGCAACATGCAATCTGAAAAAGTTCTGGAAGTCTCCTGGAAGTTTATTGTTTCGCCTTTTTCAGGTCCTAAACGTGATCAAAACTCAAAAAGCTTCTTTGAAAAAGATTGTAAATTCTCTGGGATTGAAGATACATATGTGGACATGAAAATCCGACTTCAGATGAAGGTTTTACGGTGCTTTTGCTAAAAACTGAAATCTGAAATTTTCTGACGACTTATTTCGCCAAAATTACTTGTACACTCACATGGATTCTCATTCATTCACTCATAAATCAACAATTTCATATTTCTATGAAGAGGTTACAAGATATGTGCTTACTTGGGGGGTCTTCGAAGTGTTCGAAGAGTTGGGATTGCCCGTGTCAACGTCAAGAAGTTCATCATTTCCATTCGGTTCCGAATATTTGGAACTTCCTTCGCCTCTATTCTCGGAAGATGGCCGAGTATCAGCACTCTCCACCTCCATCGCAACATCCTCCTGGACATATTCTCAAATAATTAGCATTTTCACATGAGGCATTTATGTTTGGCTATGAGAGAGAGTACTCACAACATTTTCTTCTTCAACGCTCAAATCAGAGATTGTCTGCCCAACAACAGAGAATTGAAGACCATCAATACTAGAGGGAGCAAAGTTCTGTAACCAAATAACAAATATTGGTTTCGTGATCCCAGTAATGCGGATAGAATAAGTTACAGCGGAAAAGTGTCGACAACTCACCAAAGAAATAACCGGGGACTTTATGGTATTGGGCAACAGCTTACAATTCTTGTTCCTGCCTTCTCCACCGTGAACAACTGTTTCTGCTTTAGAGAAATTCACTTCAAGACGAGGTCTTACAGCACGACCGTCCTACATGAAAGAAATTAAGGTGATAATCAAAGGCAATTATTTCAATTTTACGAAGAATGTGTAAAAGATACATACTGGTGAACATCCTGGAGATGTCTTTCGCTTATCACCACCAGAGATGGATTTCAATCTCGGTCGAGAAGCAATCATATCAGCAGAAGGAGCTCTTTCACCAAGGGTTGACTAACCCCTACGAAATCATGTAGACGTTCAAATTGCTGGTTCCAAAAATCAGTATAACCCGAAGTTACATACGTGATTCGGTCGGCACAAGGGAACCAATAAGAGCTTCCTTCGACATGGGTACGGTCTAAACAAGTCTTAAGTTGTTCCACTGACGATTTGCTCCTCCGAAAAGTTGAAACACATTGTTCATACCCATCGACGCCTGCTCTATCAATGTTGTATTCCTCCACGAAAAGTCTCCATATGTTGCTGCTATCAAATGACCTGGAGTACAGCTCAACATGAAGGATCTTTCGCCATCGCTCAAGTCAGCACCAAATTTCAAAGTCATGCTTTATTCAGTATTGAAAGTTGTCAATTGGGAAATATGATGAGGAATCAGTACCCAGGGATGGAAATCGAACTCAGACTCATCGTCTAGTACATCAATGAGGCGCTTCTTGGACTGAATTTTCTTCGAAGACCAACGCATAATCCTAGCATTATCCCTCTCAGAGAAAATACGTCGAGAATCACCAACACTCGACCCTTGCAAAATACTATGAGGAATAGGCGCATACTTCTCGAAGCGTTCCCACATCAAGGCTTAGAGGAATATCGTATTGGCGTAGCATTCAATCTTCATAAAGCCATTTGAAACACTGGAGTCTACGACCAGGGAATCCAGGTTAGAGTACAAAGAACCCAAGAATAAGCTAAGCTACCTATGGGAAGTTGTTCACCCTGAGCCATCTTAATGGCGAAAGGGATTACAAATGGCCTTAACAAAGTCCCGGCGTCTTCAAACACGTCCCTAGACAGCCATAAACACAAGAAAGCAGCAATAGACAACATACCGTCAGGTTCGTTGAGAGGGACATCTCATGTCCACCAGTGTGTCAACCATTGAGCATAACAGCCTTTTCCAGAAGCCTTGTTAATTCTCTCCATCTCAGTTTGTTAAGATGTTGGAAACGTTTCTCCTCCGTGGAAAGCTCTTCGGAAAATTATTCCGTGATTGGAAGATGCAATAAAGCAACTACATCTTCCAAGGTAATGGTAAACTCTCCCCAACTACATATAAAGGTATGAGTCAGAATACACCAGCGAGCAAGAAGGGCCACAAGACCTCGCGCATCATGAAAGATGTACAAATCTCGAGATGCTTGAATAGCCACGACAACTTGTGCTCTATACGGCATAGCTCTAACACGAGGATATCCCAGATGTGTCTTGCCCATCCGGAAAATTTCTCTAAAGGGCGTCGAGAGAGCTTGAATTCTATAATTGAAACTGGAAGAGTCCTCGTTCAAGACAAAACCGAGCATTTGCTCGAGAGTCACCAATTTCTTTTGAGTAATTAGTGATCACGGGGTTTATCAAAAGACGATATGCTGGAGATCTGAGACGCTTTTCAGTTTCCTGAACCTCAAAAAATACATCATCTATAATCGGAACATTCTTAATTCCAGGTGTTCCGTCTTCCTCTCCGCCAACGGAAGTCTCATCCATGCATGCCTCTTCTCTAGAGATATCATTGTCTACACACATTTCATCTCTGGAAGCATCATTAGCTTTGGGAATCGAACATTCTTGCAAAGTAGTCAGTAAAATTCACACAACATTTTGCTTCAGTCATCTAAACACAAGCTTCAACAAGATGATGGAATCATGCAAATGGAAATACGGCATCAACAAAAATGGTAATTCTTACTTACCTCTTTATAATTCCACTAACAATAGTGATTGTGCCACAAGAGTTAACACTCCAAAATTAGTTCGTTCCTTGAAACCTGCATCCACTAACGAGGCTTTATTAATCTTCAAAACTGATTTTTCATAAGATGATAGACACAATTTTCATAGTACAAACATCCACAACTGAACTATGAAATTTACACCAAGACAATATTTCATCATAAATAAATTGTCGAAGTTTCGAGGTTACTCAAAACCCACATTTTGATTTTACAAAACGGTAATTAACGTGAATTACTCACGTAAATTTCAATTTTATCTAATATGAACAAACCCACGTGAACAAAATACATCATATTCATCATAATATGTCACGATTTCAAAAAAAAAAAAAATCTATTTTTCCTTCGTATGAGCATTATTCTCTAAAACGGGGATTATTTCGGTTTTGTGAAAGCTCACACCTTTTAAGATAAAGTTTTGGTTTCCATGAAAGCTCATAAACAAAATTTTATCACTGGACATAGGTCTATTTCCAAAGAAAAATCTCTCTCAAGTTAGGGATTGTTGCTAGTTTCTTAAACTAACGATCGAACGAACATACATTTAATAAAATAAGGGTTTTTCTACAAAATTCATGCTAATATATACACATGTATAGAATTTCAACATGAACAACTCATGAAATCAGCAAAAAAAAAAAAACGGCTGTCGGTTAACCTAGGAATTTGGCCGGACGGCGCCGGCGGGTGAGAGCTCTGGCGATTTTTCCTGCTCCTCCTGATGCTCGGACGTGAAGGTGATGGAAGGATGAAGAAGATGATGGTCGTGTGAAAAAAAGGAATTAATTCCTTTTATATCTAATTTTATCTCCAAAACCTAATTCCTTAAGGATTTTCTCTTTGGGCCCGGCCCGTAAATCCTAGACCAACCAAGGTTCCACCATCGAATCAGCGGTTCTACACCGAATTTTGCTCATTTGGATGATGCTCTATTATGCCGGTGGGGTTTCCGCTCAAACCATGGTTTGCTCATTCGTCGAAATCCGTAATGTCTTATCTTATGACTAAGTTCAATTACTTATTTCGTTTGTACACGGAAAATCACCATTCAATGCCGATCTGAGGAACATGATCATGTTGTAGGTTGTCGCCGACACAAAAATAAATTACACTTTCTTACTACTCAAAATATATAATGAAGCAAGGGCAAGAAAGGATCGTTCCTACAGAGAGGTCTTGGTTGTCAAATTGATTCGGTTTCCTATAAATAACAGGGAGTTTTGATTTTTATATACGAAAATAAAATAAAAGCAAAACAATAAAAAGTAAACACGCAAATCAAGAATGAGAAAGTATTGGTCATGGATTTCGTCTTCAATCACAAACATATTTTCAACACAATAACTAGAATTGATATTTTAATCTCAACTTTTATCAAAGGCCCTAGAATACCTTGATCGCAAGAATATCCCGCTAATCTCCTTTTTGTCATCAACAAACACATTAAAAGATGCGAATATGAATTCTATCTAAAAGAACAACCTAACGTGTAAAAGCACTAATCATGTTTAATTCCCTAGATGCGTTAAGTTCTATGAAATCAAAGTTAATCAAAGCAATCGAACGTGTAAAAGCACTAATCCGATTTAACAAAGGTTATGGTTCACATATGATCATAAGAATATATCACTACAAACTATAATCATATTTATGCTACTTCAAATCAGGAATTATCACTTTTGCGTATAATAACCCTAATCTAGCAAAAGACATGCATGTGAGTTCTACCAATTTGCAACTTGACAAAACAAACATTCAATCATATGACAATATTAATGGTGAATCATAAACGATAATATGAGAGAAAACTAATTTATTGAACAAAAACTCATGTTTGGAAATCCAACTAATTCATAACCAAAAGAAAACTCTAGCTCATATTCATGGAGTTCATAACAAGAAGAAAGAGAAAAAAGATTTCATGTTGTAAACCCTAGAACACAAAGTAGAGGCAAAAATGGAAAAAGAGATCCTAGATAATAAAAGAGATCCCCCTCCAAAAGTTGTCTATTTTTCTCTCTACCCAGTAGTCTTCTGTTTTGGTTTAGGTAGCTATTTATAGGCTTCAAATACCCTAGCCGATCCACAAAAGTCGTACAAGATAGAGAAGAAAAGTCGGTGGAGTTTATCCTACAGATAATTGAGTGCATCGTTAGGTGTATTCTAGTAGTACAGAGTATAGCTTATGGTCCGTCCGATCCTCGACAAGCCCATGTGAAGCTTATGTGTCTTCTTCTACACCATTCGTACATGCGTCTTTGATACACCATCTCACACCAAATCCCCACTTACGCAAGACGCGTCAAGCCTTGCTGCGAGAAATGGCCCCACCACGTGCTCGTCGTATTCTCTCTTATTTGTACGATCGTTGAACTTCTTTTCACGGCAGAAATGGCTCTCTGGATGACGTCATCTCGCTCATAAACATCCTCACCCATCTTTGATTCATCACGACTGCCAACCTTCTCGTCTCCAACCACCACCAGTGTCCCTGTTCTTCTCAAACCCGTAATCCACCTTCCTTCTTCATCATCTCCGTACCGTCCCTGTTGTGCAAGTTACAACTAAACTCCACCATCCTGTTCTTACTCGAGCTTGAAAATAGATCCATCTCGTATCTTCCCATTACTCAATCACCGTGACCAAGATCCACGAGCTCGTATTGATTCTCTCCATCACATGCTTCTCGACAAAGATCACTTCCATGAATCACCACCTAGTTCTCCTCATCTTGAGCTCAACTCTCCTCAACCTCGTTTCATCAAATCATCCAACCGCTCGAATGTCCTTGCATTGTCGTAATCAAGCCATTACCCATGTTTTCTACCACCTCCAAGTAACCCATTGGTTCATTCGAATTCGAGAATTACCTCAAAATCGTCACATCTTGATCATCACGATCATCAACATCACCATCTCCCCGAACCTCGCCGAGCCCTCGATTTGAAATCGACTCCTACCCAAGCCTTATATCATCTCCAATAACCCAATGATGTCCACAAAAGCCGAAAATCACTTCGCTAAAAATCGATCACCATCGTGATCATCATGATCATCAGCATCACGAGCACCGGCTGCCATTATCGCCATCTTGTTTTGCAACAAAGAAGAAGGAGTGCCTGAGTCATGAATGCGGGTGCCTTCACTGCATTTTGAATTTCGGCTTCCCATAGTAAATGATATAACTTCCTTTAGCAGTTCATTTGAGCTTGACTGCCCTTTAACAGAAGTGCCCCTTAATGATCGGTGAGGATGCCAATAACACTTCTCTTTGAAATGACCATTTAGCCCTTAGTCTTCCAAGTTCTTGTTTTGCTCATAACTTCTTCATACGAACTCAGAATGACTCCGTTCTTTCGCCATTTTCTTCATCTTCTCGTCCTCTACACAATGAACGAGTTCCAATTGGTCTTTGGCCTTTCTCCACTTATAGCTAGCTTCTTTCCTTGCACAATTAAGTGCATATTCTCGTAGGGGACGAGAATATCTTTGACAAAGAATATTTCGCGAGATTAATAAACGACTACGTCGCGAAGGAGTCGCATGGAAATAAATAAATGACGTAATGGATGATGACAGTCAAAACATGAGGAAAGTGTGAAAACTTGGCGAGAATTAGGGGTGTCGCGAGGACAAGCACTTACACACTCGCGAGGATTCGCGAGTCGTTTCCGAAAATAAAGGACAGCTTAGCTGTCATCCGCTATGTAATACCCTATATAAAGGGTTGAGTAAGTCTGTTGAGGGAGAGGTCTTTTTGAAGGGTTAAGCAAGTCATTAGGAGAGAGAATTAAGAGTGATTGTAATTTCTTTAGCTCTGTTCTACATTTCTTTGTAAACCTTTCAAGAAAACAATTAATAAAACACATTATTATTCACCTTCAAATGGATTGATTAAGCGAATTCGAGTGAGGTGTGTAGTGTAGATTTCCGCAACTACATATGCGCTAGAAAAGGGAGAATTTGGAGTAAGAGAAGAGAAATTTGATACAATTGTTAAGAATTTACCAAAAGAAAGAAATGGCTAGAAGGAGAAATGTACCGGAAGGACAAATAATCGTGAGAAGAAGCGGGAGACTTGCCGGGTGAAAGGAGAAATGAAAGGGAGAATCATCAAGGATGAACATAAGAAATGATGAAGAAAATCAAATTCAATCGCCAATTCAACCGACTGCAAACACAACTACGGATTATGATAGAGTAAGTGTACACACATGGAGATCGATTCTATGGAGGAAAGAGAGGAAGAACAACAGTTGGATAAATAATGGACAAGGAGATAGAAATCGAGAAGAGATGGGAGAAACAATTCGTGGAAATGAAGAGATCGCGACATTAGAAACATTGAGACAAACAATGTATGAAGAAAGGCGGTTAGAAGCGAGAGAACGTGCAAATTTAACAAGGCAAAATCATGAGTTGAGAATGGAAAATCTGAGATTGCAAAATAGAAGATCGAGGTAGTAATGAGATCAAGATCAAGTTCTGGTCCGAGAAGATCGGAGGAGAACATTACCCAGAAACTATTAATGACGAAAATTTGGAAAGAGAACCAAATCTTGGTGAATGATGTCGCGAGAGAAGAGAAATAGAAGGAGATCGTTATGTTCCACGACCTGAGACTGTACAAAATGGCCAAAATAATGGAAATCAAGGAGATAGGCAACCTCAAGACCAGAATAATCCGACTGATGTAGAAAATCGAATAGAAGGAAGTAAGAATAAAAGGTGTAAAAAATGAATAATTGCGAGAAAAGATAACAATTTAGTGGTGAAAGCATGATAAGGATAAGAAGTAGAGATGATGGTTGGAAAAGTTGTAGAAGAAGAATGTGTACAAATCTATTGAATAATTGAAATGAGATTGTGCGATAACTTCTGCAGACAAATGATTGAATAAATTGATAAAATGAATGAGCGAGTGAATGGGACAAACCTTTATGGCGTACACCCTAGTTCGCGAATGATATTTCGCAAGAGGCAAATGTAAGACCTAAAGTACGTCATATAAGGGGGTATCTCTTAACATGGCTCGTGTGGAAGGTTACACCGCTCCCGAAACCTGGGTCATGGAGATTTGGGGCCCATGAAAGCCTATCCGGGGAGATACCTTGATTTCCAACTATATATATAAGGTTATACCCGGTTGGACGCCCGAGGTCTCTTCCAAGGAGTCGGTGTATGACCAAGGCGCCGAGGTACACGGTTGAGTCAAGAGTGCGGGGAGCATGGAACTTCCTTACCACTCTTGACAAGTCTTGGCACATGCGCGCACTCGGCCCGAAGAAAACTTCACTTAGGGTGCGATCTCGTAACCATAAGCCCTATAGGTATAAGGGATAAGAGGTCTGCGAAAACAATCGCTTGCCGTTAAGACCGGATGGGAGGAGCTAGTCTTGTATGGCCGATGTACGCCTCCTTGAAGGGGCAACCAGGAGAAGATAAGGGCGGCACCCTCCATTAGGGAGCCGATAAGTGTCAAAAGACGCAAATGTCATGAGGCTCTATTTTCGCAAGAGAATTTAGGCTTGTCATATTTGTGCAATGATCCCGCAGAGGCAATAATACTAACGCGAGGGTAAGACGAGATCAATGGGTTTTTACATGAAAATGTAAGAACGTCCTGCGATTTTCGTCGCAAAGACGACAATGTTACGGGATTTTATGGTCGCAAGAACATTTAAACCGTCATATTGTCGCAAATATAATGTCTGCCGCAGAGGCAAAAATACTTAAGAAATGATAAGACAAGGTCAATGGGTCATTATATGAAAGTGTAAAAGACGGCTGCGATCTTGTCGCAATGAGGGGTGGCAAAATAAGACCTTTACTTAGGAAGGCATAATAAGACCACACAAATAATGATAAGGAAAGATCAATAGATTTCTTAATCCATGAAGATATCTTGCGATCTTGTCGCAATGATAATGTGTAAAAAAAAAAAAAAAAAAATTATGAATGATATATATATTTATATCTCGCGAGAATGATTATATTTTATGTAACTCGCAAAGTTGATTATATCTTATGGACAGAGGCAAGTGTGAAGTTATAATTACAAAGAAGGGTTGTTTGATTGATATATCTGAACAAAGGAAGCAAAAGTTGAAATTCACATTCAATAGTCAAAGATATATGTACTACAACAAATGAAAGAAGAAAAAGAAGTTATTTCTTTCTTGGTTCTTCTTCTTCATCCGATTCTTTGGTTCCATCACTCTCGTCGTCGATTCTTCTTCTTCATTAGCTTCACTATCGAAACATTCGAGATAGGCAAGTTCTCGGGAACTTTTCAGCAAGAAAAGGATATGAATGAAGAGGGATGTTGTGATCATTACAAACTATTTCCATAGCTTGATTGCGAAACGAACAAAGCATCATTATTAAAATTTGCCACCGTAGTTTGGAATTGCCGCTTCAATTTAGAATATCTATTCTCGCGAAGAGAGAGATCCTTTGCGAGACGTTCTTTTTCGATTTCAAGCTCTCCAATCCTTGTCCTGAAATCTCTTTCGGATTCGAAAACATGAGAAAGTGAGTTAATGATAATAGTACAAAAAGAAAAAGAACAAAAAAGTAAAGAAGTGTAATAAACAACCTTCTCTTTCAAAGATCATATCCTTGACCAAGGTAGTTTGCTCGGCGCGAAGACTAACATCGACACCTAAGTTATTTCTAGCATTATCTAGAACCTTCGCAGCCTGCAAACTCATCATCATTATTTATGACAAAAAGTGAACGAATTTGGTCTTCTCGCTCGCTAAGTATGGTATTCGACGAAGGAGTTCATCTCGCTCAACTTGCACATCAAGGAGAGATTTTTGAAAATTTCTAAAGCCCGTGCACCTTTGTTAGTAATGCGATCTTTTTCATCTATGAGATCACTAATTTTCTACCTTAAGGTTTTGGCTTTCTTCTTGGAATCAAGGTACATTCGCTTAAATTGATTGGCTAAATTCAAACCGGATCTATGTTCAATCTCTAAGAGGCGATGTTTGGTTTGAAGTTCATTTAATGGAAGGGAATCGATTTTATTTGATGAACTATTTAAGGATTCGTTGAGATAAGTAAGAAGAATATCATTATCCATAGGCTCTGGAAACGAATGAAGAAGAATGGCTTCTTCAAGAGAGATTATATATATGCGAGAATAATAAATCGGGAGTAGAAAAACAAATGGAAAAATGAAAACGATTTGAAGAGAAAGAATTCTATACCATATAGTTGTTGATTTGCACTTTGAAGAGTAGATACTTTAGTCTTCCGAGAATCGAGCTCGGTTTCCAATTTTGAATTCTCTCATCTTTATCGCGAGAAGACGCAACTTCAATTTCTAATTCTCGGACTTTCTTGTTAAGTTGAAGGTTCTTCTTTTCAAGGTTATTGCGTCTCTTCTCAAGGTCTGAGGCAACAACAAAAGAAGCTCTCCCTGACTATAGAAGAAAATAAAGAAATAATTAAAACAAAACTCAAAAGTGAAATCACAAAGAAACAAAGGAATATGAACATACCAAAGCATTGAGAGCATTTAAAAGGCTAGGAGTCATTGTTCGGGAAATCCCGAAAAAAGACTAAAGTGTCCTCCAATAGTGGGGGCGTCGCAGATTTTGGCGAGAGCTTCGCAAGTAGCGGATAAATTATCATCTCCTAGTCCTTGCATAGGATCGGAAAAATACCGGATAATAGCGACATAGCGAAGTATCACGAATGAGTCCCCTTAGCAGAATAGATATCGATCTCATTTTAATTTTCTGAGTCCTCGCTGACTTGGGAATTAGAATGGGAGGGAGATTTAACTTTTCGTCTTTTAGAAGATGGACCAGAAGATTTGTCCTTGCAAGAAATGGCCTTATTCTTGCCTTTAACTTTCGCAGCATTAGCTTCTTCATCATTAATCTTTGCGGTTTCAACTTCTTCAACACCAATCTTCACACACGGATAAAGATAAGAAACAGAGGCAACAATATTGTTTAAAATAACAAAAGAAAATGTTTCTTACTTCATCCGTGAGTGATCGAAGTATCGCCAGGATATTTGGCTGTGGATTCTCTTTGTATTTCTTTCTCATTCTGGTGATCTAAAAATTTTCTAAAAGTTAATGAATGAAAGAAATGGAAGACATAGCAAAGCAAATTTAAAAAAAATAAATAAATAAAAAAAAAATATATATATATACCTCTTTTGTCTTCTCAGGCCACTTAAACTCCCAAGGATAATAATTGCGAGATTGGCTGGGAGTGCATGTGAGCCTGCGATATAAGGTCCACTCAGAAAAAGAGGTACAACCCACCACTTTTCATCTTTGGAGTGGCGAGGGGTATTATTTTTACCCGAATGCCGATCAATGTCCCATGAGCGATTTGTCGGCATCAACGTTATCATTTTTCTTCAATCGAACACCCAAACGAGATTTATCGTTTCTCATAGTTATGATGAATAATTTGCAAAGAAGTTGTCCACAAGATACTTCTCGGCAATTATTGGTAAATTCGCAAATTGAGGATCTCTAACATTATCAGGATATAAAGATCCTTTCCAGGCGCCACGATAGGCGAATTCAAGCATCAAAGCGAATACGGTCTCCATTCAATTGATAAACAGCCCGCGAGAATTTTCGTGAGCAAGAATCTCATAAAACAATGGTATTTCGGGATTATATAGAGGAATGGGGAGCCCTGCGAGGAGTTGACCTAGCGAGACTATGATTTTCGATCATCACATTGATGATCGAAAACAATTTTGCGAAAGCATAGATGAGGATTCTTGATTTGGAATGGTTGATAAAGTGAAACCTTTTTCCTTTAATTTCTCGGAAAACGTCATTGAAAAGTGGTGCGTATGTACGACCAAGTGAAGCCATTATCGGGGTATGGGAATGAAGGGAGAAGTGAAGAATCGAAAAGGAAAGAAGCAGAGCGCAATTTGCGGAAGAAAAAGTTGAAGGAAAGTTGCAGAGAGAAAATAAAAAGAAGAAGAGAAAGAGGAGAAAACTATATATAGCGAGAAAGATTTTGGGAAAATAAGTGCATTTAATGCGAGATGGGACATGAATGGTCGTAAATAGCGGTTGGATGAAACGTGTCAAGAAAGGAATGGAAGAAAAGACATATGTTATAAATTCTATGTAAAATTTACGGGGTTAAAATAGATAAGGATGAGCTGTTGCGGCATTTCAAGATATTGATTCTCATGATACTCTTCTTCGCAGAGAATACATGAGAAGAGGCAAGATGTAGGACTGGAATATCGCGACAAGAATATTTCGCGAGATTTATAACGACTACGTCGCGAAGGAGTCGCATGGAAATAAATAAATGACGTAATGGATGATGACAGTCAAAACATGAGGAAAGTGTGAAAACTTGGCGAGAATTAGGGGTGTCGCGAGGACAAGCACTTACACACTGCGAGGATTCGCGAGTCGTTCCCAGAAAATAAAGGATGACTTAGTCTGTCATCCGCTATGTAATACCCTATATAAAGGGTCGAGTAAGTCCGTTGAGGAGAGGTCTTTTTGAAGGGTTAAGCAAGTCATTAGGAGAGAGAATTAAGAGTGATTGTAATTTCTTTAGCTCTGTTCTACATTTCTTTGTAAACCTTTCAAGAAAACAATTAATAAAACACATTATTATTCACCTTCAAATGGATTGATTAAGCGAATTCGAGTGAGGTGTGTAGTGTAGGATTTCCTGCAACTACATATTCACTTCTTTTGGATGATTTACCTAACAAAACACAAATAAAAGAAAACAAGCGTAATATACAATAATTTGCAAGAAGATCAACAATTACTAGCATGGAATTGGCACCAAATATATGTAAATAAACCACTTATCAACTGTTCCTCACTAAGAAGGGAATTAATGTAGATGGTGTAATTTCAACAAAGGGTAAAATTGTAAAACTATACTAGGATCCCAAGAATCGGATGAGTATTGAGGCCCATGTCTCTCATTAAAGCACATGTCTCTAAGCGTGAAAGCTCATGCCATAAAACCTCTGATCGAGAAAGTCTCTCGAGTATATGTAGATGTGTAGTCTCCCATTCGAGGCCACGGCACATCTCATGAATACCGAGGAATTTCATTAATTACTCGGATTGGGCAATCGGATGAGTATTGAGACTCATGTCTCTAAGCGTGAAAGCTCATGCCGTAAAACCTCCGATCGAGAAAGCCTCTCGAGAAGATGTAGATGTGTAGTCTCCTACCGAGACCACGGCACATCTCATACTTGTATAGAATCGCAAGATTGGACGGCTCCTAGACAGGATGTCTGCTCGTATAGAGCAATAACGTCTTCAGGATGCAACCATGTTTTCCCTGACTATACAAGAGGAATATGACACTCCAAAGAAGTTCATATTGCTCAACCCTCGAATAATTAATGCTCCCACATAGGAAGCCCCGTTAGTATAGAGTCATCGGTTAATTATCTCTAATCGCGAATATCCAAGAATATTCTACGATTCTTCGTTATATTTCGTCACTTCAATTCGTGGTTCTTCCCACGAGAATTCCACGGGTTAGTGATAAATATTCAACGAGAACCTATGCAAAATAGGAAGGAAAAATAATAATAATAAAATATTAGCAAAGGCGCCAAGGACTGGGCTCATCGGCTGCCGGGTCATGCCGTGACCGATCCCGCGCCCAATTTTATATTTTTTGTCATATTTTATTATTTTTCCCCGATCTCGTGAAAAATTCTCTCGTTCGAGCAAATCTCCTTCGTTTCAAGGAAATTCTCTAATCTCATGATTTTATCAAAGAAATAATAAAATTAGGGAAAGGTGTCATGGACCAGCACTTTTGGCCTAGGCCATGCCCTAGCCGTGGCTCTGGTCCCGCACCTCACGTCCCCATTATTTTATTATTTCTCTCAAATTATGAAAATTCCCCTGATTTCATGAATTTTCCCTAAAACCATGAAAATTCCTAATTTTATGAATTTTTCTAAAATCATGAAAAATATTATAAAATTAGGAAAACTCGTGGGACAGGGCTCAGCCCGGGCCATATGCCCTAAGCCGGTCCCACACGCCTTTTATTTTATTATTGTTTGTTGTTTTGTTTTCCTGATTCCATGAAAACTCCCTGATTTCAACAAAATACCTTGGTTTCAACAAATCTCTTTGATTTTATGAAACTTCCCTAAAATCATAAAAAAATTACATAAAATTGGGAAGAGTGCCCCGGTACCGTGCTCGTTGGCCGATCGGCCATGCTCAGGCCATTGCCGGTCCCACACTCCATCATTCCCTATTTTATTATTATTATTTTATCTCCCTCATCTCATGGAAGTTCCCTAATTTCATAAAACTCTCCAGTTTCATGGAATTTCACTCAAATCAAAGAAATTACATAAAATTACATAAAACTGAGAAAGTGTGGGACCGTGCTTGTCAACCGGCCAGCCATGCCCTAGCCGTGGTCGGTCCCACACCTTGCAATTCCCTATTTTGCTTATCATTTTTCATCATCTCATGTATTTTTCCTAGTTTCAGCAAAACCCTGGATTTTGCATATTTTCTCAGAATGTTGCTCAAATGCGCATCGGAAAATACTGAAACTCTCAGGACTGAGACACGGACACTATGGTGACACGAGAACATACCCTTGACAGACCAAGGGTGGCTCTAAGGCCTGCAAACAGCCGGTCCCGCATGTTTTAATGATTTTAACCTAATTTGCTCAATTGCTCATATTAGGTTCTAACTTCTTCCAAACAATTAAGAATTTGCTTGAAGACCATCCATTGGTCCAACGGACACCAAGAGCCGGTCTCATGACCTCTTGGTCGGTTCCTCCTCAGTTCATGACCAGTTTTTGTTATTTGTCGCTCACACGAGCATTATTTCAATAAATAATTAAACCAAAGATTTAATCATTCTTTCACCAATTGGTCCTCTAAGAGACTTTGGTATTTTGCTCATTCGAGCATACGGGCGTACATGGTGAACTCATCATCCCATGTAGCCTAGGTCCTCGCTTCACTCGTAGACCGATTTGTAATAAATCATCATTTCGATAAAATTAGGGTTTTGAATCCGTAGCTCGTAGAAGCATGATTATGAGAGATTCAAATACTCGATAATTTTATGTTGATTTCATGATCAACGATTTTATTTATTTTACTCGACCCAAAGATCAATTATCTTAAATTATTATTTTTTTGGTCCCGCTACCAACAATTCATCAAACGAGCAATATTTGCTCAAATAGGAAATATTTGCTCAAACTAGCAATATTCCTCAGACTAGCAATATTTGCTCGAACCAGTAATATTTGCTCAGATTCAAGAATATTGGTTCAACTATCAATATTATTCGACAACCAAGAACACAGTTTGCTCGTCTTAGGTAATCAACATAATAATACCTCGTCTCATGCCAGACATATTTGGTTCATGAATTTAAGAACATTTGCAAAACATGTTCAATTCAACAATACATGGACTCATCGTCCCACAAAGTCAAGAATCGACTTCACAAATCACGAGATTTCAATCGTGTCACATGGGGGATATTAACTAGGGTTTTGGTCGGCGGTTTTATGGCACGTGTGTTCACCCACGATGAGAATGTGAGCAAGTCGTGCAATCAGTTGGAAGAGTCGGCAAAGTAGTGGGTGGAAAATTAACCAAGTCTCGCACGATGAGCAACTGGTTTAAACACGATTCCCCACTTCCCCACTCTCCGATTCCGAAAAATGTCACACTTCATGGGATCATGGTGTTTTCAACTCCGGCATTATAAAATGTCTCGAATCACGATTGAAAGGACAAGATTCGAACACTCGGAACATTCGTCTAAAAAAGGAATTCTCGGCAAGTTCATACAGGACAATCTTTCGTCTACACGAACTCATCGTACGAGCATTCACTCTCAATTGAGCAAAATTAAATCATTCGCAGAGCGTTCTTACGCTCGAATTCACAACACACCTACAATCTCGATCATCATTGATCTCACATATTTCTCGAGATTCCCTCTTACTGGATCAACCCATCCTCTTTTGTGGACCGAATTGACTGGAACGGCCATTGTTCTTGGTTTAGCCGAGTCCTACAGATTGATCTCTCGAACTTAAAGCACTCCCTTCTTGCAGTGCATCTGTGTGAGGTTCAACATTTCGCTTGGTTCAAGGAGTCTCCACACGGACGTCTCCTCAATTCTGTAAAACCAGCAAATCGTTTTTCCCCATATACAACTTGTCAATCAAAGCGCCATTAGCATTCCTGAGACCTTTTGTGAATTTTGTCGATCGATCGCACCTTTGGCTTCCCCAGGACCTTTTGTGAACTTGTCATCAATCAGGCGCCATTAGCATTCCTGAGACCTTTTGTAAATTTTGTCAGCCGATCAGGCGCCTTCGGCTACCCTGAGACCTTTTGTGAATTTGTCAGTCAATTAGGCGCCTTTGGCTGCCCCGAGACCTTGTGCACGCCATTTTTCCAACTTACTTTATTGCTTAAGCGGGCATTTACGGGGTAGGACTCAAGCGTAAATTTTTCAACCACTTGCCATTGATGGGTGTTTTGACCTTGGTCCCATTCATGCGTCGAAGCTTGTAGTATCCGCTTTCTGCCACTTTTCTTATTGGGAACGGGCCTTCCCAATTTGCTGCGAATTTGCCAGCACTGGCATTTCTCTGTACGTGCGGGGAGATTTTTAATACTAGATCATCAACCTTTAAGGTCCTCTCCTTTACACTCTGGTTGTAGTAGTTAGTTGCACGCTTCCTATAAGCTTCCGCGAACCTTTCTGCCCGTGCTCTTCTTTCCTCTATTGTGTCTAAATGGGCAAAGCGACTCACTTCATCTGGCGTGGTATGGCTAGCCATTTCCACTTTTACAGATGGTATTGTTATCTCTGCGGGTAGGATTGCATCTTCTCCGTAGACCAGTGAGTAAGGAGATGTGCCTGTAGAACTGCACTTAGAAATCCTATACGCCCAGAGTGCCAATGGCAACTGCTCTTGCCATTCTCTATGGTGGTCATGTACTATTCTATTGAGGATGCGGATGAGCGTCTTATTTTTTGCCTCCGCTTTCCCATTCTCTTTGGGATAATAAGGGGTAGATGCGTTGATCCTTACATTGTATTTGCGGAGTAAATTACATCCTTGTTCACGATTGATTTCGCGTTATCTACCCTGATTATCATGGGCGCGCCGAACCTGCAAATGATGTGTTCTTTGATGAATGCGGCTATTGTGGCACTGCGCAATCTTTGAGGGGTATCACCTCAACCCATTTCGACGCGTACTCGGTGGCGGTGATTATGTACTTATGTCGCTTTGAGGATGTTGGGTTGATTGGCACTATAAGATCGAGCCCCCTTAGACGCTTCCTTGATTTGATCTTCGCTGAAGCCGAGCGAATCGAAAAACTGTTGAGCCAATACTGTCTTAGCAAATTGATAAGTCACGCCGTCTGTGTTAGCAAAAGTGGAATTCTCCATATCCACCTTGCATGCTTCTCCTTCATCCTCGGTCCAGGGCCTCCAGGCATCTCCGCTTGGGTTATGGGAAAGCACCATTACGTGATGTGGGGTGGTTTTTCCATCTTCCGCTTTGTTCATTTCAATCTCGCCTATTTCCAGCTTCTTCTGAAACATTCTTCGCAGGTTGAAGCAGTCGATTGTAGGGTGTTGTATCCTCCAATGAAAGTGACAATAGTGCGCATCATTTTTGTCAAGAGTGCTAGGATCCATTTTTATCGGGGGCAACTGGGTTTCCTTGTTTGCTACCCATTGTTCTAATAATCCGACAATTTATTCCTTGCTGCAAGGAAGAGGTGGCGGGAGCGCTCGTGTTCCCCAACCCTCGCGATTATTATTTGCACGGGTATTTCTCGGCATGGTCGATACAGTGTTAACCGAGTTTCGCCAAACATAATCCGAGCTTGGTTCTTCAATGCAATCGGCGATCCTTACGGCTGCCTCCTCCGAGTTCTACAAATGTGGGGGAAGCGAAAGTTTCCAGATCTCTTTTGAAAGATGGAGTCATCCCCCAGGACGCAAATTTCCACTAACGCTTCTTCTTTAACGTCTTCATGAAAATCGAGAGTGAAAAGGCGGAATCTAGCGATGTATTTTTCTATCTCCTCGCCTATGCACTGATTGCACTTGCTCAAGTCTATGGTTGTGACCTTCATTTTTGCTGAATAGAACTTTCTGAGAAAAAGTACTGACATGGGTGACCATGAATGGACGCTCCTTGGCTTGATGTTGTCGTACTAGGTGAATGTCGTATCGATCGGCCCGATTTGGAAACTCTCTCAGACATATCTTCCCATCCGCCGCGCGATCATTCATTGTAGACAAGAATCGACTAAGGTGCTCTCTCGCGTTGCCTTGGCCATTGTAGACCTTGAATTTTGGTGAAGTATAATCTTCAGGGTACTGATATTTTATGATTTCAGAGGAGTAAGGACTCACCATGAAGTTATAATTGTTTTGTTTAACGATTCTGTAATTCAATTCTAGGTATTTTGCAATCGCCTCTTGTGTCATAGCCGCAGGATCGTTTTCCACTTCCTCTACATCTTCTGTTGTTTCTTTAACATTTTTCCTGCACTAGCCGCCTCCATGAGCTTTCTCAACTCTCGTTATTTACGTACGTGCTCTTCTAGTTCTTTTTGCATCTCCTCGAGGGAAAGCTGAGTGAGTGGCGCTTCCTCGCCCTCGTCTTTGTTTATCTTCTTCGCGCGTGATGTTTGATTTTTCTCGCTTTGTGTGATTGGGTCTGATACTATACCTACTCTCTCCTTCTTGGTTAATTGGGGGTGTGTTTAGGTTTCCTAGTGCTCCTGAGCTAGCGCCTTCTGTGTGTGTCATTGTAATCTAGGAACGAGCCTCCAGGTGTGGTTGCCAAATGTTGAGGGGTGAATGTCAGTTTAGGTTCTACCCGTCCTAGCTATTACACATGACCTCACAATTCCAATAATAGTAAGAGAGAGAGTTGTTTTTCCATTGTACCTTGTCCTTTCTTTTATAGGCTTTCCTAAAAGCCCCTCTTTTACTACTTCATGACACATGTCCTAATACCTCTTAATTACCCTTAATGCCATTCTTTAACATAACCCCTTCCTTCTTCATTAATTCCTCCTTTATTCTCCCATCTTTAATGGGTATCTTCTATTTGGGCTTGGGTTTAGTCCCCACTACATCTTAACCCAAGTTCACCTTGATTCTTAGGGGCATCTCCAACTCGTTAAGGGGTATTATTTTTCATGTATCAACAATCTTAATGCAATTTTCTATATTTCGAACGAACCTCAACAAGACACTTAGAAAATCCATCAAAGTTTTTGCATGATAATACTCATTTACTTTGAATTTCAGTATCAGTATGCTTATTAGGATTTACATGACAAAATTCTACAAATTTTCCTAAAACTAGTGGCCAAAGTTCTTCCTTAGTTAGATATTTTTCTCCCTTCTCTAAGATACAAAAAGAAGTAACATGATATAAATCTTCTTCAATAGTATAATTCTTAGAATATTTTTTTGGTATGACAGATGAAAAAGCGGGGGTCTAACAACCACACCCAATATTTCGTTCGGAAATCTGAATAGACAAACTCCAATATACTTTCAAGAGAATCAACTAGACAGACAGACTCAATCTAAAGAAAAGTATATCAAAGAGTTTATATCTCAATTTCTCAATTCAATCTGTAATCAGCAAATAGGAATTTACGAGCTCGATTGAATAAGAGAAATAACTTGAACGGTACCAAAGACCAATGTTCAAGTGGCAATCAATTTATATCAACAACCAAAGGTTGGATTATCTAATTGATTGATCTTAAT
This sequence comes from Papaver armeniacum, assembly GCA_023531295.1. Lineage (NCBI taxonomy): Eukaryota > Viridiplantae > Streptophyta > Magnoliopsida > Ranunculales > Papaveraceae > Papaver > Papaver armeniacum. The sequence continues at coordinate 24,081 of JAJJWW010000401.1, forward strand.
CCACAACTTGTGATATTTCTATTATATAACAAAATATAACGCGGAAAAGAAATAACACAGACACCAGAATTTTGTTAACGAGGAAAACCGTGAATGCGGAAAAACCTCGGGACCTAGTCCGGCTTTGAAAACCACACTTGTATTAAGCCGCTACGAGACACGAGGCCTACTACCAATGAACTTGGACTGGAATGTAGTTGAGCCCTAATCAATCTCACACTGATCAAGGTAAGGATTGCGCTCCATATGTCTCTCGAACCCCGGTGAGATTCTACGCACTTGATTCCCTTAGTGATCTTACCCACAAACTGTGATTTGTTACGACCCAAAGTCGAAGACTTGATAAACAAATCTGTCTCACACGTAAAATTCTATTGGAATAGATAAATTTGTCTCCACTGAGGAAATACCTACGAGTTTTGTTCCGCATTTTGATAAATCAAGGTGCACAGGAACCAATTGATAAACCGGACATATATTCCCGAAGAACAGCCTAGTATTATCAATCACCTCACAATAATCTTAATCTTATGGTAGCGAAACAAGATATTGTGGAATCACAAATGATGAGACGAAGATGTTTGTGACTACTTTTAATCTTAGCTATCGGAGATAAATCTCAAGCAAATCTTAGCAAAGATAATACTCAATCACGATAGTAGAAGTAAGATCGAACACGTAACTACAGAAAAAATAGTTGGGTCTGGTTTCACAATCCCAATGAAGTCTTCAAGTCATTAACCTACAAGGTTTTGTAAAAAACCTAAGGTTAAAAGAGAATCGACTCTAGTCGCAACTAGTATCACGAGAAGGTGTGGGGATTAGGTTTCCGGTTGCTAGAGTTCTCCATTATATAGTTTTCAAATCAGGGTTTGCAATCTAAGTTACCTTGGTAACAAAGCATTCAATATTCACCGTTAGATGAAAACCTGATTAGACTCAAGCTAATATCTTTCAACCGTTAGATCAAACTTAGCTTGTTATACACAAATGAAATGTACCTTCATTTAGGTTTGAGTAACCGCACCTAAACGTGTACACTATGTTGGTTCAACAGTAGTTAACCAAAGTTAGCTATATGAACACATATCAACCTTATTTATCTTAACCACAACTAGTTCAAATGACTCAAATGAAACTAGTTATAGAGTTGTTCAATTGATATATTCTCATAGAAGTATACAAGAACACAATTGAAGCAAAATCGGTTTGATTCACTCGAATCAATTCATGAACATTATATCCAAGGTTTGCAAAGAATACATTCCTTATTATATAAATGTATTAGTTCATGTCACAACCGATTTTAGAACTTTAACCACTCAAGTATGCAAACATGTACGCATACTTAAGTAGCTCCGACCAAGTTTGGTTTTCGCCAGTATGCGAACGGCATGCGTATACCTCCAAACCAGTAGAATTTCCCGGACTGAACCTTACGCCGGTACACGTACGGTACGTGTACTTAGGTTCCGGACTTCTCAAACCAACTTGTACGCATACGGGTATGCATACTAGTTCGGACATGGATTACATATATGCAAGAGTGCATAACATGTTTATAATCCAATGTTGGTTAAATGTTCTAAACTCTATTTCAATCATTGAAACTTTTTTAGAGGATGACAATAGCCATTTTCACACACTAGTAACACCAAAGCAATTTTCGAGTTATTGAAATAATCATAACGAAACATTCCAAGTCTACACAAAATGATTGTATCACACAAACCATGTATGATGTTACTGGGCGATTTTCACATGATCATCTTTTGACTTTCGTCAAGAATATAATATTAACTTGGTTGAAGTGAAAGCTTACCAACACATATTTCGAGAAATATGTAAGCGAGTTAAACTCAGCTCGAAATATCAAATGTGCATAATAGAAAACTATATATCACTACGACTTATGTCTCAATATAGGAGATAGAGTAGAAATAGAATTTCCAAGTGATAGATGAGTTTTAGTCTCCACATACCTTTTGTTGATGAAGTTCCACAAGCTCTCCTTAGTATTTCTTCGTCTTCAATTGATGAACGAAGTGAATTCTAATGCTCAACTACACAATCTATCATATTCCGATACATCTATAAGTAGACTAAAAATCAAGACTTATGGTTTGATCACTAACATTGATGAACAAGCTTGAGATAGCAACGCTTGCGAGTTCGACCAAGCAAGTGCTTTCTAACAATCTCCCCCTTTGTCAATTTTAGTGACAAAACTATCAATACATATGGATTACAAAATAAATAAACTTTTTAGCTTTTCATCCAAATGCTTGATCTCCTTGGTTCTTCAACATTACTCGAAATCTTCGCCACTTCCAAGTACTTCAATGATTCTAAATGTGTTCATCTCAGCATCATAGTTGTTGAAGATCCGTAGCTATAACAATGACAAAACAATTGCTCTCAATCATTGTTATACAGTGTCATAGTATTATTACACATCATCAAAGTTCAATTGTATCACAACTTTGAAAACAATACTATGGTGATATGTATCACTCCCCCTTAGTCAATACTTCATCTCACAATGAAAACCACTCCCCATTACATAATGATTTGGAAACCATATGTATTTGTAGTGTGAACTACACATTAATTCTCCCCCTTTTTGTCATATATAAATTAGCAAAGGTACGAAAACTAGTGGGATCCTCATGAAATTTTCATAGAGACACTTCATGATCAAAAGAGAACAACATACCAACTTGTTTCGATGATTTCACATAGTCGAAACTTAGTGTATTCATTAAGGAGTTTATAAAGATACAAGATAACTCCTACAATATTCCACAAGCACTCCCCACAAAGATTTGGCAATCAAGCACAAGTTCAATTAAGAACTCTCCCCCATAAAATGCCATTCTCGTAAGAACAACAAGAGCGACCTTAATTTCACAAGAAAAGAAGGATTTCTTTGGACATTAACAAATCACATGAATATGAATTTGTATCCACAAAATATCAATTGAATTAACCACAAGGAAAATGATCCATTCAATTGTCCATGCTCAACATAGATAACTTACGGAGCAACACAGTACATACACAAAGATGTGGATCAGGAAAAGACCAATACTACGGAATAATCAAAGATTCATTCTATTTTTCATCACTATTTGCACAATGACATATAATAGACTTAATCTTTGTAAACAAAAGTTCATCCTATCTTCCATCAATATTTGCATAATGACATAATAGGCTTAACTTTTGTAGTCAAAAGTTCATTCTATCTTTTGTCAATATTTTCATACTGACATATAATAGAGTTAACTTTTGAGCAAATATGGGACAGTCAAGGTTCACGGACGTAAACAACATATCCCATAACAATTTGCAATATATAAAACCATAAAGATTAATACTGCAAAAATCATCTTCCAAATAACTTAGAATTTAAATAAATAAATCTAAAAACATTGGAAGATGAAAATCGTGTGGATAGCTATGTGTACTCACAATAATGGTTATTCCAAACCCTAGTTATCCTTCTTAAAAACACAAGAATAAATTCTCATATGAAGTTTCCTAGACAAAGATTATTGTTCTTTGATAGCTTCATACCTTTCAATGAATCCATCATATAAGGTGTCGCTGATTTCCTTGAATCTCTTGACCGTGGAAACTCCATGTTCATGAGTTAGAACACTAACTTTACGATCAACAACACGAGCAAGTTGTCTAGCCTTAACACAGTCCACGATGAGTTTCTTGATTTCGTATCGGGATCTGTTGATTAGAAAGGATTAAGCACGACCATCTAAAAGATGATTTATTTGCGATTGAAGATTTGCAAACTCGACCTTTGAATCATCACAAAAAACAAGTAATCATGACAGATTCATCAATCCAAGAGTTGTGCTCTTTCCTTGCAAGCATCTTCTTCATAACAAGTTCTTGAACTGAACCACGTCCTTGAGTGTCCTTCTCCATGTCAAGACTCACAATCTCTTGATATCTTGAAGAGTTCTCCATATAATTTTTTGTTAGGGATGGAATAACACAATATAGAATATATATGTTTGTAAACAAGAGAAGGAATCTCTTGTTATGGAAACCCTATGAACTCACATGAAGAGGACACGGACGTTCGTGGACCGGTCATAGATGAAGAATGGATTTGGGAAATATCCAACAAGAGGAAACATAATATTTGTTAACATTGCTCAAAAAGTTAGAGCATGACACATGATCAGCATGATCAAGAACTCAGATAGTTAACATAAAAACGCATAAAAGCATACAACTAATCAATCATCATCCTTGCAACTCTCAATATAGATACAAGGATGAGATTACCTGGGATCAGGTAAAGGAGTGAGAAGTAATCTCACTATGAATTATGGGAGAAGAGTTGTACAAATATTTTGTGTGTTTGTGAAGAGTATTCCCTTCTTTCCATTGAGTATAACTTATTCCAGGAGAATTTGTCATAAACCTTTTTAAAAGTCCATCGGAAGAATTTTTCTGAGGACTAAGTCTAGGACCTCTAATATTCGGATCCAGAGGAGAAGGATTGAAGGACTTCCATCTTCTCGATTTAGACTTGCCAGACTTGTTCTTATAAGCACAGGGAATATTTTCATTAGTGGCACAAGAGTTTATACCATTAAGAGGAACTTGCAACCTGTGACGATTTCTTGAAGAGGGGTCATTCTTATAAGAATTCTGGTTTTCTGTAGGAAAAAAATTCACTGTAGATGTCGTCAGACGATTTACTCTATTGACTGTAAAAAGAAGCAAATTATGAAGATCATAAATTTGTTTCTTTCTAGCAAAACAATGAAGAGCATAATGATTCTTTTTTCCACAGAATGAATAGCATCGTGGATTAGAAACATAATTTCCTTGACTCATAACCTTTTCTCGCACATGCGAATTTTGCACGTGATTCATAGTGGGTAATTCCTTTGGAGGGAATTTTCTTTACGGCCAGGTAAAGTCTTGTGAGTATCAAAAGAAGGTCTGAGAGGATGACTTACTCATCAAAATAGAGTTTTCCTTTTTCAAGGTGTTACACTGTTCTTGGGCACATCGAAGAGATGCAACAAGTTTTTTTTTTTTCAGCACGATGAGCGTTTATTTCTGAAGAATGAGTCTTGATTAAACGTTCTTATGAAGTGAGTCTTCTTTATGATATCTTCAAGCCTACTAATCTTTTCACGTTATAGAGTAGTTTCTTGATTCAATTTTTCGATATTGTTAGAGAGAGATTCAATAAAGAAATAGAGTTCACGTTCTCTTTCAAGAGATTTCTCGAATTCATCAATGTGTTGATCATTCTTTTCTTCAAGAGTCTTGATTTTAGAACCTTGAAATCAATGATATCGAGATTTTTTAACGATCCAGTGAGCTCCATTTGATTACGATACGATGTCAATTTTCTCGCTTTTTCATTCGGTATTCGGAAGAATCTGCTAAGGAGTTATCCTTTGAGTGAAACCCAAGTTTTTGGCATGATCAGAAACTTTGGAAGGCATTTCTATGTACGTAGTTTGTGAGATACTTCTTAAGTCCACAGAAATCAGATTGCTACAAACACAAACTTATGAGGTCTTAAACGTGTTTGCCTGCTCTGATACCAATTGAAAAAGCGGGGGTCTAACAACACCCAATATTTCATTCGGTAATCTGAATAGATAAACTCCAATATACTTTCAAGAGATAGTCAGACTCAAGAAAAATATATCAAAGAGTTTATATCTCAATTTCTCAATTCAATATGCAATCAGCAAATAGGAATCTGCGAGCCCGATTGAATAAGAGAAATAGCTTGAACGGTACCAAAGACCGACGTTCAAGTGTCAATCAATTTATATCAACAAACAAAGGTTGGATTATCTAATTGATTGATCTTAACGCACAACCTGTGATATTTCTATTATATAACAAAATATAATGCGGAAAAGAAATAACATAGACACCAGAATTTTGTTAACGAGGAAAACCGCAAATGCAGAAAAACCCCGAGACCTAGTCCATCTTTGAACAACACACTGTATTAAGCCGCTACAGACACTAGACTATTACCAATGAACTTCGGACTGGAATGTAGTTGAGCCTTAATCAATCTCACACTGATCAAGGTACAGTTGCGCTCCTTACGTCTCTCGAACCTCGACATGATTCTACACACTTGATTCCCTTAGATGATCTCACCCACAACCAAGAGTTCTTTACGACCCAAAGTCGAAGACTTGATAAACAAACTGTCTCATCTCGAGAAAAGTCTATTGGAATAGATAAACTTGTCTCCCACATAAATACCTACAAGTTTTGTTAGTATTTTGATAAATCAAGACGACAAGAACCAATTGATAAAGGACTTATATTCGCCAAGAACAGCCTAGTATTATCAATCACCTCACAATAATCTTAATCATATGGTAGCGAAACAAGATATTGTGGAATCACAAACGATGAGACGAAGATGTTTGTGACTACTTTTAATCTTACTTATCGGAGATAAATCTCAAGCAAAGATAATACTCAATCACGATAGTAGAAGTAAGATCAGAAAACGCAACTACAGATAAAATAGTTGGGTCCGGCTTCATAATCCCAATGAAGTCTTCAAGTCGTTAACCTACAAGGTTTTGTGAAAACCTAAGGTTAAAGGAGAATCGACTCTAGTCGCAACTAGTATCACACGAAGGTGTGGGGATTAGGTTTCCCAGTTGCTAGAGTTCTCCCTTATATAGTTTTCAAATCAGGGTTTGCAGTCTAAGTTACCTTAGTAACAAATCATTCAATATTCACTGTTAGATGAAAACTTGATTAGACTCGATCTAACATCTTTCAACCGTTAGATCGTGTTAGAGCACTACTCGGTCGAACTCGCAAGCGTTACTATCTCAAGCTTGTTTTGTCAAGTTTAGTTGCCAAAACTATAAGTCTTGATTTCTAGTCTACTTATAGCTAAGTCTCGGACTAGGATAGAAAGTGTAGTTGAGCTCTAGACTCCACGGCGTTCATCATGCAAAGACGAAGAACTACTCAAGGAACCGGGTGGAACTTCATCGACTAAAGGTATGTGGAGACTTGAACTTATCTATCACTCAAAAGTCTATCTATTATATCTCTTATCTTGAGACAAAAGTCGTATTGCTATATAGACTTCGATTATACACATTTGCTATTTCGAGACGAGTTTATCTCGCTATCTATTTCTCGGGAAATATGTGTTGGTAAGCTTTAGCTTTGGCCAAGTTCATCTTTACAAGTGACGAAAGTCATGTTGATTATTTCAATATCTTGAAAATCGCTTTGATGAAAAATAGTGTGTGAATAACCTCTATTTAACATCCTCTAAGAATGTTTCAATGATTGAAATGAGATTTTAGAATATATAACTTTGAATGGATATAAATATTGTATGTGAACCGATACGTGTGTAAGTCCATAATCCTTGAACTAAAGTATGCGTGCTTTACTAGTTCGGAAAACTAAAGCTAAGTCTGGCGTGCCCGACGCGTACTCACCGAAAGTTCACATCCAGTGAATTTCTATAGGAGTTTGTTAACTGAAAACAAACTCAAATAAGATACCAAGTATGCATACGGTATGCATACTTAAGTGGGTTATTTTCTAAAAACGGTTTATTCGTGAACTAAGACATATATAAACATTTTCACCTTATCAAAGTTTTTTTATTATTCTTTTAATCAAATCAAATTACTCTAAAAACAACCTCTTCGAATTTGAAATCACATTAATCCATCTTAAAATTACATCTTCCAAAAAATAAAATATGCAGTTATAACTGAATTAGTTAATTGAAAACTATAGTTAGAATTACTTTATTATCATACGAATCATTAACATAGGTTATATTCAACCTCTTCAAAATAATATTTTGGTTTCTTCTATAATAGCTTCCGGGTCGAGGTTTACTGAGATTCATATCCATTGGCACAAAGAGGCTCTGTTTAAAATCACAGGTGCAGTGGCAACTCCACTAAAGGTAGATGATACTCTTAATAAAAAAAAAATTGTCACTTAATAAGGGTACATTTATAAATTGATATTTATGATGATATTCATAATGAAATTTTAGTCGAAAGGAATGGATTTTCCTAGTTACATGGCTTATACTTCACCTATGAAAAGTTATCTTCCTTTTGCACCCATAGAAATCAACTGGACAAAGTCTTAGTGAATGCAGACTCATCTGGATTTGCTATGACTAAAATTGTTGAGAGACAACATAATGCGAAAAATGATAACCAAAAGCCGGAAGAAAAATAAAATAAAAAACGCAATATGTTGTAAAATCTTTGAAGAAAGTTTTCATTGGCAGCACTAATGTGCCTGGAAATTCATCATCTACACTTATTGCAATAGATCCTAGTTTAAATGATGGCATCAATAAAGTGTTTAAAGTTGAAAAACAACTCGAGAATATTGATAGTCGGCGTCAAGAGATCCATGTGATAGATTAACTCATTGGTTCCTTGTTAATTGGTGAATGATGTATTATCGCTAATGCACTCTCCAAGATGTAAAAATTTTAATGCAAGAAAACATCAATGTTAGTTGTGATGGACCGTAAAATTTACGCTGCTGCACCCAACCGCTACCGACGAAACTCCACATTACGCCACTCTGATGCTAGTGACAGGATCCTAAAGCTTAACTTCCACCACCATGAAAATGCACGTCTATTTTTCGCTGCAAGAATGTTATGCAAGCATAATGCCTTGAACGTAGATTACACACCTTGCCCACTTACCCTTGTTCTGCGAAAGTTATAAAGCCTTGAAGGATAATGTCGATGCATTTTGCATGTATCACTGGCTTCCCAAACCTATCCAGTCATAAAGAATGTCTTGGACTTGAGCATAGTCCATTGCAACCATATTTCCGTTTCCTTTCTTCGCTTTGGTATTGAGATGAATTCATGCACCTGTCTTGGTTGTGTCAAGGGTGCATCCGTCAGACTCATGACATACTTACATTATATCATCCTTGTGATGCAAATGCGTATTCAATCTTAATAACTTGCATACCGCTTTAGCTTCCTTTCCCTTTGGCGATTATTACCCGATGCATGAATTGGTGCATGCCTAAATCGGCTGGGCATGATATGAAGTATGAGCACCTAAGGGATAGATATCAACTCCTTCATCAAGTATGGAAACAATCATCTATTGCATCACATTAACGATTCAGGTGATATGAGTTACCATAGTGTTGCAATCACCTTACAATCATATGATATGAGTGACAAGGTGCTGGATCATTAATGCTGCAACTTATTGCGGCTACCTATGTACCCTCCTCCGTGGCTCGAAAGGATCAAGCACTGACCCTAGTTCATGAATCGTCGGGACAAGCAACTAAAGCCAACTCGTGTTGTAAGGCCAAAGCAAATCAAATCCTAGATCATATAGGTCAATGGGTCTTTTGAAAATGATGCACAAGAATGTGGATCATTGTCCTTTCCCTTGTTTTGCGCCATGGTGGTTGATTCTTAGTTTCTAAGTGCCCCAACGATGATGTTTAAGCATCATGTAGGTTTTTTTAGTAAGAAATGCGTCATAAGGATGCTTTCGCATCACATGGGCTTTATTGGATAAGTTATGAAGCTTGTTAGTGTATTCTCCCATTAATGCACTTCAACCAACTACCCATCCCTATATATGTCTTATTAACATTTCGACATCTAAAATTTGGGGAGCACTTTGGCATGCCTGCTTCACTATTGATGGCCTTTTCCATGTACCATTGAATAATGCGTTGTGTTGGTGCATTTTCCAATTCTGGCCCGGTGGCCAACTTTTGTAATACACCGTGAAGGTCCGATATTGGTTGTAGGCCGACATTCCCGCATATTTCACCATGATGGTGCAATATTAGTCTCGTCCTGCCTACCACTGGAGGGATGCACCACGATGGTGAAACTTCTGTCCATGCTCAAGCAAGTGGTGCAATTGTGTAAATTTCTTTTCAATCCATACAACAAACCACTCCCTACGATAATTCTTGTTATTCATGACGAAATCACAATTCAATTCGGAAAACCTAATAATACAAAGCATACAAAAACTGTAATATTGAAATCAAATATAAAAACATAATAATATTGATAACCAACACGATATTATTTTTCACAATGGAAAAATGAACCAAGCAATTGAGCGATACCTTTAAGTATACATAATTTTCTTGAACGGGTTCATCTTCAAAACCTGTACAAGAATAGACAAAAAAAATGCCAATGTACCTGATCACAAGATAGGATAAGGGTGATATGGAAAATAAAAATATAATATGATTATTGTTAGGGGTAAAGTCTTTTTTAAATCCATCCCGAAGTCGGCTTTCCCTCTGGCAAAAATCGTTTTCCCCCTAACATTTTTTTTTGTAAGGTATAACTAGACTACTTTTATGAATTACCAGTTATCACAACTGGATGTCAATTTATCGCTAGATATACTCTTATAATCAATAAGCTACCGATTAAATTTACCTATAAAAGTAAAATATTTATCCTACGATAAAAGAAAACAAAAATGATATTTTTGGCTAGCTGATTTTCTGCTAGTGATGTTATGACAGATGGGAAAACTATGTCCCCGGCGCCATGCTATACAAACAGAAACTCCCAGATGTGCCACTCGTAACAATGAATGTAAAGATTCAAAGTTCACCAGGAAAATGCACGTCAATTTGCCTTTCCAAGCATGCTCAGAAAGCATGATGCTCGAAACGTAGTTTCAATATGTAGCTTCACACTGTTCCAAATTACCACTGTTTTGCTAAAGGTGCAAGACCACAAAGGATATGTTGATGAATTTTGTATGCATCATGTCTTCCGAACTTGTACATAGGACATTGTAAGTCTGCTTTCGATATTGTCACTTAAAGCCTAAAGATTGAGATGAATGCATGCTGCGATCCTACTCATGCCAATGGTGCATCATTCAGGCTCATGCCATTCTTTCCTTGTATCGAATTTTTTATGCAAGTGTCTTATGAAAGTACCTAACTTTCTTTGATTAGATTCATTTTACGGCCATGCCCAATTCGCGATTGGTACATGCCTACATCCGAATAACTTGATAGATAATATCGGCATCCAAGGAATGAATTGCAACTAGCTCATCAAGTGTGTCACAGTCATCTTGTGATTAAATATATAAACAAGAAGATGTGAGGACCGCTAATGCTAACAACTCATTACGACTACCTACATACCTTCTTGTAGCTCAAGGGATCAAGCATAGACCGTAGTTCATCCGTGTCGGGACCAGCAACTAAAGCTAACTTGTGCTCCAGCGCCAAATCACGAAAATCCTAGTCTATATAGGACAAAGGGTCCTTTATAGATGATGCACAAAGTGTGTATCATTGACCTTTCCTTCATAACGCATTATAGTAGTGCATTCTTTGGTTAGCATCACATTAACGATGATGCCTACGCATCATGAGGCTTTTTTGAGTAAGCAACACGACTTTCACTTCATATATGTTTCACCATGTTAGTACCTAAAATTACTTCAGGAAAAACAAATGCCAGGTGTGGTACGTACTTTCTTTTAAGGTTCGAAAATCAAAATCGAACAGACAAGCCTAAACCTGCAATAGTAGCCATTCGAATCCGTCTTAGGTCACGAGGAGAGGAAGATGAGTTGGTTTTGGGAGGGGAAGCGAGAAAATTTTGAGAAAATGGCAATGGTATTGAATTGTGTTTTTGAGTATTGAAAACTATGAGGAATAACATAGTTTTTTGGGTGATGAAGCTTGTTTTGTTTTCATAATAGGCTAAGTAGCATATTTATATTCAGAATAGGATAAGTAGCATATTTATAGTAGTTTAGAATACGCAATGCCAATCTCGTAAGTAGTGGAAGTCGTGATTTATGGATATATGGAGATGATGGTATGGTGCGAGATAAACCAGGGAAGTTTCTGGAAATCCCTTTATGTTGCGCCCATTATATTTCCAACTGTTGTAACAACCACACTACTTTAACTTTTCACATGGGATGTTTCCATGCCGCATGTTGCCGTAAACCACCAGAACAATACCCCATGAAAAATCTCCCATGTGACGTATTTTGATGTTTCTTAGGTGTTTTGGATGAGTTATGGATCTCATCTTATTTAGGCTAAATCATAGCCATTGATATGCCACATGCTTTATAGGCATATCGAATCAAAGTTGTTGTGAAAACAACTTTGCCCAAGGCCACCTGTGAGAATAGAGCGTGCTTGTGCCTGTTGAGGTGCAAGAGGATAACTTGGCGCATTTGTAGCTAGTTGAGATGCTATAATTTAGCATAGTGTGCTAATGGCGTAGAAGTGGCATAGTGCGCGCGTATTTTATGCCATAGCTAAACGGAGAGAAATATCCTAGGCCATAATCTACACATGAGATACTGGAGAGCTAAATTATCGCGTGGCCTTTGAATGGCCTATTTATGGCGATAAATAGGAAATGGCGTTGTGGCCTAAAATGGCACTGCCATGACCTTGCAGTGGTGCTATGTTTGTCCTAATGGGCTGAGATCTAAAAGACGACTCAAATGACCTTGGCCTTGGCGCCACAACTAACATTAGATCTAATTGGATCTATTGGCGTGAGATGACATGGTAATTTATTGCCGTATTAAGGTTTGGCGCGTTGTGGCCCCTTAATGGCGTTAGTACGCGAGGGTTCGACTAAACACGTTGCGGTGTTATGGCAACTTAGCATATTTTGCCTTGACCACGGCCAATGAGAGATTATCGAGACTTTACTTAGTCGCGGTCTAAATAAGGTAACCTACGGTCTAAGGTACTGTAGTGGCGTATTTTAGATCCAAGAATAGCGCATGGCATGAACATATACACATTTAAAATAACCTTAGGACTACTGGGTACGTCAATTTAATACACTTCATTTATTCTCTTGCGGAATACAAACTGCATTGATACAGATTAAAAATCCTGATGTCGGGTCAGGGATTAATTTAATGCAGATGCCCTTGTCAAAAACTCACCATCAACACACCGGATAAGATTTATAGCTTAAGGATGCATCTCTGCTAAATGCACCTTCAACCAATATTTCTTCCCTATATATGTCTTATCGACATTTCTACAAATAGAAAAGGGGGGAGATATTTTTCATAATCCATGTCGCTTTGCTTCCACGACAACAAATATGATAAGATTCACCATAGTGATGCATCATAGTTCTCGGCCAATGTTCAAATTTGCAAAATGCACCATCGTAATGCATTTTAGTTCTTGGCTAGCATCTCATCGGGCGTGATGCACCATCATGGTGCAATTTCAAATCTGGACCAACAAGCCCTGCACGTACAACACAAGCTTTGAGATAAATCTTCATCTCATTCAATGATGCATCTTTGAGCATGTGTTATGCGAAAAGTACATGTGTTACATTATTACCTCCTTTAAAGAATTTCGTCCCGAAATTCATAAGAAAAATTATTGTGGACAAGCTTCATCGATTTGTTTTGTCTCACAGTATGATGCTTCGAATTTGCACAAGGTTTCTTCAGTTTTTCATGAACGGCAATTAGGAATTTCTGAGCATACGTCCCATACAAAGATACTTAGAAATTCCAATAGAGTTTCAACACTACCGAGAATATCGATTTGGATCCCCTAAGCATATGTCCCATACTATATACTCAAGATTTCCAAAATGACATCTCAAGATAGGATCCTAAGTGCACTACCCATACCACGACACTCAGAAATCCCCAAAATTCACAGTTTGACAAGGGACATCGAATATGACAAATAATTCTTAATGTAGTATTATGAGGACCAAACTCTAATTCCAAGACGTACTGAAGTCTACCGGTCTGACTAACGGTCGTTTGGGTTGTCACTCGTATGAAGCTTACCGTCCTGATAATGCACACCGTCCCAGGCGGTCTTTCGGGTCACCAACTAACTGTTGGGTCACTATTTGTGGCCTGTAAAACTCACAGTACTCGATTAAGTCTAACAAGATTCATAAAGTAACTGACATAGCAGTTACTAATTTTCTTCTAGCGCAACAATTGGCCTACTCATCCAACTGATTCATTTTCTTTTCAAGGAAAATTTTGTAGTCTCATTACAAACAAACATTGACGAGTCCAAAATGCACAGTCCTCTATGGCTACCTGGAACTTTCTCTCATACCAACTGCGATGGAACGAAAATTACGCCCTCAATGTTACCCAACAAGCAGCTAGAAACTCCCGATTCTCCAATTTCGACAAAGTGATTGGGACGTAAAGATTCAAAGCTCACCTGGGTTAATGCACGTCGATTTACCTTTCCAAGTACGCTTAGCAAGCATGATGTTCGAAACGTAATTTCCATACATAACTTCACATTATTCCGACTTACCTTTGTTTGTTAAGGGTGCAAGGCCATAAAGACTAATATTGATGGACTTTGCATGCATCACGCCTTCCTAGTCTTGTCGAGGTATAGGGAAATGCCTTAGACTTGCACATATGCCATTGCAAAGCTTATTTCCGGCTTCCTCACTTCGTTCGCCATTAAGTTGAATACATGCACCGATCGCTCGTGCTAAGGGTGCATCATTCAGGATCGTGCCTTTCTTGCATTTCTTTAAACCTTTTTATGCAAGTGGATTATGCAAGCTCCCTTAAATTTCATACCTTTTAACTTTCTTTCCTGGTCGTTCCCAAATCACAATTGGTGCATGCCTTCGTCGAATGTCTTGATAGATAGTATGAGCATCCAAAGAATGGGTTGAAACTACCTCATCAAGTGTGTGCAATCATCGATGAACGACAAGGTGTTGGACCACTAATGTTGCAATTCATTGCGTCTGCCTATGTGCCCTCCTCTGTAGCTCGAGTGGATCAAGCACAGATTGTAGTTCATCGATGTTGGGACTAGGAACTAAAGCCAACTCGTGTTGCAAGTTCAAAGCCAAACAAATCCCAGTCTATATAGGCCAAAGGGTCCTTCACAAATGATGCGCAAGAGTGTTCATCATTGACCCTTCCTCGGAATGTATCATTGTGGCGCATTCTTGGGTTAGGATCGTATTTACGATGATGCCTACGCATCATGAAGATCTCTCGAGTAAGCAACACGTCTATATCGCTCCTATATATATGCTTCACCCGCCAAGCTTTATAGCTTAAGGATGCATCTCCGCCTAAATATACCTTCAACCAAAACCCTTCATATATATGTCTTACCGACATATGTAAAAATCAAAAAGGGGAGATGTTTGTCATAGGCCAAGTCCACCATCCTGCGACAGCGAACTTGAGAAGATGCATCATAGTTATGTGGTAATGCGAACTTTGCGAAATGCACCACATCAATTTATTTTTTTGCTATTGGCTGAAGGCCCCCCACGTGATACCATGATGGTGCAACTTCGATTATGGGCCAATATGAAGATGAAGCTTCATCTCATTCAATGGCATATTTAAGCACATATCATGCGAAAAATGTGGGTGGTACACATGTAACTAGCTCTTACGTATGTATTGCAAGGGTATTAGTTTATAACGTACAGCCCATAACCCACTATAGGCTCCAAGGGTTCGCCATTCAAGATTCAGGATTTATATGAACTTGATCAATGGTGAAGATATAATCTTGGGAGCTAGCCAAAAAGGTTACTCAAAAAAGCTAGCTAAATAACAGGGCTGCAAAAAAAAACAGTTTGATAATGCTACAATTCGCAAGCAAGATCTAGTTACAACGTTATTAACGAGGTGCCAGATTACTAGGGAGGATACTAAAATTCGTATATGACTGAGGACTTTCTAGTTTGTCTTATGTGAGTTTTGATACCCTCCCAGTAAAATGATACCAGCATTAGCAGTCATTATCTAGTTACATCCTTAATTATAGTGGAAGGATTTTCAAAGTTTTAATATCTTATATAGATCGAGAGGGAGGATCCATGCACACTCTTAGATGGACAAGGTCGGACAAGATTTGCGTCATTTTCTCCGCAAAACCCAATCGATAATGAATTCAAGTCTAATATTTTGATGGTATATTCTTCTTATAAGACTCTACATTCCTACAAAACATGAGCAGAATTCGAGATGTATAAAACTACCATCTACCCCTTTGAATATCATCTGTTCAAAATTAACGGTTGAAATTAAGAACGGTAGATGGTCGAGGTTTGTTGTATCGAATTGCATTCATATTTGGTAGGAATATAAAGTCTTATAGTAGGAATATATCATTAAAATATTAGACTTAAATTCATTGTCGTTTGAGTTTGCCGGAAAAAATGGCACAAATCTTGTCCGACCTTGTTCATCTAAGAGTGTGCATGGATCCTCCCTCATCGATCAAATGATAATCCATTAGCGTAAGAAAAAAGAAAACAGTGGTTGATGGTGCCTACATCGTA
>JAJJWW010000402.1:0-19899 GCA_023531295.1 Papaver armeniacum
GATATAATTGTGATTAACTAGTCAGCGCAGCTGCGATCAGCTGGACTGCAACTATTACGATCAAAACGAGTTGCAGTAGTTACGATCAACTGGACTGCATCAGTGATTTTTCACGATGTTCAAACATTTTAACGGACTCGATTTTGAAGCATTTTGTACAAATTTTCTCAATGGGAAAACACGATTCCTTTTCTCTTAATCCCCTTGGTCGGCGCCAATGTTTGCACCCAGAAATATTTCCAGTCACTAAACACGATGATTTTGGTGTTGTTGATAAAAACATGGCTAATAACAGGAAATAATCAGAAATGACAGACACACGGATTTAACGTGGTTCGGCATGGTTTGCCTACGTCCACGGATGAATCCCCTTGGGGAGAAATATTTTATTGATATTTGTATTACAATGTATCTTTTTCTCTATTTGCTCCCTCTCCTCTTCCCTTCAGAATTCCCTTTCCTCTCTTTATACAACACGAATATAAATGGTATTTACTTCCCTTGCATTAATTCGGCATGAAACTGCTCATTCATGCCTTCGTGTTAAATTCTTCATGAAACTGCTCATTCATGCCCCCCTGTTTAATTCTGCATGAAACTGCTCATTCATGCCTCCTGAATTAATTCGCATGAAACTACTCATTGATGCCTCCACGTTTCATTCCCGCATGAAACTGCTCATTCATGTCTCCTGTTAAGTGCATGAAACTGCTCATTGATGCCTCCATGTTTAATTCTGCATGCTGGCAGACTGGATTGATGGTTGACAGGCATAATGGCTGGCAGTATGGATGGATCTTGACTAGTGACCGGATTGATGGTTGTGAGCATAATGGCCGGGCAAAGATGGATGGATCTTGAATGGCATCGGATTACCCAGGTGGCGATGCGATATAGTATAATTTGGAATTGGTTGGCAACACTGGCTGGCAACATGAGTGGAAATCGTATGGCAGCACCATGGGCAACATGGATGGAAGCGCATATGCACCATCGGCAACACGACCTTGACATTGGTGATGGTTGACTTTGACCATTGACCGGGCGTTGAGTTTGACCATTGACTTGACATTGACTATGACCATTGACCGGTTATTGAATTTATGTAATACTGGGCAGGCTGGTGGGATGCTTCGGTTAGCTGGTTAGCGGGCTTGGACGAGGGCCAAAAGATGATTCAAGTACCAATTGGGCCCATTATGTGGCATTTTTACTTATGGTACAAACACTGGATTTTATATTTTTATTTTTATAAATAGACTAAGAAGAAAGAAAGCAAGTTTGACAGCAAATTTTAGATAAAATAAGCTTAATTCTATTGAGAAAAACATGAAGGTCACTGGTTGAACCATAATAAGAAGAAAATGAAGTCTTCGTTGTTGAGCAAACTAAAGAAACACATGGTTGCAACCACTCTTGTCAGCATTTTCGTTAAAGTGCTCAGTATTATCATCAAGTACCTAAAACGAAGAAAAAAATATATCAAATTCAAGTTAGCGGTGTTAACGGATCCTTCCTCTAAAATAATTCCCAACTAGTAGTAGGGGGTAAACCATATTCCAAAGCCTCTATAAATGCCTCATCTAATATCATTGCCTCATCATCCAGAATAAAAACATATCAACGAATCATGAACAATTTTCGTCAACAATTCACTCTTTTTAATGAACAGTTCGAGCAGATTCAGTCAAGCCTGGCTTCGATCTATGCCACTTCGTCAGGGGGATCATAATCTCAGGATGGTCAATGTTAAAAGTTGGATTAACACACGTCTCCTCTAAGAAATTTCCAACATGCTGTCATCAAAATAAAAAATTTCTTACGCTCATTTGCAAGAAAGCAAAACAAGTTGTTATGTAGGTCAGCAAGAGAGACAAGATTATTAAATGCGGAAGCAATAAACGACTACATTGGTAATAATTTTGGTATATCTTATAAAGACAATAACCAGTGCCTTTTATAGGCATCACAGACCTTATAACACTTTCCTAAAACTCTACGAATCCTATAATAGGATACTACTTCCAAATCTAATCAAATACCATAATAAACTCTTCTAGAATAATCAAACTCTAAAAATTGTATCTCTAGTAACTTCTTCTTCACACTTAATGTCAAGCCAACAAGCCGTGCCAACTTGTGCTAGGTTCTTCAATGACAACTTCACCATATCTTGGTTTAAACCTTCAACATCCTCCCTTAAACCAAGATTGTCTTTATTAATCATTTTTTTTTGATCGGTTTTATTTATCATTCTTAATTAACTTTCCTACACCGTTCAGCGTCATACCTGAATTGTTCTAATGTTCTCAAGCCTTACACCTGAATTTCTTTACTATTTAGGCCCCCTTTTATTTCTTCAGTAGAATGTGATCGTCCTAGACAGCATGCAGTCTTACACATCCCTCTGTCTTCCTCAGACGGATAACGGGAAATCACATCCCTACATATCTTCGAAATTCCTTATGATACCGTAACATCATATAAACATTCCCTAACAAGCCCCGTCTTGCTAGTCAAACAATCTCCATAATCACTCGTAATTTTGTTGTGATCTATCCATTTGCTCATACATGATAAAACCAAGTCATTTATCTTTAATCACCTACTTCACTTGTAGTATTTCATCACCGATCATTGTAGCTCTACCTCGTCACCTTATCTTCACATGTTACTTTATCAAGAGTCACAACCCACTGTTGTGATGTCTGCTCTGACTGATCTTTTCACAAACCTTTCTTCTCTTCTCAAGTACACATGTTGCCTTACTTCCACAACTCATAGGTTTTCTAACCTCCTCTTGTTTTCTTCTCTCACATCAACTCTTGGTGATTGCTTCTCTTTATCCACAACCTTGTTGTTGTTTCTTCTTCTCTCACATCACCTCTCGGTGATTGCTTCTCTTTCTTCATAACCTTGTTCTTGTTTCTTCTTATCTTCACCACTGTTCTAGTCACATTGTTGTTGCGAAAACCGTCACACTTCTTTGTTTTTCATTCTTCTTTGTTTTTCAAGATTCTCTCACAATCTTTCCGTCACGCTTCTGCCACAAGCTCTAACTGTTCTTCTGTTAACAACTTTTTGTAACTAAAACCAACTTTTTGTAGCTGTTCTTATTCACCGACTTTCTAGCAACGGTAATGGGTAGAACTCTTTATCAGCAATGACTTAATAACCTAAATATCATACTTGTTGTTATTAGCCACCAACCACCATGTTTTGGCAACCAAAACGTACCCTGGAAGGTATATATCTTTTGTCAGTCGTCTTATCCACCAGAATAATCCGTTAATAGACACCTACACTGACCATCAAATTATTGGCGTCGCAAGTAGATTTCATCCACGAGAATGTGGCAACTTTAAAGCACAGTTGAAGGTAAATACTTCAAGCCACTATGTGAGCCTCCAAGTTAAGCTGTCGGTAGACACTTGTACCAACCCATCAGTTTGTTGGTGTGATTAGTAGCTTTCAGCCACCATAATATAGAAACTCTGCAAAGACATTAACGTTCAAAAGTTTTCTTTTTTGGTAAACAAAATTGGTATTTGCGATAGTTTATTGCTTGAGAATCTAAGTGATCTAAATGCATGATCCATTAATAGAAGTGGATTCTTTTTGGAAATATGTATACTGACTAGTTTTTTGTGACCGAGTCCAGACTTATGCATGACGATATATCATCGCATATATAAGGGTCGACTTAATAAATATTTATGCATATGATTTTGTTTTTTTTTTTTTTTTTTGAAGCATGTGATTTAGAAAAATGGAATACATTCAAGATAATTTAGTTTTTCCTTTTAATATAATGAACGTTGTCTATTATGTACGTAGCTAACGGCCAATACGAGTTGATCCCACAAGGAGTTGGCCAGATTGGTGAAACTAAATTTCTAAGTTATACTAATACTAATTTGAACGAACGAGTAGTCGAATGATCAAATGATGGATTATTATACCAAAAAGTTGTCCGGATTAGTGACACTAGATTTCTAAGTTCTACTAATACTAATATTAAATGCGGTTTAAGAAAGGGATGAAAGCAGACCATAGTGAGGTTGCCTTGTGACCCATATCCCTTCCATACAATTAGCGGATTGGGAAGGGATATTCCTTACAATAGTGCTTGGACTAAATGCGTAGAAGTCCATGGGTTGATAAACTAATATTCTTTCTTTAATCAAGGAGTTGAAGAGATGTTAGACTCAAGCTTCCTCAAAGATGTGATATAATCACGTGTACATATTGATGACTCAACCTCAATGAATACATAACACTAATTACCTATCTGTTTAAGCCTCTAAGATATAAATAGTCACAAATTGAACTAATGAATCAACATAGGCTTGAATACATAACAAAAAAATCTTCAAACTACGTTGGATGCTTGTCATACAAAATGCAAACGATTTTCGAGGCTTTTTGGTGACATTTCTTATACACTCTTCATGTATTTTTAACGGGAGCTCTTGTTTTCATTATTTGGTTATCTCTGGCCACCAATATTTCTCCCTTTCCGCCTCTTCAAAGCAGCTAGCTTATCTAACTACAAAAAATCACCAAAATAAATTTACTAGAAAATGATAAGATACATAATTTGGCGTAAAATGGGAAATTAGAGCACATGAGAATGGATAAGTGTGAATAGAGTGTTATGGAATTATGCAATATTTGGCACCTATCAATTATACCAGGTTGGAGCATAGACATGGTTCGAATATCCCGCTGAGGTCATAAAGTGTTTTTCGGAAATTAGAAAGTCAATATGTCAGCCAAAAACGTACGTGTTGATTTAGGGGTTTTATACACAAATTAGTATGGTATAACGTGAGAAAAGAAATGTAAATACATTATATTGTTTTTCCAAGGTCATGAACCTAAACAAATCAGTCTCACATCGTTCACCAAGTCATAAAATCACACCAGTTATTTTATAACCCGAAAAACCGCAAGATTAATTTTTCTTTTGACTCGTGGTACTAGGCTAACTATTAGATTTCCACAAACCAATTAAATTGGGGTGGAAGATAAGAAATCGTTTAGAACAATTCAGAATTCTCACTTGAACTCTAAAGATACATTTCTTGTCATATTTTGCTTTAGAATAAAGTCGGAATCCTCCCTGGTACTCTAAATACACCCCTTTCTTGTCATATTCTGCATCATAATAAGTCGGAATCCTCACCGTGATTTTGAAGATACCACTTCTTGTCGTATTCTGCTTTAGAATAAGTTGGAATACAAATACCACTTCTTGCTACATTCTAATTAATGACCTCTTCCACTCACTTGGAGTGTTTATAAGAATCCTAAATCTACTAATGTTCGACATATTATCTTAAATTTCCTCTTCGTCTAAGTCGGAATCTTTACCAAAACCATACCCCTATCAATGCTTGTCATACTTAATGACCACTTATCTGAAGTCAGGATTAATCTCCACCGGAATCCTAAACCTACCATTATATTACTTCAAAACTTTGTTTAATCAAATTCATCATTTTTCTGGTTCATTCTTTTATATACTCAAATTTATGTATAATCAAAGGTCAATAACATTATCCAGTTTATTCCAGTTTATATACTATCTCTGTTTCAAGAAAAATGATATTTTTTTATATTTGCCTAAAAATATCATCTTAGAGATTGGGGTATACCTAGATTAATTGGGGTATACCCATTTTATTCCCATCCAAACTAGTGTGCTAAGGGGTGTCTAAAAGGTGTTAAAAGACCAAATTGCCCATACTAAAAAACCATGCCGATTAAACATATTCAAAAAAAAATAAAAATATTTCTTCAAAAATCTAACCATACATGATGAGATCAAAAAAAAAAAAAAAAAAAAAAAAAAACGAAGAATCAAAACGGATCGAAAGTCGGCAAGATTTTTTGTCGACCTTGTCGACTATATTTTAGTCGGCGGAGTTATAAGGTTGAATACCGTGCCGACTTTTCATCTCCGAAATCGGTAGTTAATGAGGTTGCACACGGTATTCAACCTTATACCCGCCGACTATATTTTTAGTCTACACGATATTCATCCTTATACCTAGTAGACTATATTTAGTAAGCGGGGTTATGAAATTAATACCTTGTCAGCTAATCATTTTTATCTGTATGTCAAAAATTCTATAGTCGAGATAGTTTTTATCGACCTTGCCGACTATAAGATAGCGGCAAGGTAAGAAATCAACAAGATGCCGACTAGTGATGCATTTACAACGGTCTCACCGTGTGTCAAAAATAATAAAGTCGGCATCTTCTTCATTCATCGACCTTTAGGCCATAAGTTGTCGAGGTTTGTTCTTCATCCTGAGACCTTGCTTGCCAAAGTTAGTCAAGCATGTTCTTCATTCGATCGACCTGCCCGCCGGCTTTTAATAGTTTCAAAACTGAAAGTGTTGAATTCTTCTTTAATTTTGAGTATGATTTCATACCCACTTTGCAATCCTCTTTTAGAAGTGTTATGCTTTCATTTAGTTGAAAAAAATATTCTCGAAAAAAAAAAATTTCATCAAAAATCTTCCCAAATGAGTTCAATCAAAACAAAATTTTATAACTTAAATTCATGATTTCAAAAGTTTTAATCTAAACTCAATTAATTAAGCTAATCAGATTTTTTAGTGTTAATTAAACAAGGGCATATTAGCCATTTAGAAAATACAAGGTTAAGGGGTGGCTTGGTTTTACTTCATTATGACCAAATTTTGTCTTATTGGGTATACTCCAATTTCGCCTGGAAAAATATGCCAAATTTAAAAGATAAAAATATTAATTTTCCTAAAATGAAATGACTAATTTTTTTCTTTTTTTTTCCATGCGAAACTGTTCAAATTCTTTCATTTCCTTTTTTTCTTTTCTTCTCTTCCTTTCCGTAACTGCGGCTGCTGCTTCACTCACCGGATCAACCAGATCCAAAGTGTTTCTAGACGAAATCACCTCTTCTTTCATAAATTCCTTCAAAGTGTTTCCCTTCCTTTCTTCATATGTTTTCTTCTTCATCAACAGTTCCTAATTGATCTGTAAGACGAAATCAGATCAATCCCTTCGTTAGCTTGAAGAAACCCATCGAAACCCTTCACCTTGTGAGTTAAATTTCACCTTTTTATCAGTTTAATTTTACGTTTTAGAGTGTATTTAATTTTAATTCTTAGTGTTTTTTTTTTCTATTTGATTTACAGAGAAACCCTTTATGTTTTCACTTTCAGGCTTTCCTTTTCATCTATTCTTGATTTTAGGGTTTGATTCTAATGCTAGATATTTCATGTGTGTAAACTATTTGATTCTGATGGTCATTTTTTTGTTTGAAGATGTAATTTTAGGGATTCAGCATGTGAACAATTTTTAGGTTCATTTATCTGTTGGAATTTGTTGTTACAGCAATACAGCTTAACTTACCAGAATGGGGTTATTACTTAGTAAGAGTGTTAAACTCAAGTTTTTGTTGTTCTTATCATCAATGTTTTCTTTTTCTGTAGTCATTAGGATGGGAAGAAGTAGGGGTTTATTACAAAGATCTAGCGGGTGAGTCGATCACTTACATGTGCAATTCTGTGCCAGAGAGAAGTCCAATTGCAGGACGGGAGCCGCCAACAAATGGTAATGAAATATATATACATTTATTTCGCACATTTTCTGTTCTGTTTTGTACAAAATCACTGTTGGAATTTGGGGTTTTCTGTATTGTTGGAACAGAAGAATTGAATATGGTTTAGTCATTTATTCATCTGTTCTCGTTTATATTGTAGTCACTCATTCATTTTTGTTTCTTCTATAGTTATCGCGTTGGGAAGAGCTAGAAGGGGATTATCACAAAGTCTTGGCGAGTTGATCCCTTGCACAATTCTCTGCCGGTTAGAAGTGCGATTGCAACTCTGGCGAGTTGAAATGTAAGTCGCTTGACGTCTTACATTTGTTTCTCACATTTTCTCAGTTGCCTTGTGTTGATTTTCTAATTTATGCAAGTGGTTAATTGCAGAAACAAGGAAAATTAATTCTCAATGAGAATCAGCAACAAATGTGCAGGGTGTAGTTCTTCCTAGGGAACAAGTGATTCAATCTAATGTGACTCTGGTGACCAGGTGATTACAATATATTTTAATCTATGTTCATCTTGTATGTATTAGTTATTGCTTCCTTGATGTATCAAATGAACCAGAATGGGTTGTTTCATTGTCACAAACACCAATTCATTTGATTTTAATTGTATTTATTCAGGTACCCACTTAGTCCTGCTATAGATGTGGGACCTGCTGATGCATCACCAGATACTCCGTTGACCAATGTGACCGAAAATGTAGAATTGATCTGCATTCTGTTTTCTCTCCAACTGACATTCTAATTGACAACACCATGCCGGATTCCAGAGCCCCGATCCCCCATCCTGCAATGAGTGTAGATGAGTTGGCTGTGGTTCCATTGCATAGGAAATCTGGGCGATCAGATCTTGTTCAACGCTGTATTAGGAGACCCTCTCTCTGTTTATGAGGTAGAAGCACTTGTCTCGCCCCGTGGAGAAACTTGGAACTGGAAGGTGTCTTTCTACTATTTTATTTTCTAGAGTAAGATTAAAGAGTTTTATGTACTGTGTAACATTCTAATGATCAATTTTTTCCCCAGATGGCGTGATGTGAAGTTGCGTGCTTTTGACAACGCAAAATATTGTACATACATGGATATAAATAATTAAAGTACTTTTCTCATTCTATGCCAATTCCACTAAATATTTGCTAAAGTTTTATATTGTTTGTTGTAGCTGTTTGGGTGATATATGTAGTCAGTTATGGTAAAGCAGGTTACATATTTTATTTGATGATTCAGTTGGGTAATTGAAATTTAGAACTATTTTTTTGTCCAAGCAGAACTTTTGAATTTCTTCCTTACAATACAAGCTACCTACTTAGGAATCTTAATCCACTTGATATCAATATAAATCATACTAATCTTATATCGATGGCTTAGTTTTATTCGCAAATTATGCAGGTGGTGTATGCTGATATATAAATTACAAAACTTCTTGGGTCACCGGGGAATCTCTATTATTAAAGTCCTAACATGACATCATATTTGTTCTAATCACGTGCGGAAACTACAGTTTGGGTTACTTTATGTCTCCCAGTTTATGTGCTAATTAATAGCATCACCTATTTATCCCTCAATGATAATAGCTTTCTACTTAATTTAGAATAGTAAGTCTTTTTAATTTATGTTTACTTTTAATGATATGCTGGTATGGAGAAAGCATCTACTTCCCATAGGTATACAGTTTTGTAGAAAGTATTACATTATTATTCATAGTAAGCTCGATAACCTGACAGTCCTCGAGATCTCGAGGAACATCCAATGATTTTTTAATTCAGGTTAACAACGATACTGACGACTTTTCTGTCCCCAGAATATATTAATTTCGTGTTTTGGGAATCACAACTAGTAAAAATAGTTTTGTTAAATGTAATCCTTGACGAATATAATTGGATTCGAATACTGATTCTATTTTATTTTTTAATGGTGTAACAGGATAAACACTGGTTGACACGGCAAGAAATCCCCATAGCAAAGGAGGGAGAACCAGCCCCTCAAAAATCACTGGTTCATCATGGGCCACAGGCCATACAACGCCAAACCAGTGTCCAGCGTCTTAAGACATACAAGGCCAAACTTGTGTTCTTTCCAAGGCATGCTGGCAGATTCAAGGTAAAACTTTTTCTGCCTCTATATATATTTTCTAGAGTTTCCTTGGCTATTTACTATCTGGTTACAATTATGTTTATAGTTCTATTATGTACTATGGAAAGCCAAAACGATAGAATAACGCAATTGAACAGCATTCTAGCTACATTTCTAGGTTTTGCTTTTCCAAGTAGTTGGGCATCATTTGATTTTCAACCAAAAATCATTTGTATTCAGGAATCAGGGTGATGTGCCAATTTTTGTTGTTGTATTTTGATAATTTCAGTCCTCGAAAACACCTTTTGCTTCAAGCCTTAGACCTGTTCTGATGCTACTGAAATATGATACCATGTCACTCTTACACTAGTAAACGTCTGGTGTCATTTTTTTTATTTTGTTGGAAACATATTTCATGGTATTTATGACCACCGGTCCATGGCCATGAGCAGTACTTTGACGATTTTTATTTGAAATTCATTTGATAGCCATACTTTGACATGGGTAAGTGTGTAGAACATAGTTGAAAGAGAACTACGTTTTTGAGATATTTTCTCCATCACCTAAACATGCATTTTCTTGGAACAATTGTCGCTACCCACCTTTCCGTTCTCATTGCAAGGTTCAGGGAATCACTCAGGCAGACATCTTAAGCTTTGAAAGTGTTGGTCAGGTTACTATGATGGGCACTGCTTAAAAGTTCAATGATATTAAGGTATCATATGATATCGTCCTGCACATACTTTTACTCTTGTGATTAGCATACATCTCAGCATTGGAAAACACTTCTTACTACAAGGGCTTATTTTGTTCCTAAGATACTGAGATATTGAATACTTTGTTGTACTGCAGGTTATCTGGGTCTTCAAGTGTCTAGAAAACATGGGGGAGAAGGAAATGGATGGACTAGTGCTGGTTATTTGACCAATGACCTTTTTTTTTTCACTGAAAAACTCCAACTCTATGGCAACATAAACATAATACTGACCACTTTCTCGAGCCCATAAAAGCTCAAAAACTTTTTCTTAGCCTCACAACAACCACCGTGTCTCTATCCTGTAACGGTTGATCCTCATAGCAGCAATTCATCTTCCAGCCTAAGTTTACCAACCTAAATACCCATTTTTCCTAATTCAACCCAGACTCCCGAATAACAACCAATCTTGACCACTTTGTCCCTGATGTTTAACGAAATCTACCACCATCCATACATGTCCCTGTTCAAAATTTTCCCAAATCTCATGACCCAGTCTCCGTGTTTTTTCAACTGCAAGAATTGATGTATTGTGGATGTCCCGTATCGATATTGAAGCACCATTTATAGTCCATCCTAGAATTACTTTGAATATGCAAGTATGCCCATGGTTCTAGTATAAATTAGAAGACATAAGGCTAAAGGAGTTTTAGTTTTGGTTTTAGAATATTGTGTAAGAATGAGAGGTTCTCTTCTTTCAAACCTAATTGTTATCTCTGGGGAATTAGATTGTCTAATTCTAGAGTATCAACTAGATGCCTCTCATAATCTTATAGTTTCCAATTTAATTGGGTAGAAATTGTAAATTATTTGAGAAGAATCTCCATTATTAGGTTCTTCCTTTATTCAAGGGTAGAAGAAACTAAATTGGTTAATTATCTATCCATTTCAAGTTATCAATTTCAATTTATTTTCATTGTAAGCTTCCCCTTCTCATCAAGAAGACATCTTGACATATTTCTTCTTACGTGCCCAGCAGACCCATGAATCACTGATAATTCACCATGAAAGATGCCACATACCATCACCAACAACCTCCCTTTTGTTTTTTTTGACGCCATAAGGTCTTCCAGATCACCTAATTAAATACCGGTTTGTCAACACCACCATCTCATGGCATCATGATTAGTTCTTAACTGATTTTTGTCGGCATTAAACCCTGTCCACAACTCTCCCTTTCCTGGTCATGACTATCTTTCTTTTATCATCGACCCAAAATTCGGAGATGTACCCTATCAAAATAGAATACACAACATCATGACAAACCTGGTTAATATTAGCCGAAAAGGCTTATAATTCAAATCTTCATCTTCACTTCACAACAGCGCCAACAAATCACCATTCTTGCTGCCTCCATGGTAATTTTAAGTTCTAAGACAACTCAATCTTTCAAGAGTTTTCAGCCCTGAAATTGAATCACCTTTCCAGCAACTCGTTGCATAGATCATGGACAAAACTCTAACTAACAGATACTTGACTTAACCGTAACAAACCTGAAAGGCAATAACTAGTGCATTTTATAGGCATCACAAACCTTAGACCACTTTCCTAAAACTCTGTGAATCCTATAATAGAATACTACTTCCAAATCTAATCAAATACCATGATAAACTCTTCTAGAATAATCTAACTCTATAACTTGTATCACAATTTCACTTCATCTTCACACTTACTGTCGAGCCAAGCCGTGTCAACTTGTGCTAGTTGCTTCAACATATCTTGGTTTAACCTTCAACATGTCGTGAACCAATTATAAGTTTGATATTGAAACTGCAACTTTTGAACTGCACATGCGAATCTCAATCCCAGGAAAGCTTTTCACCTTCACTGGACAGTGGAACCATAGACTGATATTTGTGCTTAATAAAAACATGTTAGTGTTGTGCAAACACTAAACCTAAGCTACACTCAATTATAAATAGTTATTAAGAACACATACAATCAAGAAGTTTAATGAAGATCAGCTGGAGGGGTCGCATCTATAAAAATAACCCCCGTAGACCACCTAACGGTTTGATGCGGTCCATATGGACCAAGTCATTTACAAGGTAAGTGAAGTAAATTTAAGAAAAAATTAGCCAACAAATTCAACAAAGTAAGACCCATTGATCCATATGATACAATTATACTTGGACGGACCAAACTTTGGCACTGATATATACTTTTTGGTTCATAACTAAACAATATCTAGCACACAGTTTGGTTCAAATAGCACAATTATGCAAACAGGACAGGGTGGTGACTCCGGAATATCTTCAAAGACAGTTTGGTTCAAATAGCACTTATTATGCTAGCAGGACAGGGTGGTGACTCCAGAATATCTTCAAAAGCCAATTTATTTATTATGGACATTCCTCTTATAAGAACCATTCAGATTAATTAGATTATAATTTCCTTTTTCTGGTTTTGTAAACAAAACAAGAAGACTCAACAAGAACAAGAATAAGACCTTTTTGCTGGTGGTGCTGGAGGGATGATGGTGGTAAACAATTTCTGGGGTGGTGGTGGTGTTCATGGAAGTGAAGGCGACAGGTAGTTACAAGTTGATTTAGGTAATATACATATTACATGGATGGCTATGATCAATCCTAGACGATACGGTAGCCAAAATGAGGGTTAAAATGGTAAATATCATGCGACCGGTTTTAAACATCTTAGGTTTTCCATGCTTTTTTTTTTTGAAGAAAAGGTTAAATTAAAAAAGAAGAGAAAAGCAGTTACAAAGCAAATCACTCCCTCATGAGAGTCTCCCAATTGCTCCAAATGAGACTAGGAGGAACAAATTTAAAAGAATGTGTCACAGGACCATAAGACAACAAGTTGCTTAACAAGGTCAATATTCTCCATAATACTTTTCGAGCGACCACCAAAGACTCTCCCATTTCGCTCCTTCCATAATATCCAACAAATAGCATAGTGAATAATCTTCCATACCTCCTTTCCCCTTCCATTTAGAACATTGGTAGACCAAGCTTCAAACACTTGTAACAAAGTTCTTGGCATCGGCCATGAAATCTTAAAAGCCTTGATAAAATAATCCCATATCGCAAAAGAATACGGACAATGTAGAAACATATGATCGAAGTTTCTTTTTCGTCACGTTGCAAAAAACACACAAATCACTTTGAATGCTTATGCCACGATGAACTAACATGTCTCTAGTAGGAAGGAATCATGAAAACTTGCCCAAAGGATGAAGCTTACCTTGTTTGGAATATAACTCTTCCATAAATGAGAATCAAAATTACGGGGTGGATAGTTACACGACAAAAACTCGTAGCACTTCTTAGCACTAAAATTATCCATAATATTCACTTCATCCTCAACATCCACCACCAAGGCAAAGGCGGGTCACGTCTAAGCAAGTCCCACTCTAGCCTCTCATTTGCATTCAAAGCCCTCTGAAATCACAATTCCATCTATTGTTCACAATCATATCCGCTATTGATGCGTCTTTTCGCCTTGGCCGCCTTGAAAATAAACTCTAGGAAATAAATCTTGAAGTCTCCCTCTATCCAACCATCATCCTTAAAACCTTATCCCTTTACCGTTTCCCCACCGTAAACCGAGCCAATCGTTGAACAATAGGATCCATATTTACTACATTCTTCCACAAACTCACGCATTGAGACTTGCTATCAACATCCGCATTAACAAATTCGGACATCTCTTAAACTTAAGTTCACTATTTTTCTCCACAAGTTGTTTTTGTTCTTTGAGAATCTCCAAACCATTTTATTAACGAGATTGATTAGTATATCTCAGAATCTTCACTCCCAAACCACCATTTTCTTTAGGCATGCAAATTTTAGGCCAACCAACCCAAACTAGCTTCCTCCTACCTTCCTGACTCCCCACAAAAAACTTTCGCATAACTGCACCATCCTCTTTCCACACTAACCTAGGAAGATGGAATAACGACAAGTAATAAATTGGTAGACTAGCAAGACAACTTTTTATAAGAATAAGTCTACTGCTTTATTCAATTTCGCGTTTTTCCATCGTTGCCAATTTCTGTTCCATCCTTGTCAAAACGTGCTCCCATGAGAGGTACTTCGCCAATTTTCCCTATTGGCATACCAAAGGTAAGTGAAAGGAAGTTTCTCCGTCTTACATCCAAGCTCCTTAGAAAGAGTATCAATCACTCTATCCGCACCAACACTGATCATTGTGCTTTTATCTAAAGTCGATTTAGCCCAAGAATTGTTTGAAAACCGCTAAAATGATAAGAAGTCTTCTAACTTCTTCCACGATTGCATCAATAAAAATAAGAGTATCGTCATAAACCGTAAATGAGAAATTATTGAGCCATGTTCCATTACCTGAAACCCGTAAAGTTGTCCTCTCTCTGCATCGTTTATCGTTTAGAAAGCACCTCTACTACCGGTAGAAAAGGTAAGGCGATAGTGAATCTCCTTGTCCTTAACCCCTTGTTAGGTTTAAACTTCTCTGTAGAGCTTCCATTCACTAAGACTGATAAATGAGCCGAAGTGACACACCATCGAATCCAAGAAATCCATTTGTTGCCAAAACCATGCTTCTGCAGAATAGTAAATAGAGAATGCCAATTAACATTATCGAAAGCCTTCTCCATATCGATCTTGCAAAGTATACCGGAGTTTCTTGTCTTTCAATGCGCTATCCACACATTCATTAGCGATTAGGACACCATCAAGGATTTGTTTTTCATGAATAAACGCCCCTTGAAAGTCCGAAATAAGAGCCGGCATAACTTTCTTGATCTTCATTGCGAGCAATTTGGACAAGATCTTATAAACACTACCTGAGACTTAGCGGTCTAAAGTCTTTAGGCGACAAGAGTCCTCCTTCTTCGGAATTAAAGTGATGAAAGAACAATTAAATCTCCAATCAAGAGATCCGTGCACTGTGAAAGTCATTAAAAGATTCATAAGATCATCTTTTTATAACACCCCAACACTTCTTGAAAAATTCAGCCCAGTAAACCCATCCGGGGTCCCTGGCGCCTTGTTACTACCCATCTTCTTAATCACGTCCCAAACCTCCTCTTGGTGAACTCACGTTCAAGCCCGGACTTTATCCTCCTCGATAATTTTAGGAAAATCAAGATTCTCCATACAAGAATTCACCTCTTCGCCTTTGGGTGAAAAGGTTAATGTAAAAACTTCTTAATTCTTCCTTAATAATCCTAGGATCAAAACAGTCTGAACCGTCTACTTGTAGCTTCGCAATGGTGTTGCGTCTTCTAACTACATGATCAGCCATAACTGCTCGAGGATGGGTGATCCATTTAATCAACTACATGATCAGCCATATTACATGTTGTTACCATTACTTCGTTTGCATTTGCACTTTCAAAAATGATTTTACGCCTTCTTTAACTTGACCATAGATTTTCTTAGCCACCCTCTTCGTATAATATATGCTATTGTTTTGCAATTTTTGGGGTTTGAAGCAAGAACTTAAGGTGGTAATCAAACTTGAAACATCACATCGTCTCAGTGGCGGAACCAGAAAATGAATGTAGGGGTGGCTTGAAAACAAATTGACTTGACTTGGGCTGGCTTAAGCCTATTGTTTAGGCTTGATTTTTTGTAACCAAAAGCAAATGCACTACAAAATGAAAGCTTTTTTTGGACTTGGGGCTGGCTTAAGCCAGCCCTAGTCACAACATAGATCCGCCCCTGCATCGTCTGAGATACTAATGGCTTCTTCCTTTGGTGAACCATTTTGTCTTTATTCATTATTATCTGAAGGAGTAAAATTATCTGTAACCCAACCTAGTAACTTGTTGATGCACTTGGACTGGTGTAACCAGGAATAATCTTAATTTTCTTATTTGTTTTCACGTATCTAGAAGAAGCACCTACAGTGGCGAATCCAGAACAAAATTTTACTGGGGGCACATTTCATTCTTGAAGAACATAACTAAAATCGTAGCGAAAAAAAATCCCACACATAAGCACAGAAGTAAACTACATAACATAAAGTTCATTCAAACCGAAATGTAAGTACGTTACTAGGTGCTGCACCTATATTTGCAAGCATTTTATTTTCTAGGGATATACTCGTAGGACGCATGGTAATGAGATAATCCAACAACTACTTAACCAATCTGATAAAGATTTTGAATTAATATACTCTTTCAAAAATAAAAATGTACACAAAATCAAATTAATACGAATCATCACACACTACAATCTCATAATAATATATAACATTTTAAATATATACCGGTTCTTACTATTATTTCTCAAATAGATCAAAATTTATTGTTTGGTCAACTTCCTAATGTTTTATCTTCTTAATCCCTCAAAGCTGCAAAACAAATAGAAAACATTGGTAAAAAAAAATGAAAAATTAGCCAATTTAGAAATTATTTAAATGAGACAGTATCAAAAATCAATTCCAAAAGATTATCTTTATATATGCAAGTAAAAGTGGCTTACGCATTGGTTCAAGTGATCGTTTGCAGTAATCTTCGCAATCAGATCGGAATATATCATCATACACGATTACCAGGTGGGTTGTATCCGTTTTCCTCATACGAGCCTTCGTCTCTTGAAACAACGATCGGCGCATTCTTTGTGGTGTTCTTTGTAACTAGATTATCCTCAAGCAACAGCTTGACTGAACTGCGCCTTACAACAAGAATCAAGATGCACATCAACAACAATACTGCGACGTAACCAGCGTTCCTCTTTAAGGCCATCTTACTTACTGTGATTATAATAAATGCACATAAAAGATGATGACGGTGATAATTGTTGTTAAGAATTACTAGCTAGGTATTTTTTTACCTTCATCTTTGTTCCTCTTGCTTTTGCTATTTATATGCCCAAACCAAAATGATGACTTTTTTTAGACTAATAATAACAAAACTGAATCAGAAAATAATGGATCAATTTTTATCAACCTTTTTTTTATGAAAGTATGAGGACGCAAATAATTGTTAACAAATCCTACTAAAGGTAGGCATTTTCCGTTGTATGACTTAGAGTTCTCATCACATAGTAGGCCTTCTTCTTCGGACCATAATAATTCCAATTACAATAATCTTAACAGTAAAAGTCTTCCTAATTTTTAATTGCTTCATGCCGTAAATCCTACTCTTGACATAATTCTTTTTGCACCAAATTGCCAGAATGATGAAAAATTTCTCAATCGAAAGCCTTCAATATATGTAAACTGAAACAAAAAGAAATTTGACAACAAAAGACTAAACTGAAAGAAAAAAGGCTTGAGCAAATTTGAGACAAAATAAGCTTAATGTTATTGAGCAAAAACATGCATGCAGGTCACTGGTTGAACCAAAATAAGAAGAAAATGAAGTCTTCATTATTGAGCAAACCAAAAGAAACACACGGCTGCAACCCTCTTGTCAGCATTGTCGTTGAAGTGCTCATATCATCAGGTACCTAAAACGAAACAAAACATCCCATCCAAACTTGATCACAAATTGGCAAGCTATTTGAACTAGGCATTCATATAGATACTAACCACCAAGAGCCTTGACAATGCCCGACTATCCAGCTTTTTTTTGTTTACAATTCCGACTATCGTGACCTTCCTCTTTACATGTTCTGCAAATTCTTGGTTTCCTTTTCGCCGTGGAGATACTTGTATCAATATCCATAGAGTTTTGGGAGGGTGCTACCTATTCATGATTTATGGAAACAACTTACTTAAGTATCTTTGGATATTTTAAGACAATAATTACACATGCATAATAGTTTGATGCTAATGAATATACGAGTTTAGTTTGCACCTGTGGTATCAAAAAGTGAGTCATGATGCAGTAAAAGCGTTTGTTGTTGGATAATTGACGTTTCTCCCGTTCGGTTCATGGTCGCTTCATCCACCTTACAACCTGAAAAAAAGTGTTGGTGTGTTACTTGCTAAGGTGATATTACACTTAAAAGTACATATGACAAACGAGACTAACCTCTTTTTGGTCCTCGATTTTCTAATGAACCGTTTGCCCTTTTCTCGATTTCCCTCTAGAAACCTTTTGTTGTGGGTGTGGCAGTACTTCTTCATCGGCCACAATTGATATCGGTTCTCGATTTGGGTTGGAAGTACTCTTCTGAACAATAGATTCTTGTTCCTTTGGTGAACCAATGTGTGCCTCTATCTCTTTTTCCACTCTAGCATAGACGACTTAGTCACCTCAAATAATTCTTTTAGAGTTTGAATGACAGCACTTGACAACAATCCTCTGGGAAATATGTGACAACTCACTATAACACTGTGTAGCAGATGGATCGTTTTCATTTGGGATTAAATCCCCCGAAGTGTCGAACACTATGCTTCGTTTGTAACATCTCTAGACCACCTCTTTAAATAATACTGTGAAGGTAGATTTGTGTACTGTATGTCATGGAAAACCTTAGTACATGGGCGCAAAGAATCCCACTAAGTTCGAACTTCCTACAAGAACATGAAACTGAATTCTCCTCCTATTGTACGTAAGTGTACGTATCCTTCTTACGTTAACAATATCTTTTACCTTGTAAATACAAATCACTCCATCTTGTTTTTCCATTTCCAATAATTAACTTAGCTCTTTGTAGTGTAAATAATCCACAGGGACAGGTGGAGCGATCCTAAGCCATGGCGTGCCAGAGCAAGCATGCACCTAGAGTACCGGACCGCCTCCCAAATGGGGCGTGAGGAAAGAGGAGCCGAAAGTCGAAGAAAAAGGGAAAGTCAGTGATGCGATGGACATGTCGGGCACTGGAGCCATAAATGACCGACAAGGGGATTGGTGAAAAGATAAGAAGGACTCGGTGTGAAAGCTCGGCCAAGGATCCCAAGGGCGACATCGGTTATTCCCATCGAACGAGCGAGACATCGAGTGACGAGATGGCGTATGTGCGTCATTCGGCTCGGCGTAGCAACTCAAACAAATAAGAACACGGCCGGGCATCGGCGATCGCTCGAGAGGAACATCGAGGAAGCTTCACCAAGCCTAACACCGTAGTAATCGGGATGTATCATCACTTGTAACTATAAATAGAGACCATGTAGAGAGAAAGAACTCAGCAAGAGGTGAGAAAAGAGAGCGCACTAGAGCATTGAGAGAGATAAACTGTCTTGTAACCTTGGAACCGAGTAATAAGATCTTCTTTTACACCCAGAGTGGACGTAGGTAATCATGCCGAACCACGTACATCTCTTGTTCATTACTTCTTTTTGTTTGTCTTGCTTCCTTGCGTGTGTGTGTTTAGTTACCTTTGGATGTAGTGAGTAGGATTTTCTACATCTACATTCTGGCGCCCGACTAAGAGGGACCGTATAACATCTCCGGATACCTTGGAATCGGACACCAAAAGGGAAACTCCAGCTCCTAAGCCACCTTGTGCGGTTGATGCTAAGGGAGAAACCCTTATGGTCTCATACCTTGTTCTTTTTTAGTAGCGTCTTGTCGAAGTCGATAGAGGTTAGCTTTGTGTTCTTTTTGTTATCTTCATCTTCTTAGCAA
Source organism: Papaver armeniacum (assembly GCA_023531295.1). Lineage (NCBI taxonomy): Eukaryota > Viridiplantae > Streptophyta > Magnoliopsida > Ranunculales > Papaveraceae > Papaver > Papaver armeniacum. The sequence continues at coordinate 19,890 of JAJJWW010000402.1, forward strand.
CATCTTGTCG